>CM038345.1:8720532-9035532 GCA_021464625.1 Proterorhinus semilunaris
GCAGTGAGTGTGGAGCCATGCTAATGCCTTATATATTATATCCACCCCTGGCCTTTTCTACTGTACCCACATAATATCCCAGACCCTAAGCCCTTCTCTGTTATCTCTACTTCTGTCTTTTATCGAAGTGGACTCTATGAGGAGGCATCAAAATGTAAAGACCCCTTTGCATTTGGATATCGCACACACAGTCCCATCCATACCCCAGAGCTTCCGCGCAGCCCGACTAGTTTATTCTTTCTGTGAGGTAATGAGATGGATAGAATTTCAAGCATTTTGTGCAGGTGCCACAGCAGGAGGCTCGGACTTCATTTTGATGGAAAAGACTCTAACAAGAAGTGAGAACCTGAAGGACCTAAAGCAGTGTTTACAAAATCTATTCTTAAAAGAAAAAGATCTGTAATTTTGTATGTATATAGTATGGATGAAATTCTGCATGTACAACTTTTTATTTGTTTTATGTTTTGTTGTCCATTTTTAGAAAAAAATAATTTTGTCATAAATGAAAGGTCAGAATGATGCGACTACTGAAAGGTTTTCTTTGAGGGGAGCAATGAATGGTTGGTTTTCATAAGTGCTGAACCACAATCCTTTGTATATACAAACTGCTGCTAATTCTCTGTCTCGGAGCACTTTAATAACCAAAAACTGTTTCACATTTGCATCCTTTTGTAAAAAATGTCCTCGAACAGCACCAGGACTGAGGAGCACTGGTGGCTGTTTAATGAACTAAACCAGCTGACTGTCACTGTTGTTTCATTACAAGCACCTCACTATTAGCTCACCTTTTCTTTAAATGAGAAGTTTATGAATAGAGTCAGAGTTATCAGTGTGGAGACTTGGGGAAATATTTTGATGAAAGAGCAAGTAGAAATTTACTCTGGAAAGGCTGTGAATTGCTCGTAAATACAAATGTCAAAGAGTTTGGTTTGCTGTGAATGACCCCCCCCCCCCCCTCCCCTCCACTGCTGATCTCTTAATGGCATTTCGACAGTGACATTTAAGAAAATGGAATTTCATAATGCACTCTACAATTTTGTAGGTTGGTGTCTTGTAGAGAAGCAGGCAGCTTCTCACACTGTGTTCTCCACCCCCGCCATTCTAATCTTCATTATGTTTTGTCTAGCCTCCATTGATGTGACAACATGAATCCAACATTCACTGTTATCAAATGATTCAAAAGGAGAGGGGCTAGATGAACGACGCATAAAGTTGAATCAGTGTAAAGGTCAATGTGTATTCTGGTGGAACAGTCAAGCATGTGCGAGCAGTGAACTAACAACGAAAATACTGTATGTATTTTTATCCATGTTAATCTGCAAAGAATTGAAAACATTTGGGTTCATTTATTAAAACAAGTGCTAAATAGGGAGTGCAACCTGGAATGTAGCATAGAGCTATTTGTTAAATTTTGAAATTGCGTGCGTGACAGTATCAGGGCCCCAAATCGGATGTGTGAATAAGACCATGCTGCTGATTCACTTTAGCACGTGCTCCTTGTTTAGCACATGACAAAATGGTAAATGACACCCATTGTTTAAAAAAAAAAGTAGAAACTGCTCTATTTGATCAAATGTTCATGTGTTCCTTCTGTCTGCTTCTCCTTTCTCATGGATGACCTGTCTTAAGTTGATGGTGACACTCGCTCCTTGGAAGTAGAGTAGCCAGGGCCGTTCCTAGCTGCACGCAGACTAAGCACATGCACAGGGCCCAAAGCAAGAATCTTCTTTGAAAGTCCTACTCTGGGATTTTTCTCTATTAGTTTTTACAAAAATCATGCCCCATCATCCTTGTCAAGCTTTTATCAGTTATGTTTTTCAGTCTTCCTTTTTAGTTTTATATCTCCTAAACAGCATCTTGTGTTTGGCCCTTTTGAAGCTAGCAGCGACCCTGAGTAGCGGTCTGAACCACTGCCTTCTGCTTTCAAACCCCAGCTTTTGTGTTTACAGAGTTTTATTCTGTATTGAGAATGAAGTGGCACACATAATTAGGAATCCAGATCATTTGTTTTGAACTGATCCTTGTTGGGTTTTCCAAGGCCTTCAATAAACTGTACTAATCTAACACAATCTCTGCTCAGCGCTTCCTTTTTTGTTTCTTGTGCGAAACTTGCGGTGCACAAATTCATGAGTATGTCAAAACAAAGTCTCTAGTCTACCCCATTCTTGTGCAGAATTTTTAAAGCAAAAAAAAAACTGATTGCGCACTCCAGCCACTAGGGGGCAGCTTTAAAAAAAAAAAAGGAAAGAATTCCACACGTGTCCAGCAGAGGGCACCGACATAAGAGATCAGGATATAAACAACACATTATAGCCACGTGGTAAATGGACAGTGGAGTGATTGAATAATGACTACAATGTTGTACAATGTTTTTCTTTTTGACGGGGAGTTCACAGGCTGTACGTGTCGGCGGCAAGTCCTCCAGAACCATCACTCTGAACACGGGAGCTCCCCAAGGCTGTGTGCTGAGCCCCCTCCTGTTCACTCTGCTGACCCACGACTGTGCTCCAAAGTACGACTCAAACCTCCATCAAGTTTGCAGACGACACAACAGTGGTGGGTCTCATCAACAACAGAGACGAGTCAAACTACAGGAGTGAGGTGAGCAGTCTGGCCATGTGGTGCACACAGAACAACCTCTCTCTAAATGAGGAGAAGACAAAAGAGATTGTTGTGGACTTTCGAAGAGCCAAGGTCCAGCATGCTCCTCTAACAAGCAACAGTGCTGCAGTGGAGAGGGTGACCAGCACTAAGTTCCTGGGTGTGCACATCACAGAGAACCTTTGCTGGACCGTGCACACTACATCACTGGTTGAGAAAAGCAGAACTATGTAACTTGTTTACCTTAATAAATCCTTTTCGTAGTCCCTCTGGGGGTAATACAAGTGTCAATGAGATGATTGAGGGGTCTTTCATCTCCCCCGGTGTCTCTGGCCAGAAAACCACAATTGCAACTTTGCCTGCACCTGGTCGGAGCCACAAATACACACTAATAGTATCACGAAGAAGAAGTTAACAGGCTAATGGGCAAAGCTAACCGCGGGCTAGTGCCACTTAAACCATATTAACAGCCAACTTTGAGTGAAAAAAATGATCTCCATTGTGGATGTTCAATATCCCTGTCTCCCAGCGTAGTATTTACTCTCACGGACAATGAGAAAAAAAACATGCTACGACACCTGGCAAGGCAAGGCAAGTTTATTTGTAGAGCACAATTCATACACAAGGCAATTCAAAGTGCTTCACAGTTGCATAAAATTACAAGAAAACAGATCAATTCATTCATTAAAACATTCAACATAAAAATTAATCAATTACAGTAAAAGGCAAGAGTGCAGATAAAAAACTTTCAGTTGTCATATGCTCGGGTAAAAAGAGCCGTTTTCAGCCTGGATTTGAACATTGTCAGAGTTGAGGCCTGTCTCACATCCTCATGAAGACTGTTCCAGATTTTAGCTGCATGAAACTGAAACGCAGCCTCACCGTGTTTATTATTGACTCTGGGAACCACCAGGAGACCCCTCCCTGAAGTTCTCAGGGCCCGAGATGGTTCATACGGCTCTAACATGTCAGAGATGTACTTTGGTGCTAAACCATGAAAAGACTTGTACACAAGCAGAGCTGTTTTAAATTCTATTCTCTGAGTGACAGGAAGCCAGTGCAGAGACCGGAGCACTGGACTAATATGGTCGTATTTCCTGGTTTCTTGTCAGGACTCGAGCAGCAGCGTTCTGGATGTACTGCAGCTCTAACAGCTCGTTTAGAAAGGCCAGTGAGCAGGCCGTTACAGTAGTCTAACCTGCTGGAGACAAATGCATGGATGAGTCTCTCCAAGTCTGGTTTTGACCTGCAGTTTTGACCTGCAGTGGCGCTTATGGCCTCTAGGGGCATGAGTTACTTGGTTCTGCTTTAAAACGTTTCTTCAATTATATTTTCCTGTTTACATTATATGCATCCTCATATATGTATCATTATGCAAGACATTCAGCGCAGTAATTTTAGTTAATGCAATAGTAAAACATTGCAGTAATATATCAAATTGTGTGCCATAAATGTAATATGTAAATTTGATATTGTGCCCTACGCATCTCAGGTCACTGAAGGGTAGTGAGTAAATTTCCCTCGAATAACTGCAGAGTTTGGAGATACTTAATTTTGGTTCGAGCCTGATTTACTGATTTATTATCGTCCTAAGTGAGCACTGTTATAGTTGGTGGATGTTGTTTTTCACAGGTCAATATTTTCTCTTTAATAAACACTGGTCTCTCTTATTAGCTCTAAAACACTGAGCGACCCGACCCATCTCACTCTCCCCAACTGAAGCATTTGGTTACAATCAATAAAAGAGGGGGAGTATGAATTTGAAATGGTTAGTTGAGTAAGTTACTCATTTCTATCATCCCAATTCTTCACAGGCATTAACTTGGAAGCATGTTTCACAACTTTTAAGGAGCAGTACTGTCACAGCAACCACTGGTGAGCTCTAATAACAGATGTATCAATATTGTTCACTGGACTAACTGGCTGGTTAATTTAGTTGTGAAAGTTTCACTTCTGTTAAGAGCTTCTTCTCGCTTTTGTAGTCAATTGTCACTACCAACAAAAAAAGTGATTAAAGCAACAATACACGACAAAAATGTGACAAAGTTACACTGTAAGCTCCTGGTGAGAAGCTTTTAGATTTGGGTACAGCTGAACTGGAGAAAATGCGCTCAGTTAAGGCGGGGGGTAGGAGGTTAAGTAAATGATCTACAGGAGGTCAAAGTATAATATAACTGTATCGAAGTCCTGATGGAAATAACTCGCCACTGCCGGCTCTTTCTGTACTGTCTGCTTTCATTTTAGTTGTAAACTTGTTGTGCAAGTCCAGCTGGGTGCTTGCTCTTGCCAAAGGACACCAAAACAATTGCTCGGCAGGCGAGCATCGATCCATTCGTCTTAAGTGCTCCACGATGGACTGCTGGCAGGCGATCACTTGAGTGGCTGAGAGAGTGCGAGACGGCCATTACAGATTCCACAATAGCTGCACTCGGTTCACCTTTCATTGGCCTGACATTCACTTCTCCCGCTTTGTCATTGTTTACAAAAAGTTGTCGGCTATAAATCTTTTTTTTTTTTTTAGGTAAATGTCTCCGCTCAACTATATGGGTTATTTTTTTAGTTTAGTTTATTTGTTTATTTAGGCAGTATACATTCTGCTCAAAAGGAGTGGGCTGAAGCAAAAAACTTATGAGCGCCCACCCCCAAGGTTCAGACAAAAAGTAAAAAGTACTAAAAAAGTAGTAAAACTATGGCTAACACTTAACTATGTATTCAACTATGTGGCGGAAAATCTTAACATCGATCTGCTAAACCCAAATAAGCACAGAAAGACGAATTCATAAATACTCTATTCAGTATAGGTTTGTTTCCTTTAATAACTAAACCGAGTAGAATCACGACCCATAGTGCTACTTTGATAATATTTTTTCCAATTAAATGGAAAGTAATACAGTCAGTGGACTAATGATAAATATCAGTGATCTCCTTCCAGTTTTTGTATTGCATAAAAAAACTGAAGATGAAAACATGTATTGCTTTAGAAGGGTAAAATCAGAGAAAACCATTGATGCATTTAAAAAGGAGCTATTAACGCAAGATTGGAGTATATAGAGAGAATGACAGTAATGAGGCATATTTCAAAAAGTAAAAATTGCCCAATGAAAAAATACAGTAAAAACAAAGTGCAAAGAAAACCCATGGATGTCTAAGGGATTGTTAAATGCTTGCAAGAAAAAAACAATCACTTACAAAAAATGTATAAACAGAACAAACGAAGCGGAGGATAAATATAAAAAATATTAAATATAAAAATAAATTAACAGCTATCATTAGAAAATGGATTACTATAATAAGTTGTTAGATAACAAGAATAATACTAAAGTCTTATGGAACATCTTAAATAGTTTAATCAGAAACAAACCAAGAATGATCAATTATCCACAATATTTCAAAGAGTCCTTCTGTGGACCCACCACCTGCAGGAGGAGCCATAGGGGCTGGTGTGATGTGATGGCAGCTCCAACAGCTGCCCCCACGACCCGGCAACGGACAAGTGGAAGAAAATGGATGGATGGATTGATTTCAAAGATGAGGATAAAACCATAAATAATATGAACACGGTAGTAAACACATTTAATAAATTAAATTAAGTTGGCCCGAACCTTGCTCAAATGTTGAGAACTATAATTGTGAGCTAATAGATGCAAATCCTATGTCTTTGTTCCTTAAACCTGTGGAAGAAAAGGAGATACTGGACATTGTTAAAGGGTGTAAAAATAAAACCTCGACAGATTACCATGACATGTATATGAAAACTTTAAAAACTGTTATTGAAAGTATCTCTAAGCCGTTAACTTACATCTGTAATTTATCGTTGCAAACTGGACAATTTCCTGATAGTATGAAAGTAGCAAAAGTGATTCCTCTGTTCAAGGCAGGAGATAAACATCTATTCACAAACTACAGGCCTGTTTCCCTTTTACCGCAATTCTCTAAAATCTTAGAAAAGGTTTTTAACTCGAGACTTGACGGCTTTATCGAAAGAAACAACTTACTCTCTGATAATCAGTTTGGTTTTAGGAACAATCACTCAACCTCACACGCGCTCTTTGATATAATTGAAGAAATAACTAATGCTGTAGATAACAAGAAATATGCAATAGGGTTATTTATTGACCTGAGTAAAGCGTTTGATACAATAAACTATGATATATTAATTAATAAACTAGAACATTATGGAATTAGTAGCTCTACAGTGGGTTACCAGTTATTTAAAAAATAAAAAACAATATGTGAAAATCGGGGATTATCAGTCGAGTTGTCGACAAATTGTGTGTGGTTTACCTCAAGGTTCCATTCTGGGTCCAAAACTGTTTAATATGTATATTAACAACATTTGTAAAACTTCTCAAATACTTACATTTATCTTGTTTGCTGACGATACAAATATTTTTGCATCAGGTGACGATTTACAACAACTGTGTCAGATTGTTGAACTCAAAAGTGTCAAGTGGTTCAAACAAAACAAACTATCTTTAAATCTGAGTAAAAGCAAAATGATGATATTCGGCAACTGTAACTCCAATGCTCAGGAAGCAATTCAGATACAGGGCGTTGTTATCGAGCGAGTGCATGAAATCAAATTCCTTGGTGTGATTATAGATGATAGAATTACTTGGAAATCTCACATTAAATATATAACTACTAAAATTTCAAGAAGCATTTCAGTAATAGCGAAAGTAAAGCATATCTTAAACATCAAAGCTCTACATACTTTATACTGTTCTCTGATTTTGCACTATTTAAATTATTGTACAGTGGTTTGGGGTAATACCTATAATACCTAGAATAAAAAATCATAAAGTTTTGTGACATTGTTGAGTTCCAAACAGTACAGATGTTATACAAAGCAAGGCACAAACTGTTACCAAGCCAAATATAAAGAAGGTTCCAAGAACGTACTGGTTGTTATGAATTACGTGACGAATTAAACTTTAGGATTCAGAAACATAGCACAACTTTGAAAAGTTTTAGCCCGACAGTGACGGGTTCGTCATGGCTCAAACAACCGAATGGCACCTTTAAATGTGGGCATTGCAGACATTGTGTTAAGACCAACTGCTTTACGGACACTTTCACATCTAAAACCTACCTCTGCAGAGGATTTGCCAATTGCAACACCACATTTGTAATCTATTGTTTGGAGTGTGAATGTGGCTTCTTCTATGTGGGCAGGACAAAACTCAGATTCCGTGACCGTTTGAAGATAAATATGCCATTCGTACACAAAATGTTGATTATCCAATGGCCAAGCACTACAAAGAGAAAGGACATGACAACACAGATACACTTAAAGCTATTGTCATTGAAACCGTACCCCTGAACTCCAGAGGAGGCAATAGACTTAAAACTCTCCTCCTACGTGAAACGCATTGGATCCACAAACTTAACGCAACATGCCGACCGGGTTTGAATGAGGAGATAGATTTTTCTCCTTTTTTGTAATCTCCTGCCTCCGGCTGTGCTTTTCCATGTGTCATGTGTGTATTTATATATCGTACTGTTTGTAGAGCTATTATGCTTCGATGTGGCCACATCAGGTACGATTTATTACTGCATGCCTTGCTCTCAACGTATACTCTGTGTACATATTTGTTTATATCTTTTCGTTCTGTCCAATGACTACGGGTATTTTTTTTCCCCACAATATGCTGATATTATTATCTTGTAGAAACTGTAATTTATATATGTTTATATATATACTCTTTTTTTTGTCTTCTCCTCATACAAACAAAAGACTTTTGAAAAGTATAGGGAAGAAGAAATGCGTTGCCTCTAGGGGGAGCAGCAAGACCTAATTGCATTTAAGTGTTGTTGCTCTGAACGGTTGTCACTCTATTGTTGAGAGGGACCCTCCCAACGGGATCATAAACCGCGTCTTTAAATGCACCACACAGCATAGGAACATCATCTACAAAACCAGCTGTTAGAGCAGCTGGGTGGGGGTTTGTGGATGGGGAGATGCTGTCCTCCTCAACTGGCCCGCTCTACACCCTGGCTTTTTATTGCACTACACTATACAGGGCTTACATCATACATTATACATGAAAGAAAAGAAAAAAGAGGAAAATTGTACACAAATTAATATTATACTGAGGATGGTAATGACAACTGGAAAGTAGCAAGATCACGAAGTATTATATGTACTGCATACTAACGTGCCTTTATAAAAATAGTGACTGTCAATATTGTTACCAAAGTTTGGCATTGGTAACATGCTGAAATATATTATATTAATATATTAAGGTTTGCCTTTTGTTATTTGCTTTGTACTAAACATCGCACATGAAACGAGATTGTGGTTGTCGTGTTTTGTTTGTTTTCTATATGAACATTTCAAACAATGCTTTGTAATTTGGTCTGTGTTAAAAAAGCCGCTTTGAAGTGTAACTGGTTCTCTTGACAATGAGGAAAATCAAAATATGATGCTGCTAATTGTAAGATTGATAATGGAATTGCAATAGGATAAAGTTATTTTATAAACGGGTGTGCAGCTGCAGAGGTCGTGCATGCGACTGACACGGTTCCTTATGTAGCATCAGTATTACTCCTTCTTAGGGAATGTAAACAGTTACATGAGTTTCTGTCATGTAATGTCTTTATGTAAATGTCATCTTGTAAATGGTCATTTCAGCCATGATCAGAAACTGCAGGTGTATATAATTTTAGTTGTTGCTGTTTTATTGTTTTGTTCCACTATATTCCTTGTGAAATTTGACTTTTTTGTTGTATTGATCTTGGGGGTGGGCGCTTATAAGCTTTTGCTTCAGCCCACTCCTTTTGAGCAGAATGTTTACTGCTCAAATAAACTAATAAACTAAACTAAAAGTGCAAAAACTACAGTTTTTCCCACAATCCCACAATGCGTTTTTCTTTTCTCTTTCCACCAGAAAAGCAGGTAAGCATAAATTCATATTTTGTTGTCCAGACTTTGAATTGGCTATCATTCATAATGGGACCAGTACCGCACAATGGATTAACCAGTGCTTTGTACTTTGGAAACATGAAACGCATCATTTTTATTCCTGAGGCGTGTACCCAACCCGGAACAGGTGCTATTAATGTGGCCAACTTGCCAACTCATGGAATATGTTGCTAAAGTGCTTGGTTAAATGTCACATTTTATATTTATTTCTGCTTTAATTGTATTTATACGAGTGTGTAATTGCCCACATTCAGTGAGTCATGGTGCGTGACACATTACAGTCCCAAAGGCTTTGACCACTTTTGGATATGGATCGGTTCAGTTCAAGCTGTCAAAACACTCCCAAACTGATTTTAAAACTGATGTGTGTTGTGTAGTAATCAGACAGAAGTGTTTGCAATTGAACAAATCATTTCATTTTGGAACCTGAACTTGAACACATTTTTGACTCATGCGTGTAACGCTGCATTTGCATCTGTTGTCCCACACTCGAACACACACTCATTCCTGGTCTATCGGTTTTTGACAACGCCACCACGATATTGGATAATTTTTCTAATGCAACTCATGTCAAACTGAACCTGAATTGTGGGTCCTGGGCGGGTACTGCACAAAATGTAGAGACATCTTAAAGCATAAGAATAACTATTACCAACTATTTTGTCTAAACTGCAAATACAATATGCAGGTAAAACTTGAAGGGGCACCAAAGACTTTACCCACATTTGTAATTTGAAATTACCCATCATATATGTGTCAAATAATGTTTATATAATTATGTTTAAATGAACTATTGATGGCCCTCATTAGTTGGAAGCGTCACAATCTATGCTATTGGGTATTCTCGCACGGCATTCTGGCATTTCCCAGAAAAACAAAAGTAAACAAGTCTTAATGACTTTAAACTTTAACCAGTTCTCTCTATCATGTGTAAAACAGTCAGGTCTATACTTTGTTCACTTACCTGCCGCTTGTATTTGCGGTGCTAAGGCTGTGGTGACGGGCCGCATTGAGTTGCCTTGTGTACGAAATGCGCGGTATAAATAAAGTTTCCTTGCCTATTGTATTGATTCTGAAAACATGTGGCATTTCCGGTTGGGGCGGTCCGTAGAGGCATGTAATTAAAACCACAGCATGGCCGCTGTGAATCCAAGTTCCCAGACAAGTATTCAAACCGCTATGTGCAGAATAATAAAGTTCCCTCATCAGAAATATAATGCGGGCTATGGTGATTAATGGTTTTAATATGGCAAGGAAGATACTTCTGCGTGACAATGGATTTTAAAGTCCCAGCACTGCAAAGTCATTCATCACAATAAAGGTGGTTGCCCTGTAGGGAAGCGGTTCACCACCTGCACTGCAGATGGGATTTCTGGGGGATTTTAAGATGGTTTATTTAGCAATTTGGTTATTAGCAAAATTGCTAAAAATTTTACCATTTACCATTTACCATTTACCATTAGCAAAATTGTACATGTGGCTGCTACATCATCTTGTTTATTACAACCCTAAGCATGAATGCTGAGTGTTTGCAAAGATATTAAGCTGATCTGATTACTTGAAAAGCGTCACAAGTAACATGTCACTGCTCAACACTGGACATTGACGTAAGCACACATTGATGCTCAAAATGTCTAGGGCTGGATCTCAAACTCAGCCCAGTGAGCAAGGCTTTGTGCTCAAATAAGCCAATGTAATGTAATGCAATGACATGGCCAGGCCAGGTCATCTAATGAACTATTTATTTTATTGTTTCTGTATTTGTTTATTCCTTAACCAGTCTGGAGCGTATAAAGAATAGACAGCTCCTCCTCACTCCTCCCCGTTTACCAAAATGACCACGTTCGTGGGGGAAATCATGGCGGGTTTACAGGCTCCTCCTCTCCAGCTCTGACGAAGCATGTTCCTAAAAAGGGCATAAGGGCGGGATCTTGACTGTAGACCCGGCCCTGCTTGGCCCTCGCGGGGCGTGTAATGGGCGTGTATTTCTGTTGTAATCACGCCCATGGCCAGGCAGCGACGTAAACGGCCTGTCAATCAAAGTCAGGCCCTCATTAATTACGCAAGATTTCTAAAATTCTTATCTACGATAAAAACCCTGGTGCCCCAGATTGTTTTTAACCCAGCGTAATCACAGGAGGAATATGTAGCTCTAGCCACTTCTAAACCATTAGGCACCAGGCATTAACGTTGTTTTTAACGTGTATAAAGTCCAATGCATTGCAATGGGGGAATAGCGGTCATATGGAGGTGTACTACAGCAAAGGTGGAGCAATGGCGGCCTCCAGTGTCGTAGTCAAAAAGCAGAGCAGTCAGCGGCCATTGGTCTGGAGCAGGGATCTACTGCAGTGGCACACCCGTGGACCTTTCCTCAACTGCTAAAACATTAACTTGTGGGACCAACCCACCCACTTGCAGGGTTTAACATAGAGGGGCACGTGGAAGTTCTGTGAATCAAAGCTGGGACATTCTGGCCATAAGGCAAACGTGATAACAACTGCCCCCCTGTCCTGGGGAGATATACAGGATGGCAGCTACATACTATCATTGAAGAGTAAACAGACTTTAAGTCTCTTTAAATCAGACATTTTCATCCAACGGATATCTCATCACCATTTGGAATGATGACTTGTATATCAACACTAAATAATGAATTAGACACACAGCAGTCCAAGGCCGGAAGAGCTCAATGACCAGAAAGTTCTTGGATAATGTTTTCGACATGCTCCGCGCTGTGAAGAGTGAAGCCAGTTGCGCTCGCAGGTCGTGTTCTGCTTTGATGTGCGCTGTCAGAAGTTGCCTCTTTTGCTTAGACTCCTCTGGTCTCTGCCTCACCCCGTCAGCAAAAAAAATTCCCGTTTTTAAACAGGAGAGGATCACTCTGAAATGATTTGGCTTGTTTGAAAAATCACACTCTCTCTCTGCTCCATTTCTCTTTGTTATTGATTTTGAATCTTATAACACTGCATGCAGAATTTCCCTCTGGATCATAAAATCGATCTCATCTACTCCAATTTATATTGTCATTTATACTTCCACGCTTTCTAACTTTATTTACTTTTTATCACAACACCGCATATAACAAAAGGATGGTTGAATGGAGAAAATAATCACGGAACAAATTAAAGAGGACAACCTTTTGAGGTTTTCATCATTTTACAAAGTTGTTCATTTGTCAAAAACGTGCCTGGAGTAGCAATGTTTTGAGTAATACTGTTTACTCTGGCTGTTTTGTCCTTTACTGCAGAATCACTCCGAAGTGTGGTACCTTTACTTACTTCTGCACTTTCACCTAATTTAGAGTAATCCATTTTCTTTCCTGACGATACCTGTGACTTTAGCGACTCGCATGATTGGACTTTCTCATCCGACCGATCCCACCTATATTTAGGCATAAACCAACAGAGCCCCTGAGGAAATCCTGCACACCGAGGGTCTTTTTGTCCCAATTACGGCGAGGACTTTTAATGAGACGTGTGAGACATTGATGTGGCCATTAGGCCCATCATTAAAAAGCAATCAGTTTAAATAAAGGCTGTATTGGGAAAAGAAAGGGAAAAAAAAGGCGAAGTTGAAGTCACTGTACCAAATAAGAATGGGCAGTTTCTAAAAATGACTTGGGAACAATGTGACAGATACTAGAGTCCAGTAATGTTCAATTTGTAATACTGATTAACATGCCGGGTTTAATTTAAGTGCCAGTGCAGGAATGTTCTCCACTTGATGGGGACAAATGAGAGAGTAAAGTAATATAGTTTGAAATGCATGGATTTAGTTGACATGCTATTTTCTTTACTTGTAAAAATCGACAAAATGAACGTCTTTCTGCTGTGTTATTCCCTTTGCATTAAAGAGCTGTAGATCTTAGTGGTTTAAAAGGGCACTAGTACAACTACAGCTGAACTTTAAGGTTTGAGCTACATGTGAGACCTGCAACGACGGGACTTTTTTGGGGACAGTGGCTGCAATTGTGGGAGGAGAGAGAGCTCCGTCGTGTTCTCCGAAATACGTACATTTACTCAATTTATTTGGCTACATTTAATTTAGCCATGCTCCTCATTTGTACACATTCAACATGGAGAGTGTATGCTAAAGAAGTGTAGGTGAGATTTCTGTCTCTCAAACGCTAAAAGGTGCAAACTCATTGACAGGTCGGTTTCTGACACTAATATTATGCAGAGTTTCTTATGATAAATCAGGTGAAACATGCTATAAACAGGCACGTGCTAATCGATCTATGCAGACACGTGATTAGCGGAGTTTGCCATATTGAAATCATCTGTCACCCATCTACGCAAATATACCCAGGAAGTGACGCTTCTTGGGGAAAGAGTTTAAGCTGTAGGCTTTTACATCATTTAAGATTATATGATGTGAATTATGTTCCCACCGTTGGGAGGTAGAATATCAGTGTTGTGCAGTTGTCTATATTGGACTGTATTGTTTTGTGTTTTGAATAATGGTGCTTTCTGATTGGACGATGCTTGTCAGAGGGGTGTTGTCACTTGAGTTGCAGCTATAGAGTAAGAAACACATAACTAACAAATATACATGTCAATGATACAGCCACAACAGAAAAAACGCTGTCCTATGGGTGGACTGCATCGCAATGTACCACAGTGGACTAAATTATACATTTTCCAAACTTGAAATATCTTTTTAAATTAGGGCATGGCTGTGCACGGATTTAAGTGTCCTGAAGCCTAGAAAAGAGTGTGCTGGGAGTTTGGGAGAAGTTCTTCATCTGCCCTTTGGATGAGTTGGAGTGGTACTTCCAGAGCCACTGAGTGTGACGGAGCCAAACCACACCGTTCATCAGAGCGGCCACGGCTCAGGTGAGCAGCCTCAGTGCGGCTTATGTAACACTATTGGAGAGGACGGAGATGGAGTCGAAATGAATTTTCCTCTGCTAATTTTGAACGGCACTCATTTGTGGCCGAAGGGAGTTCCAGCAAATGAACTTGACTAACTGGGTGGTTGTCAGAGTGCTGAGAGGTTAACTGCGTTTTAATGTCACCATAGCACTTTCCATTTTTGATGAACCATCCATTTTGGGATTGCAAAATATGAAAGATCCAAACGAAGGTTTCAGTTCATCTTCGTCAAATCTGTGACCGGTATAGTATTGTTGGGGGGTTTGACATTTGTTCCTGTTCGGACCCATGTACGTGAACACACGTGAAGTCACACAAAATAAACTTCATACACTTTTATGAAGGTCGAAAGGTTTATTTAATGATTTCCGCGGCAAATAGTTCCCAAAAGTTTGCGCGTTGCTTGCCAATGTTTGTTGTAATTCCAGGCAGTGTGGCTAGGCCAGTAGCAGCAAGGCTAGCTACTTATTGCTAGCCTAGCTACTTAGTTGAAGGTGTAGTTAGAGAGGAGGAATGCTGGTGAATCTCTGGGTAAGTTGAAAGTCGGACTCCCGTTAACTTCACGAGAGATTCCCCCAACTTCTCTCGCAGGGACAGAGATATCGTCCGCCTGTCCGCTACGACTACTTGATATGAAAGACCTGAATTACAAGCACAAACTCCGTTGTCATTAGCAGTGGTCATTATTTTTTTCAGAGGTCCTCTAGCAGAAAATAATGATCGGTAGAACATTGGAAAATCCCATTCATGTCAATGAATTATTACAGTATACAGCATTGTGAAGAGCCATATAATAATGCCATAAAGAGTGCACTGCCTGACCAAAAACAAAAGTCACCACAAGAAAAAAACACACAGTAATATTAGTTTGGACTGCCTATAGCTTTGATTAGGGCTCACATTCGCTGTGGCATTGTTTCAATAAGCTTCTGCATGTCTAAAGATCCAGTGTTGCATTGACTTTTCACCAAGATATTGTCTTGATGATATAGGGGAGATTGACCACGGCACAAAGCCTTCTCCAGCACATCCAAAAGACTCTCAATGGGCTTAAGATCTGGACTCACTTTAACAATGTGAGCCTGATAAATCCTGGCATTGTCATCTTGGAATATGCCCTCGCCATCAGGGAAGAAGAAATCCACTGATGGAATAACCTGGCCATTGAGGATGTTCTGGTTGTTAACTGATCTCCTTCTTTGGGCACATGATTGTTACTGAACCTGGACCTGCTACTGCAGCAACTCCAGAGCATAAATTAGTTCAATCCAGGTGATGAAATTCGATGACTGGTCAGCCACTGTAAATGTTTGTGGTATATATTGCTATTGTTTTTCGTTTCATTTATTAGACATTAACAGCTATTTTGACACAATCCCCAGTCAAATGGATGGCCCCTAAATGTCCATATCTGAACCTCGCAAGTCTTTAATCTTTCTGTTCCTCTCGCAAAAGGCTTAAACGTGATTAAACCTTTTTGTTTGCTCGGAATCCCCCCCAAAAAATATGCTGGGCAACAAAACCCTTTTCAAATACAAATCGTACATACACACTTACACGCGTATCCCCTCCAATCGTTGTTATCATATTGTGTCCGTGTTGTGCGAGGGCGAATAGGTGGAATTCCGTACGTCGTCTGATCTCGGGATGAATCTGGACTAATCCCCTCCAATGTCCGTAAAAGGGACTCATTGATAAGCACCGAGTCGATAACGGCTGCATTTAAAACGAGTGCGGCTGCGTCTTATCTCTGCTGTTCTGAAACTCCGAACGTCTTATCGGTTATTTAATGGCACTCACTGCAAGGTTAACTACAGAGGCATAAGAAAGGAAGCCCTGGCTGAACGGGAGCAGCCATTGGAAGGAGGATGTTGGTGAGCAATGGGAAGAAAGGCCACTTGAGATGAATGGCTTCATTTATGAGCGGAACGGCATACGGAGTTAAAAGAGATCGTGTCTTGGGATATTGGCGACAAAGAAAGTGACAATGTGGCCAGACACTATTTGCACAAAGACATCAGAAGCCTATCTCGCTGGCTCCACTTTATTTAGCCTGTGGCACAGCTATGCGCAGCCCATTACCGCAACCCAATTAAACTTGTTGCCTCCATCACATCAGCACCGGCTCTCTCCTTCGCCCCGTCACCACCTCAGCAGTGCGGGTTTTTGAGTTGGAACTCAAAACAATGAAAATAAAAATACTGCCGATGACTACTCTTTTGCAAACCTTTTTTTTACTACAGAAAACTCCAAAGATTAAGACATTACACACACCAGGGGAGTCCAAACTTTTTTTTTCACAGAGGGCTGCATATTGACATGTCTATAGCATGGAGTAAGTAAGGAACCAAGTCAGTGCATTCAAACTGGGTGTATTTAAGAGAGATTTAAACCGTTCCCCACACCTTTATTCAAGATTCAAGATTTTTTTATTTGTCAAACCATGTGACTGATTTGAAATTGTATTTCTCTCCTCCTTGATTGTGGAGCGGGGGGTGGGGGAAGAGGGGTGGGAGGGAGGGCAGGGAGTTCAGCTTCCCGATGGCCCTGTGTACGAAGCTGTTCTTGAGTCGACTGGACCTGGCCCCGTAGATTCCGCAGTCTCCTCCCTGAAGGCATTACTCTGAAGAGACTGTGTGATGGGTGCGTAGGGTCCCTGGTGATTCTCACGGCTTTGCGGGTGAGACGGGTGGAGTACATGTCCTTAATGGAGGGGAGAGGAGCTCCACAGATCTTCTCCGCTGCTCTCACGATGCACTGGAGGCTCCTTTGGCAGGAGGCAGTGCTGGCGCCGTGCCACACAGTGATGGAGCTGGTCAGGATGCTCTCTATAGTCCCTCTGTAGAAGAACCACACAGTGATGGAGCTGGTCAGGATGCTCTCTATAGTCCCTCTGTAGAAGAACCACACAGTGATGGAGCTGGTCAGGATGCTCTCTATAGTCCCTCTGTAGAAGAACCACACAGTGATGGAGCTGGTCAGGACGCTCTCTATAGTCCCTCTGTAGAAGAACCACACAGTGATGGAGCTGGTCAGGATGCTCTCTATAGTCCCTCTGTAGAAGAACCACACAGTGATGGAGCTGGTCAGGACGCTCTCTATAGTCCCTCTGTAGAAGAACCACACAGTGATGGAGCTGGTCAGGATGCTCTCTATAGTCCCTCTGTAGAAGTGGCACATAACGGAGGCTGGGACTCTAGCTCTTCTTAACTTGCGGAGAAAGTAGAGACGCTGATTACTTTTCTTGACCAGAGATGTAGTGTGCATGGTCCAGGAACTTAGTGCTGGTCACCCTCTCCACCGCAGCACCATTATACCAATATTATTATTTATTTTTCATTCATACATTTATTTGTCAGGGACAGAACAAAAAGCATTGTTACAGTAACCAATAGCTAACTGCTAATGGCTCGGAACCATAATTCTAGCTCCGTCTCACATTAAATGTTAATTGTGCGGTATTATTAAGGTTGCAGTTAAAAAGAACCATATCTGTGCCAATAAAACAAGAGGCCTGAGGGACACAGACAAACTGGCGCACAGACATCTTAGCAGTACACTATTTGACGTTCACCCCATCACTGCCGGCAGGTGGTGTAACGCCATCACGCACTTTTCAAACGCCTCTGTTAATGCGTGTCTCTAATTCATAGACCTCCCTTTGTAGCGAAAGCGCGGAGCCTTCTCCCCAGGGCTCGTTTCCAGATGTGATATTTCTGTGCCAAAAACGGAATGAGTCGGGCCAAGCAGCCATCACAATACCCAAAAGCGATGACGGGCCCTTGTTTGGGGACAAAGTAGAGGAGATGGAAATGGGAGAAAAAAAGTGAACGCGTCTCTGTGACGTGGGAAATGCGGATTAGATGTGTTATATGTCCCCGACTGTGCATCACGAGCGCCTCTGGCTCCGCCGGTGACCCATTAACACTGATTGACAAAAATCTCATAATCATCTTTTAACGCGGGGGTTAGATTAGACGCACATATATTTATTAGAAATAGTAGTGACTATTGTCTGTTGACTGTTGTTGGGGCTCACTAAACACTAAGGCGTGGTTTAGCAAGTGGTTTTCGATGAAGCAGAAGCTTATCTTTGTGATATTTCCATAATGAATGCTAATCAAATGGTCGCACTGGTTAAGGTTTGGGTTCGGGGCAGGGATATGTAATTTGATAACATTGCTCCAGACCATTGCGACGATATTTTGCCAGTCTGTCTAAATCCCTTCCGGTTGAAATACTCTCGCAACATCATGCTTCATGCGCTCAATGTCAGTGCGTGGGGGATTAGTGGAAGCCACGCCTGCCGCAGCTGAAGACACCTGTAATGTAGGCTGTGTGCTGTGGCAGATTTGCAGCTCTCGTCGGGGGTATGTTTGTTGTAGCCGGGATGGGTGCTGGGCGCTGTGCCAGGTAAGGACGAATCTCTCAGACACTTTTCATGAGGAGTGGGGATTAAGAGGAGCCGGCTTTAAGAATCCACTTACCTCCTGCGCGATTATAGATATTAGGCTCTTTTTTTTTTCTCTTCATTTCACCATAAGCTTTCAGAAAGTTTAGCTTCGGTTTGCTTCCAATTTTGACTTACACTGCCAGTCATTTGGGGTTCTGTTTGTTATTCTAAACATATACATACAACCCGCAGTTTAATGGAATCTCATGGTATAAATAGCCTGGTGTATGGTTGCAGTTTTTCCTCAATCCCGGTTTGAGTCACTTCAAGTTCAAGTGTTTACGTCATGTTGTCATAATAATGAAACTGCAATGACAAATAAAGATAACTTTTGCTTCATGTGTGCTATGATTGAGACATGTACTAGAACAAACCGCAAAAATGTCCCCAGTGCTCTGATAAAGAGAGGGTGGAATTTGCGGAATTGCGTGAAAACCATGAAGGTTGAAGGTTTTGACTAGAGAGCCGTGGAAATGAGTCCAATCAGTCATGGCTAGGTGCAGTTGAAAGCATCTAGTATCTGAATGGGTATCTGAGTGCCGAGATAGTGAGATTACGTTTTGTAGAAAACCTCTTCCCACACTGGTCACAGCAGTGGCGTTTCTCTTCAGGAGCTCCTTTAGCTTTGGAGACAGCATCTTCAACTGCGAAATGATTAGTAAATTAAAGGTCCATCCATGGCAGCTGTCTAAGCACAGATACTCTCCCTCTCCCTAGACACTTCTCCAGATCCTCCAGGGAAATATCAGATGGTTCAGTTTCTCCAGGTCCCTGTCTGCTCCAGGAGGTCGTAGATCTCACCAAAGATATCAAAAACCCATCCATCCATCCATTTTCTCCCACTTGTCCGTTGCCGGGTCGTGGGGGCAGCTGTTGGAGCTGCCCAAGTCACATAGCACCATGCCCCTATGGCTCCTCCTGCAGGTGGTGGGTCCACGGGAGGACGGCCTCATGGTTCCAAACGGTTCCAAACGGGCCTGTTGGTCTCTCATAGGGGGCCCATTCACACTCTCATTCATACACCAGTGTACGCAGACACTGGAGGCAAGGAGGGTGAAGTGTCTTGCCCAAGGACACAACGACAATGTGCACCTTCAGGAGGCGGGATTCGAACCCCCGACCTTCCGATCATGAGCCGACCCGCTCTACCATCTGCGCCACCGTCAAAAACCCACCATCGCAAAACACCATGTTTGTAGGCTTCACACATTTAGATTTAGTCAAATAACAGAGCATAAAACATTCATCAGAATTTTACTTAAGAGTTGGCCTCAGAAAGACATGTCTTCCAAAAGTTATCAGGAAGTTCACCCTACAATAATGGTACCGTACAAGGCGCTGTTTACACAGCAATAGTCTGATCTGATCTGCTTTAATATGAACATGATGAGGGGTCAGTAAAACCCATAAAACTGCAGCGTACACCTTTGTCCAGCAAATGGCGCTGTGGTCCTAATACCTGCTTTTATATACGCCGTGAGCACACAGAGGAAGACAGGAATCTGTTTCTACTTTCTTGGATGTTGTGACATTTTAGGGAAACTCTGGTGCATTCTTGTAATTGCTGGGCCTGTCCACAAACAAAACTCACACAGGCACTACTTTTTAGTTGTCAGCTGAAAGGACCTTTTAGATTTCAACTTAGTTATTTCCTTCAAAAGCACAGTTATTGGCCCCTGCACTCCATCTTAATTAATGGCAGCAGACTTTGCAAACAAAACACACATTCTTCATTATCTCGAAGTTTTGGACATTTTTTTGCAGAAATGTGTTAGTCCTGACTCAGCTATTCTTGGGTGTTTTTGACCTGTAACCAATTCACTTCATTAGTTGCTCCAGCTACATTTATTTATTTATTTATTTTTTAAGTACCTTAGTTTTATGTTTACTTGTTCTTGTCACAGCTCTTTGGAGATGAGAATTAGGAGGGAGATAGCTCTGTGATGATTACGATGATGATGATGGTGGTGTTGGATAATCGTTGTCAATAGCTATCATCTGCAATGGGTTGCCTTGACGATGTTTCGCCTTTCACCTCATGAGGCTTCGTCAGCTGGTCCGCTACCAGAAGCCTGGGAGCTTGAGGACAGTATCTTTGCTGCTGTTCCTTTTCTGGACTGAGAAGTCGCCACTCCTCCAGTTTGGGGGTTGCTTCCCCGAGTGCTCCAATGACCACGGTCACCAATCCAATCCACTTTATTTATATTGCACATTTAAACAACAAAAATACTTTTACAAAGTGCTGCACACAAGATCACCACTGATGCCTTCACTCTCCTGGGCTTCCCCAGCTCTTCTCTGAACCCCTGGTATTTCTCTAGAGTTTTGTGTTCATTTTTCCTGATGTTGCAATCACTTGATATTGCCATGTCAACCACAACAGCTTTCCTCTGCTCTTTGCCCATCACCACCACCAGTCCCACAGGATCTCTGCTCGGTCACCCTTGGAGGTGTTTCCCACTTTGACCTTGGGATTTCTAGCCCATACTCTGTACAGATGTTCCTGTACACGATGGTATTTCAAACAGATCATCACAACAAGTAACAATATAACATTATGAACACACAAACAATATACATATACTTATTCTAGCTTTTAAATGATTGGACCTTTGAAGTTTTCCAAAGCACCAAGCACTGGAGGAAGTGACCTGAAACCCTTGATAATGCCCTTCAGAACTTGTCGCAGAGAGACTGTTTTCCTGGATTTATCGATTGGAAGTGGGACATAATTTTATACCATTGACATTTTGTTTTGACACATGTACACGGGAGGTCTGAACACAGCGTGAAATCTATTCATGATTATCGACTCGCTCTTTTTTTCCCAGATGTGGGTATGCGTAAGCGGAAGTATCATCGAACATTATCGTGCGTCCCAGCGAACAAAATGACCACATAACCACGTCTGACGCTGTAGATGGAACGTTAACTGGAAATTAAATGGTAATTTCATGAAGAAAAGTTGGAATATAAATTGAATTTTTTATGTTCATGAGTCGTTACACACAGCATTCAGTAGAAGTTATCACAGCAGGTATAAAACGGTACAATCAAAAGGGGCAGGTGGGCACACCATCCGGACCCTACAACAGTAAATAACGTGCAATTGCTGCTCTTACGGTGGAAAGGGCTACATTTATAGCGTACCCCCTACATCCGATTGGCTGAATGCGGGACACCAAACCCCAACTCACTACAGTAAGCGAGATTGTCAGCTCAAACCATCCAGTCCAGCTGAGATGAGCTGGACACATTTTTAGCTTGTATTCTGAAATGAAATGAAATAAAATGAAAGAGAAACTTGACATTAAGGCATCTTTTTAAGTCAGCCATACACACAGCTATCATCTTCAAAAAGTAATCAGTAAACAGTCAGGAAGTCTGTATACCCATTCATCACAGCAGCCTGCAAGTTAATTTTTTAGGTTTCGTCACCACTGTGAGACTACAAAAACCTCATGAATAAATAAATAAGCATGGCAGAGTGATATATACATGCGTATATATACACTGCAGGAGAAGTCCAGCTGGGGATTCTTATAACTATTACAGAATGAAAAAGGTTGAAGATAAACAGTGAACAAAGCAGGAGGTGGGAGTGTGTAGTGAAGCTGGGGCAAGTATTTTCATTTAGCAAAAAAAGGATTAAGCAAGTGATCGCGGGTAGAGGAAAGCATTTCCTGTATACATAGGACCTCAGGAGGAGCTCTTTGGAAGCTGTCACCGAGCTGCTAAGAATAGCCTCTGGGGAAGATAACTGAAAGATATGCCAGTGGGTCAAAACACAACTTCAGGTATGTTTTTGAGGAGAACCTTTAATGATTATATCATAGCTGTTCCATTTTTTTGTTATAGAGTCATTCGTACCACATGTTTAGAAAATGGTCGTTCTTTCCTTTCACGGCCAGAATGGGAAAAAACAGTGTCACTCAAACTGGAGAAGGTGGACTCTGACTGTCTCTCTCATCAGACCCCTGTGACCCGTCATCCAATCTGTGCTGTTTACCACTTCTTTACATCTAATCTGTCCTCTGAGTTTTCTCTTCAAAAGAACTGTCCCATAAAACATGAATCCCGTTGCTCTGTATTACCTCTCAGCTCTGTCTTCAGACTGTAAATACACCCTCTTTGTGAAGTGTGGAGCTAATAAAATCTGCATTATAAATACTCCCCTGTGTCACTATTCAAGTTGCGCTTGAAGTGTATCCTTGAGTCACGATTATATTTAACACCAGGGGGACCATTTAAAACGTAGTATAAACGATAAAGAACATTTCTACGCTTCTGCGCTTTCTACCTGTACCTTACACCAAAGAAGGTCATATCTTGGATCACGGGGAAACATGCAGAATCCACGCAGAAAGGCCCCAGGATCAAACCTGGGACCTTCTTGCTGTGAGACAAGAGCACGAACCACAGTGCATGGCGACATTGTCAAGTCTGAATGACAACAACTCTCGCCACAAGGTATCAGTAATAATAATCATAATCAGAAAGCATAAACGATTGATGAAATGGCAGACGCTGTTAATGATCCATCTCGAAGCAATGAGGAAAAGAGAGAGGCCGCTCTGTCGGGGAGGAGCGCACGGACTGGAGCTTTGGAGCGTGGTGAAGCTGGTTTCACGTTGGACGGTGGATATTCACTTCCAAGTCTTTGGTACCAGTCTGCAGAAAGCTACAACATGTTACACACTAGCTCTACAAGCTGCACCTACAGTATTCTTATGCTCATGTACATAGGCTGCACTAAATATATTTCTACAGTGGGCCCTGTACATTGCAACAATTCTTTATGGCAGGTGGGCCTTAGCAGTGGCTGAAATGAACCAATAGTGCATTAATCATGTGTAGCGGTTTACAATTATGTACATTACTCATACTTGGTGGTGATAAGCTATATTTGTAGCCACAGCTGCCTTGGAGTTGCCTGAGGCTGCCAATATGTGCCTCCGGTCACTACCACTCACTCACACACCATTAACCCAGGCTTCCCTCACAGTCTCCTATCCAGGTACTAACCAGGCCTCACTTGGCTTTGACTCAGAGATCTGACGGGATCAGACATAGCAAAGGCTGGAGAGGAACAAATGGATGAATAATTCACTTAGTATATGTATACTGCACACGTGTATCTGACACACAATGATTAATGCAGCAGTAAGAGCATATTAATAAACATTGCCTTGCCACTTCAGAATGTCCTGACCTCTGCTTTTCACTTCTCCACAATAACATGTCCAGAGGCGGGTCGTTTCAATTTCATAGGGTGACCCGCACTGAGAGGCGGAGCTCTGTGTGCCCAGCTTTGATGAGCCTGACGGGTATGTCCTATAGAAACCTATCACTTATGCATAGGACCGCATAATCAATTTCACATACCGCCACTTCCAAGACACTGGAGCAGCATAAATCACATGGGACATGTCTGTGACCACAGATGCATGAAGATGAGTTGAACTCCCAGCTTGACCCACGGGTTGCCCCAGAGTCTATTTTTATTTTATAACATTTGTGCATTTCCAGGCTTTTAAAAAGGCTTTTCAATGCATTGGTATTTGATGTTTTAATCAGACGCTGACAATTTCAGAACCTACACCATTATTGCCAGCAGAGGGCACATAGTAAAGCAGTTTGAATTAGGCCAACATGAATAGCTACAAGTTATTAGGGTGAAGTTGTGAAAGCCATGAAGGCAAGGCACAATTCATACACAAGGCAATTCGAAGTGCTTTCACCGTTGCATTATGAAATGATCTGTATGGATGTATGAAGTTATATGGTGTAGGAATATGCACAATGTTGGTAAATATTTCATCAACATGAGCTACCAGCGTCGCAGGGGATGCTCAAAGCCGAAAGCAAAACGAGGCCCAAAACTGTTGCCAAACCAAACAGCTGAAAAAGGTGATTTCACATGAGGAATGGCATGTTATCATATTGTGAGGCTCACGCTCATCTGCAGCCTCAAGAAACATACGATGTTTTTCAGCAGCATATCAGACTTAAAAAAAAAAAGCAAAAGCAGGTTTTTAAGCCACAATTATGGATAGCACTGTATCAAAAATGCTAGCAGCCAAGGACTTCCTAGTACATTTCGAAGTCTATCTCTACTCTGCAACACCTCTCGTGCTCTTGTTCCGAAGTAACTGCAGGCTGCAAACAGTGTGCACTTTTGAGCTGGGAGACGTCAGAGTACCTGTCCAGACATGGGGAGAACATGCAAACTCCTGTTGTTTACGACCCTGGCCTTGGTGCGAGCAGAGAAATAAAGCACGGAGCGCGATGACGAATAGGTTTGTCTACAGTCCGTCTCCCAGGCCTGACTCTTCCTCAGTGTTGTGCCAACCTGTAAGTGCGGCCTGATGAATGTTCACAAACAGCAGTAGATCATCCCCACCGTGGCTCAACAGGAGAGCTTTCTTCATGCTTCTGCGTGATGGACTGCCCTGGTGTGACCCAAAAGAACAGTTTGGGTAATGGGGAAGGATGAGAAATAATATGTAAACAGACACTGATGGTAGATCTGCACATGGGCTCCCTACACCGCGTTCTAAATTATTATGCAAATTAGATTTTTCTAAGATTTTCTAAACTATCAACTCAAATGACAGTCGGTGTGATTTTCAAGTCTTTAACTGTCAGAGGATCATTTGAATGTGATTGAACAAACCTCCCAGGTTTTTCAAAAATAAATGTAGTATTCTCATGCAACTCACAGTTTCAATACATTTTAAAGGTTGTAATTAACTGTAAATTGTCATTTGTTGAATTTGCAGGTCATATTTACTCAAATCAAAAGCTATTTCAATCAAAAACATCTTAACAGGTCAAGTTATGTTTTTCACATAGGAGCCCTTCTTTCATAGCAGCTTCAAAATTCTTAAATCCATTAAACTTGAGCGTTTT
Source organism: Proterorhinus semilunaris (assembly GCA_021464625.1). Lineage (NCBI taxonomy): Eukaryota > Metazoa > Chordata > Actinopteri > Gobiiformes > Gobiidae > Proterorhinus > Proterorhinus semilunaris. The sequence goes on from CM038345.1 coordinate 8,746,298, forward strand.
TGTAGAGTTTCTGCTTGGATTTGTTTGCAGGATGTCAGAGCTGCTGTTTGGATGAAAACTGCCTCCCACGCCTTAGAAGGCTCCGAAGGTTCTCAATAGGGTTGAGGTCAAGGGAGGATGGGGTCCACATCATGAGTTTCTCTCCTTTTACGCCCATAGCAGTCAATGTTTTTCAGAGGTTATTTTCACACCTTCAGGGAGCCTAAAGGGGCCGACCAGCAGCTCTCCCCCATGATTCTGGCCCAAAACATGAATCCGCCCCCTCCTTGCTGACATCACAGCTTTGGTGGGACATGGTGGCCATTCACCAACCATCCACTACTCCATCCATCTGACCATCCAGGGTTACACGGAACTCATCAGTGAACAAGACTGTTTTAAAATGAGTATTCATGTATTTCTGGGGCCACTGCAGCCGTTTCTGCTCGTGAGCATTCAATGAACAGTTTATGGGAGGCCAAATAGAAGGTTTATCCACAACTGCAGCCTCTGGAGGGTCCTACACCATGATGTTAGGGAGACTCCAGAGGCACCTGCAGCTTCAAATACCTGTTTGTAGCAGCTGTTCTCTTAATCTGATGTATTTGTCTGGCAGAAACCGTCCTCATTGTGCCTTTTCATTGTTTTTATTGTAATTTTAGATTTTAGTTAAACAAAACAAGACAGTGCCTATAACTGGCACAAAACAAAACAGCTCTGAATATAATGGATATACAGAATATTGGAGGTGGTGAATGAGATTTACAGTGTATCAACACAGTACGATACAATACAATTCAGTTGTACAGGAATCCTTTTATAAGGATGGATGAAAGGTCTGGTCCAACATAATCCAAGTACGGGCGCCACACTCTGTAGAATTGGTCTATGCTGGTGTGTATGATACTTGTCAGGTATTCTAAGGGGATCAGTTCAGAGATTATTTTACGCCAACCTCCGACAGAAGGAACTTTGTCAGAAATCCAGTTTAAAGGGATATTTTTCCTGGCAGCAAATGTTAAAATATTGAATAGTCTTTTTCCAACTGCTGTTTTCACTTGTTTAGATGAAAGTCCAAGGATCAGAGACATGGGGTCCATCTCTATATTAATATGAAAAATATTCTGAATTTCAAGTAGAATTTGAGTCCAATATATCTGAAGTTTATGACAAGACCAGAAGCAATGAGTCAGTGTTCCCACATCAGTTTTACACTTAAGACACAGAGGAGAGAGGGAGTGGTTAAAGAAATGCCGTCTGTGAGGGGATATATGTGACCCGCCGTGGAATCCAAAGACACAAGTCGGCAGCTTGCGTTTGGAGAAAAACGTAAACAAAGTTTTTATTTTGAAAATTGGTGATTTTCACTTTTTTGCAGAATCGTTCAGTTGAAGTCACGAAGAACCCTCTCCATGTTTAAGCTCCCAGTATTGGTATATTTAAAAGTGTAAACTTTTAGGTTCAAACCTGCTTGTTTTTGGGAGATTTGGGAGCCGCTGTGGGGGCGTGACTTTGTCTGTGTGTATTTACATGCTGAGGAGGAGGGGGGGCAGCACAGCCACACAGCTGCTTGGTTTGCGTAGTCGACACAGGCTTTAGCAAACAAATGCCACGCAAAAAAGGCAGTTTTATACATACGCCTATTGTCGATCAGTTTTCAGGTTAAAAAAGTCTGGTTTTGTCAGAGAAATAGCGCACGCCGTGGGGGCGTGTGCGGCTTCATGGCTGTAAGCCCCCCCTGTGTGGCGCTCAGAAGCTGCCACTACTACACTGGAAAATGGATTTACCACGAGTTTGCTGAGCAGAAGGCAAAGGTTCAGACGGGTGAGTGAAAGTTTGTTTGTTTTTATCGCTTGCGGGTGCTGTCCAGTAGTTTTTTGATAAGTCTATTGTGCTGTTGTTAGCTAACGGCTAACGGCTAAGCTAACGGCTAACGGCTAAGCTAACGTGCAGCTGAACCAAGACCTCTCCCAACTTAAACTACTCCATAAATGTAGTCAGTGCACCCCTAGCTTTCAGCCACTTTTTATTTGAGAGAGATCCGCTTCATATTTTCGGTTTTATGACCAGATAAAGTTAGGCTAGCTTACTGCAGTGAAATGTAAACAATGGGGAACGCGCGGCGATAAAACGCAAAATCGGCCTTTTCCTCTAGTGTATGTGGTTACAAGTAGTATAGGAGGCTTTCTATTATAAATCTTTCTAGTTATAAATGTAGTCAGTGCATCCATAGCTCTCTCTCAGTGTGAGGCGGAGCAGACGCAGGCAGAGAAACACGCAGGATTGTGTCTGTAAATTAAAGAGCAGCTACACTATGTCCATTATCTACATCACTATGGCCTAGTAAACATCAAAGTTTGTCATCTTGTGTTCATTCTAAAAACACGTACGTTATCTCATGTTTAGTCCATGTTTAGACTTTCTCATACCTATTGTTATTAGCTAGCTCGGACACTCGTGCGTTATAAGTCAAAAGTAAAAATATTCATCAATGTACAGGATTTTTTTTAATCCTCTGACTCAAACCAGGGCTAACCACTAACTGAGGTCTAAACCAAGACTAAACCAGGAAGTACAGATACAGACTCTGAGATCTTTTTTTTTTCTTCAGGCTGGGTCTAACAGCTCCAGCCCGACCAGATGCAGGAAGAAAATCTTTATGCCAAGTTTCCGCCAGAGACCAGCCTGCTGATCCAGTTTAAAGATCATCTGGTTACCAAACTGCCAGCAAGAGGTATGTGTCTATTCTTTTATTCTTATTTTTCTGTTATGTCCCCTCTCTTCCTGTCTCCATCCCTCTCCTCCTCCTCATGCCTCCATCCCTATTTTATGTACATTAATGTTTTGATTTTGCTCAGCAGGTGATCTTTAACACACATTCACTTTACTTTATTAATGTCCCTTAAAGGGACATGAGAATAAGCAGCCTGATAGTAGCGTGAAATAATGCAGAATAGCATCAATATAGTAATTTTTACCTTTGTTAGACAGTTATGAAAAGACACACATTTCATTTAATCTAATCCAAGTTCCCTCTCTCCTACAGTTACACTTTCCCGCAAACCCTCTCCAGCCAGGACCAATGTACTTCCTGAAACAGAGGTGGATCTTCATTGTGACAACTGCAGTGGGCCGAACAAGAACAACTTCATGAAGACAGGAGTCAACACTTTGGCAGAGATCGCTGAGGTACTTTCACTTTACCGACTTCAGTGTAGTTTTCTGATTTGCTTCAATGAAACATTTAACTGAAGATCTTTTTTTCTTCTTCTGCCCCGTATGGATGGTCTTCCTGTCCTGGCCCCACCTGGACTAAACATCCACAGACAGACCTATCTGTATGGAAACATCAGGCCATTCTAAAAGTGGTCAGGACTTTGTGGAGAAGGAGAGTTCACCCACTGCACGGGACTGCAGAGGAGCAGCTCTGCAATGTCACTTTATCAACCAACCACCTGAATTTAGTTTTAGAGACTTTGTGTTACATTCACCCACCACTACCCACACAGAAGAAGCAACGCCGATTCATCTCAGAACATCCTACTAGACCTTTATCAGGAAGAAAAACTGTGATTTTTGGATTCATTTATGTTTTGATTTTGAGTAAATGCCAAAATATTTATGCTTTAAGAAGTGGACAATGACCACTCACAATGCTTGCCAAAACAGAAAACTTTTATTTCTTTTTTCATAAAGTGCAAATGACTGTGCATACTATGTGGTGCAGATTAAGAGGAAAACATTGTTTAAGAACAGATGGTGTTGAGTGTAAAAAAACAGTAAGGTTAAAGCATTGAATAATAAAAACTTGAAGGAATAAAAATCAACCTCCATGTGATGTGGTAAATATTAGGTATTGATCCGTTATTACTGAAATATTGATTCATATTCACTCAATTGGCAATTTTCTATGGCTTAAAGTAAAGTTGTAACTCACTTAAAGTATTTATATTATGAATTTTTAGGGGGGGGGGGGGGGGTGATGTGTAGAAACTGTGAGAGGTTTCATGAATCAGAGCATTGCAATAACATTAAAATACCCAAACACCAGATCTCTTCTCTTGTTTTTTAAATATATTGTAAACTTATCTTTCATCATTCTTGTATGAAAAGCGCTCTCTAAGCAATGTTTGAGTGATTTGCTTTATTGATTGATATATACTTTTATTTTCAATAGTTTATTGCTTATTATTTATCATTAGCAAAATACAACAATGGCAATAAAAACGATTCATACTCATACTGTATATAATATATCACTGTTTTATCTGAACATTAACATTATTTTTAACATAAAAGTTACATGTGTTACACAACACGTTCTCAAGCCAGTGACAGTTTATCAATTGATATAAAAAAATGTAAGAGAACAATAACAACCTTCTGCTGTGATGTGAGATCAATAAATGAAACCAAAAATAAAACATACACACATAATGAAACTGGTAAACAATGGTTTGTTGTGGAAGCAGTAACCTTTGTGCTCCCTCCCTGTGCTTTACTGCTTTGAGGGGGAGTTTGACAGGGGGTATGGCTTATCCAAATGAGATGTAAATGAGCCCTATTGTCCCTCCCAACAGCAGAGAGGTGAGAATGGCCCAAAACTTCAGAGGCCGTTTAATCCCCTTTGGTTTTTTGGGAATTGCCAACTTCAAATCACCGCTGCACCTCCAAATATTATCAGATTTCCATGTGTTACACATCATTGGAAAGCTTGGAGACTACACTTAAACAATGTGTTATTATCTCATAATGCCCCAAAACGACTTGTGTCTTTGGTTCCTGTGACTGGTCACATATGTATTCTATGTATAATTTTGAGGTGTGTTTCTCTTGTCCGTGTGCAAATTGAAATCTTTTTTGCATTAGCCCAGATCGAATCCCACATTTCTTCATCTATAGTAACAGACAGTTCCTTCTCCCACACACCCCTGACCCTCTGCGTGTCAGAAGCAGACAGTCTGTTCAGAACACGGTAAAATGAGCTCAGAGATACTTTCAGTCGTTGTTGAAACAGCATTTTCTCAATAGCAGATATTTCAAGGTGATCATTAAGAGTTGTACTATGGGTGATGTAGTGTCTTACTTGCAGAAAGCGAAAAAAATCTTGCTTGGTCAGGTTGTAAGTGTCTGTAAGCTGTTCAAAGTCTGTTGTTTGAAAAAAGGTCAATGAGTGATTTAATATTTTTGCTAAACCACTGATAAAACCCAGGGTCCGCAGAACCCGGGGGAAAGGCCGGGTTGTTTATTATTGGAGTGAACATAGATGTTATATTTGATCTGCCCTCAAGATGGCGTACAAGCCGCCAGGCTTTTAGGGTATTGATGGTTATGGGATTTGTACAGTAAGCTTCAATTTCTTTTAAGTTAGTAAAAAACAACAAATCACGAAGTCTGCACTGCGACAATGCCATTTCAACATCCATCCATATTGAAGTTTTAACCTTGACCCAATCATTCACAAATCTTAAGTGTGCACAAAGTTGGTATATTTTGATATTGGGCATATCTAAGCCACCCATTGAACTTGGTAAATGCAGTACTGCCATCTTAAGCCTAGGTCGGCGCTTATTCCAAATAAAAGAACTGAGCCATCCATTAATATCCTTCAACACCCTTTTAGAGAATAAAACCGGAATCATTTGAATAGGGTATAAAAGCCTAGGTAATACATTCATTTTAACCAGGGATACACGACCTAGCCAAGAAATAGGGAGAGAGGCCCATCGATCTAAGTCCTGCTTAATTTTGTTAAGTATTGGCACAAAATTGGCTTTGTATAGTTGGTCAAAAGAAGGAGTGATAAAAATACCCAAATACACAAACCCATTGGGAGACCATTTGAAAGGGAAGGCCGGCACTGTAGTTGGTATTGTTGAAAGAGTCCCAAGTGGCATAGATTTGGTCAAGTTTACCTTATAGCCAGAGAAGCAACTAAAACTGTTGATTACATCTATAAGAGCCGGTACTGACGTTTCTGGGTCAGTCACAAGAATCAGAATGTCGTCTGCGTACAGAGTTATTTTATGACACAAATGTCCAATTTGTAAACTGCTTATTCTAGGTGCCGTCCTGATAGCCTCAGCAAGAGGCTCAATGGCCAAAGCAAAGAGGAGGGGAGACAAAGGGCAGCCCTGCATCACCCCTCTTTGAGTAGTGAAGCATTCGGACCGGAATCCATTGGTCAAAACCGCTGCCTGTGGTCCATTGTATATTATTTTGACCCACTTTATGAAATTGTCACCCAGACCAAACTTACCCAAAGTGTAAAATAGAAAGGACCATTCAATTCGGTCAAATGCTTTCTCCGCGTCAAGAGAAAGCACCAGACCATTAAGAGAATTTTGTTTGAAAACTTGAATTGCATTTAGTAGGCGTCTAACATTGGCTGATGAATTCCGGCCCTTTATAAAACCTGTCTGATCTTCCTTTATTAATAATGGTAAGAGATTTTCTAAACGAAAAGCTAAAATTTTGGAGAGCAACTTTCTATCAACATTTAAAAGTGTTATAGGCCTATAAGATGCACAAGATTCAGAACACTTTCCCTGTTTTAAAATTAGAGTTATATTGGCCTCCTTCAATGTTTGGGGGAATTCTCCTGTTATGAAGGAATGATTGAACATATTGAGTAAAGGTTCTGCAAGAACATCTTGAAAGAGTTTATAAAAGTCACAACAAAACCCATCAGGTCCTGGCGACTTTCCACTTTGTAAGGCTCTAATAGCTTTAATAACTTCCATTTTAGTTATAGGGCTGTTAAGGACAGTCCTCTGCTCTTCCAACAAATTCGGCAATTCAAATTGCGCAAAGAAATTGTCCATTAATTTTTCCGCCCCGGGAGCTTGATCAGAAGAATATAATTGCTTGTAAAAATTCTTAAAACAATCATTTATCAATGTATTCTCATATACCTTGTGGCCCTCCCCATCAGACACAGCTGTAATCGTTAGAGACTCTGCCCGTTTTTTAACATAGTACGCCAGACATTTGCCGGGTTTGTCCCCATGCTCATAAAATCTCTGTTTAGTATATTTAATTTTTTTTTCTGCGTCCCTAGTGAGCAGGCAATTGAGAGCTGATCGAAGTGTGGTGATTTCATCCCACAACGGTGGTGAAGGAGAAACAACGTAGGCTCTTTCCTTGTCCATCAAAAGATTTTTGTTTCTCCTGTCTCTGGCACTTCTTTGTTGCAGAGTATGAGATCATTAACCCTCTGGCATACGCTTTGCAGGTTTCCCATAAAATGGAAGCATTTTTGGCTGTTGGAGTATTGACTGATAGAAATGCCTTAAATTCAGTAAAAAATGGGTTGTAAAATTCTCATCTCTCAGAATAATAGTATCAAGTCTCCAGTGGCGGGACTGTTGCAGTGATGATCTAGGGTTGATATCCACAATTACTCTGGCATGGTCCGAAATTATTATGCTGGAAATTTCACACGATGAAACTGAATAAAAATCGGTCCGTGGAAGAAAAAAATAATAAATTCTAGTCTGGCACTTCTGAGGGGCAGAGTAAAATGTATATTGTTTATCTGACGGGTGAACGCATCTCCAAACGTCAATCAACCCAAACTCATCACATATAGTATGAAGCGCATTGGCGCTAGTGGAGGGGGCTGTGGCACTAGACGGAAATCTATCAATGAGTGGATTTAGTATCATGTTAAAATCCCCAACAATGATAATTGTAGAGTTAAAAAGGAGTGGAGCTAGATCCATACATAATTTTGTAAGAAAGGTAACTGGATGGGCAGGTGGGAAGTATACGTTCATTATCACTATATTTTGACCTTGCAATATTCCTTTAATTATAACATAACGGCCCCGTTGATCTTTAATACACTTGGATACTTTAAATGGCAAGTTCTTCTTGACCAGCACTGCTACTCCCCGGCTTCTTGTTGTAAAAGATGAAAAAAACACTTGGCTGAATAACCCTTGTTGTAGCTTCAAATGCTCCTTGTCATCAAGATGCGTCTCCTGTAACAAAGCTATATCTACAGCATCTTTCTTAAGACACGTAAATATTTTTCTCCGTTTAATGGGATTGTGTCACATTCCAAGTACATAATCGTAATTTACTCATTGATGGTATTATTCACATAGTGTATAGGCAAAAGATCCACCACACTCCAAATTAAACAAGAGCAATATGAAAATAAAACAAAAAAATGAGCTGTGCAATAATGTAACATAAATTGAAGAACATTCAGAACTAAACACACACGCACAAAAACACAAAACAAAAGACAAAACAAAAACTTGGTACCAGCCCTACTGAACGTGTAGGGAAAAACCGTCCTCCTGTGCATAGCACAGCACTCATTGTGCCTTTAACTGCACAAACCCGTGTGTGCTCTGAATCAGCCACAAATCTCTTACAATGATCAGAACAATGATTACGCTTAATCTTTCGTGAAATATCAATGGTTTTCATACATAGTGGGATAAACTGTTTAATTTGAAAGGCCCTTTTTTAAGGCTCAACAAAAACCTTATAAATTGAACCAACTCAAATGTGCTGCAGTAAGTTGCTTTACTTCTTTAAAGCAGTACAAAGTAACTTGTTTACCTTAATAAATCCTCTCTCAATCCTTAAAGATCTGTGTGAACGAAACACAACTAACGTTACATTTGCCGTTCTTAACCCTAATTATATCCTGATCGGGGTTAACTAACCTTAAGGGGGCTGAATAATTTTGCACGCCCAATTTTTCAGTTGTTTATTTGTTAATAATTTGAAATATCCAATTTCGTTTCACTTCATGATTGTGTCCCACTTGTTGTTGGTTCTTCACAAAAAATCACAGTTTTATATCTTTATGTTTGAAGCCTGAAATGTGGCAAAAGGTCAAAAAGTTCAAGGGGGCCGAATACTTTCGCAAGGCACTGTATAACCAAAACTCAGCAGTTTCCTGCAGTGGATGAGCAGGAGAGACCGACCGCCTTCTCCCCGTCACTCCCAGGGCGCGAGTGCTTCTCCCCGTCACGTCCCCGCTTGTCTGTCTGTCTCCTGGTGCTTCGCCTCCTGTGCGCCTTTTCTCTGTGCGTGGACTCGGGGCTGCATCGCCAGACACTCATTTAAACTCTCTTCTTATCATCTCTGGTGGTTGGTGGGGGTCGGAGGGGCCGATAGCACAGACTGGTTGCCTCACTTCCATCAGTCTACCCTAGGGCAGCTGTGGCTACAACAGTAGCTTACCACCAAGTATGGTGTGAATGGATAATGACGACAGTGTACGACAGAAACTTGGTAATACAGGCTTGTAAAGCGCATTACAAATGTAAGGCATTATCATTATTATTATTAAAATGTAGTTATACCAAACGTCAGCAGGGGGCACACTTCACATTGAAAGAAGATAGGTATCGTAAATGCTAATTAGCGTGGAGACGAGAGTTTAGCCACAAAGAGGGTCAGAACAAGCTTTGGTGAAAGTGTCGGGACTTTAAAGGTATATTTGTATATGAATATAAGCTGGTTAAAAGCTCATTAAAGTCCATTAAGGAAAAACCTCCACCTTAACTCCCTACGATTTTAACAGATTCCAAACGTCATCCACCAGGGCGGAGCCACCTGATTCAAAATTCAAAACCTATGTATTTTTATCCACAAGAGGGCGCCACACAGACGGTTTTAGGCTCAAAATGAAGATTTTAGCCACTATGCACTGGAATGTCAAAATTTGTGAAATTATCGCGAGAATCGGTCAAATGAAAACACGTGACCAACGAGTCCGCTGGAAGTCGCCTTTTCGGCTGCGTGTCATATGACACCTGTCAATCCTTGTGTTGATTGGTTTGCAGCACGGGGAGAAGGAAATCCTTCTGCCCCACGGCGGACTGGCGTCCTCTGCTAATTGGCTCAACCTGCCCTCCAGGGCATCTTTTCCACCCAGGACACCGATAGAAATGTATGTGTTGGTGTGTTTTTGCTACAGCAACTTTTCACGCAACAACTGCATCATTTTCGTACTGCAAACTCCTCTGTTTAGCGATAGCTAACGTAAATAATCACTCAACCTCCACAATGGCGCTCCTGTGGGCCGAATGTGACACACCATTTTTTGACCGATTCAGCCTGCAGGCAAGATAGTGAGCGTCAGTTTGAACGACCTGCTTTTTAAACTACAGTAGAAAGACAAAGCTCACCCTCGGCTGGTGTATCATATAACTACATTTTATAACATAAGTGTCATAAAGTAGTTTAAAAATATATATTTTTTAAGTAATGTTGGTCCGTGTCTACAGTACGTTTCACATGTGACCGATCAGTAGCACTGTGCCATGTTCAGGAGGTTACAGAGCAGTACTGTTGTGCTGTTTTCTTCTTTCTTGTCATTCACATGGAGTTGTTTTATGAGGAATTCATGTCTGACCACAGTGTCAACGAGGAAACGCTGGAGTGATTAAGAAACTAAATTTGTGCATTTTTAGATATCTGTGTGGCAGAAGAATACAGATTAGTGCTCAAATCCAGCTAGACAAACCCCTCTCAGATATAAAAGATAACTATTACCAAAGCTTCTCTCAGATTAGCAAACGGGAACCAAGTCTTTATAAGGATTACTTTTCAAATGATACTGCACGAGAACTGAATAATCAAAGCTATGCTATTGGCGCATCAAATAGCCTGAACCATGCTCGACTTCTTCTAGATTTTCAAATATCGTCAACCGGATTGAATTAATTGAGTATCGAGTATGTAACGCTCCTTCTCGATCTTGTCGTCAGATGAGAGAAGGACGACTACACAAACGTATATCTCTGACCAGGAGAGTAACGGGTAAATCAATTCGCATTTGTTGTCTGTTGGAGTTTGGTGACTTCCAGACACCGGGAGTTGGGCCGACTAAAAAAGTGTGCATAAGTAGAATGGCGTGGGAATGTCCCAGCTGCCAGTCGAGGAAAAACAAAGGTGGTCAGAGGCAATTTACGTCACAACACCCTGTCTGTCTGTCAGTCTGCCGGCCCCTCGTGGTGGCCATAGGTTTGGGGTTTGTGCGTACTTGTTGGTGTGGACAGGAGGGTTCATATACGGACGGCTGACTGACATGTTTGTCTCCTATCGCCGACCCCCGCTGTAAACGGCTTCACTCAGAGCTGAGTAATCGGCGCCGTGCATTGCGTTACCCACCACACGGAGGACCGAGAGTCATACCGCACTTGACAAGTTCACGTCCTGCAAAAAACGGTTCTGTCAACTATTTTGCCGCGCCCATTCCCGACAATGACTGTCAGTAGCGATGGCCCCGGGAAAACCAGTCCACCCACTGTAGTCTGTCACCGCGTCGTCATCCGCAGGCATCCAGAAATGATAGTTTATCGCAAAAGTATCTCGGATCAAATAATGATAATAATGATAAAACCGCAAACCCTGTCTACAAAACATGTAACAACTTGAGCTTGAAATAAGTTATTTAATGAAATGAAATGAAATTCTCCCTGTATTTAGTCCCCCAAAAAAAGAAGTAATTATTTCATGTTATTTCTTATGCAATTTATGCTGTTTAACCCTGCACATGATTTTGAAGGATTTGAGTTATTACCATTTAGGGGGCCCTGTGGTATCTTTCGATTGTTAAGGTGGCCAAGTGACAAAGTCCGGGGATTCCAGACTTTGTTCATATTTAAGTTCCTCCTGGAACCGCCCCCTTAACGTGGTGGAGGGGTTTGAGCGCCTGAATGATCCTGGGGGCTCTATTGTCGGGGGCTCCGTGCCCCTGGTAGGGTCTCCCAGGGCAAACAGGTCCAAGGTGACGGGTCAGACAAAGAGCGGTTCAGAAGCCCCTTATGAAAGACCAACAGGCCCGGTTAGAACCATGAGGCCGTCCTTCTGTGAACCCACCACCTGCAGGGGGAGCCATAGGGGCTGGTGCAATGTGATTTGGGCAGCTCCAACGGCTGCCCCCACGACCCGGCAAAGTACAAGTGGAAGAAAATGGATGGATGGACAATATCATATTTAATACATCCATTTTGTAATGTAGGCCTCAGTTTTCCAACATCCGTCATGTAATAATAATAATAATGTCTTACACTTGTATTGCGCTGTACATGCTCATTACATAAGCTTTTTGATACATGAACAAAAAGGAACAGAGGGAAATTAAATTCCCCATATTTCAACCCCAAATCCTCACAAAGTCACCAAATATCACATATCACAGCATCATTTGTCAGTTCTTACAGTTCTGCAGTTACACTCAGGTATTTTGATGATTTTTTCTCCAAAATGTTGTCCTTGTAAAAAAAAAAAAAAAAAATCAACACTTAAGTTCCCCATTGAAATAATTGTACAGTTTAATTCCATAAACAGGCACTTTCATGTGAATAAACTGCAGTTAAACAGGCTGTTGTAAATATAATAATCAACAGACTTGATTATTATTATAAAAATGCATATCCGAGTCATTCTAGTAAAGCCGATCGTATGCCTATGACAGCTTCAGGTAGAGTGGTGCCTAGTTATCCTTGCTCCAATGCCGTTACCTGAAAACTATGAACTGCTGACAGATGAAGAAAAAGTGGCTACCACAAAAAGTGAAAATTGCTCTGTGGCACTCTTGAACTTTGAAGGCCTGCAGTGACTCCAGGATCTGAAAAGGAGTTTAATCTAAGCAAGAGCCACAAAGTGACATTTGAAAGCAGGCGCTTTAAGAGCATGTGTGATCAGGTCAGTGGCATGACGCCGCCGCTCCCGAGGCAGCGTGTGGCGACAGAGACTTTGTGGAATACAAATTGAGTGGGTAAAAGCTGCTGTCCCCTGGTTCTGTGAGCGCTGCGCCCCACTCTTACCTAACGCTGTGGTTGTCCCTTTAAGCCTCAATTATAGAACCACCGAGAAGAGGTCAACGTTTGACTTTGACACATCACACAAAAGGAAACAAAAAAAGAAAGTGTGGAGTTCAGCTTACTTTAAGCTAACAACATTTTGGGAATCTGAGCAACGTTGTAAAACAGCGAAGACAAGCGTTCATCTTCAGTTTTAAGATGCAAATCAGTGGCACCACGATGAACACACCAACGCCTGATTCACTGAGCCATGGTGCGAAACTTATTGCAATTTAGTGCATGAAATTTTATAGCGTGTTGCACCTGATTTATTATTAGCAATTGTTTATATTATAAGCGGCGTAGATATGAAATATAAGTTCGCTCTGTGGTCTTTTATTAGTTATAATGTTTAGTAAATCAGGCCCTTAGAGCACAGAACAGATCCAGTGATACAGAACAGTGTCGTCTTCCTTCAACGATGCAACAAAATCTAGGAAAAACAGATCAGTGTGTTTCAGCTGTGAAATGACACAACTGAACTACAGAGCTCAAAACTTCATGAAGGAAGCCAACTCTCCAGGTATGTTTTGGATGAGGGGAAAAAACTAATATATTGCCTCAAGTGGTGTCAAAACGAGGGTTTCTTTGCCTATAGCGACTGATCCAATCCATGACATGTCTCCTCTCGCCCATTTCAAACTCAAATCCTGTGTGACTAAATGCTTATCTTAGACCAATAGAAACATGAGCAGTATACTTACTAAGTTGTGCTTGTCATACACCACAAAACACAGTGTATACAACTTTTTCTGTGCTTTTGTTTATATTTTCAGATATATGTCACCCTGGGCGAGGGCTTCAGAAAGCATCGCTCTCCTCTCAAATTGCTGTATTTACATGTTGAGGACAAAAAAACTTCCCACTGTGCAAAGTGATTGTGCACACGTTCCCCGACATGCATTACACAACTGTTTTTAACCACACCGCCTCACACTGGCAGCGGGGCACCTCTGCTTTTCAATGCATTTAGATGAGGGCTGGGAAGAGGAGCATGTGGTTTGTTTATGGTCTGATTTACCAAAAAGCAGGAAACCTCAGAGTTTGAGAATGGTGTGGCTTGGAACATCCATGGTTCATTTGGGTCTCTCTGAAAAGAAACCGGAAACAACAAAGTGCCTTTTCGCGTGAGCTCAGTCCCGTTCGTTTCATTGTCAGTTCTACAAGATAAGATATACAGCACATACTACAAAACCTTTGATTTCTCCAGAGCAATGTCTAACACAATATGGGGGAGGAAGAGTGAGGAAGAGGGAGAGTTCAGCTTCCAGAGTTCTCTGGCGACGGAGTTTCCCTTTGATATGATGTCTCTCTACGGCAGAAAAAACTGGTCAAACAGGCACTGTCCAGATCATTGTTGTTAAGCCATGTCTCCAACTCTGTCTATTCTGTCTTGCTGGCAACAGGGGGGCATGAAACATGTTCAAATGCCACAAATAAAAGCGTATTTATAAGCCACATTGTGCTGAGTGATAAATTCTTTGTAAACAATTAAAGTGCCGTAATTAAAAGAAGGAGTCTCTGTTGAAACTGCACACCTTTGTTAAGCAGGAAATGAATAAAAAATGCAAGTATATAATACTGAAAGAAGTATAAGTATAAGTAAGTGCTCGTTAAGTATTAAAAAGGTAATAATAAGGGTAATAATATGAGTAATCTGTTTAGCCATGAATGTGTTATTCATGGCCTATCAGCAGGGTAGTTTAGTATAATAAGCATCTTATTTATCTTTACATATTATTCATGGACTATTAATCCCCAATGCTTATTTAGTTTAGTTTAGTTTATTTGTTTATTTGAGCAGTTAGTCCGCTCCAAAGGAGTGGGCCGAAGCAAAAGGCTTATAAGCGCCCACCCCCAAAATAAAAACGATAACATTTTCATTTAACAATCAAAGCATACAAAACACAACAACAGCTGTTTCATTTCTTGTACAATGTCTAGTACAGAGCAAGTAACAAATGATCATCATTAATATATTTCTTACAAATTGTTACCAATGCCAAACATTAGTACATTACTAAAATCACTAGTGTAACATTACCGGAAGTCACTATTTTAATGTTATAAAGGCACGTTACTATGCAGCAGTATATATTATACTTCGTGATCCTGCTACTTCCCAGTTGTCATTACCATCCTCAGTATAATATCAACTTGTGTACAATTTCCTCTTTTTATTTTTTGTATATAATTATTAATTTTTTTGTATAATGTATTATGAAAGGACTGTTGTGGTGAAGAGGGAGCTGAGCCAAGCGGCAAAGCTCTCGATTTACCGATCGATCTACGTTCCCACCCTCACCTATGGTCATGAGATTTGGGTAATGACCGAAAGGACAAGATCGCGAATACAAGCGGCCGAAATGAGTTTCCTTCGCAGGGTGGCTGGGCGCACCCTCCGAGATCGGGTGAGGAGCTCAGTTACCCGGGAGGAGCTCGGACTCGAGCCGCTACTCCTCCACGTCGAAAGGAGCCAGCTGAGGTGGCTAGGGCATCTGTTCCATGTGCCTCCTGGTCGCCTTCCTCGGGAGGTGTTCCAGGCATGTCCTATTGGGAGGAGGCCTCGTGGAAGGCCCAGGACACGCTGGTGGGACTATGTCTCCGAGCTGGCCTGGTGTCGCCTCGGGGTCCCCCCAGAACAGCTGGAAGAGGTGTGCGTGGATCGGGAAGTCTGGGCATCTCTGCTGAGACTGCTGCCCCCGCGACCCGGCCCCGGATAAAGCGGAAGAAAATGGATGGATGGATGGATGGTATTATGAAAGCCCTATAGTGTAATGCATTAAAAAGCATTAATACTTATTATACTCCGACATCTTGCTACTTCCCAGCTGTCATTACCATCCTCAATATAATTTTAGTTTAGTTTTTGAGTTTAATTATTATTGTCGCAGGAAATCAAACATGTTTGTTTATTAGGCCCGTTTTTGGACGCACAGGAGAAACGTGGGTGATTTTACCGTCCCCAAAGTGAACACACAGAAAGCAGCGGCCAATGACGGGGTGAAATAAAGCCAGAAAAACACAGCCGCGGCTCCTTTTTCATTTCTCCGTGAAAACAGCGGCACAAACAGCTCACTTACTGAGTTTGGAGACGGACTGTTCAGCTTCACCTCGCCGCTGGCAGCTCGCCTCTCTCCACTTTCTCCGTTGTCTTCTCCGCCTCCTCCATCTTGGAGCGGAGGCCCGTCTCCTTTTCTTATTAAATCCACTGAAATACAGCCCGCTTCTTTGTGTCGTCGACTTTTATCTCCATTTGACAGAACTATAGCCAAGTTGAAGGCTTCGTAGCAGTAGGAGCCTTGCACTGCGATAATGTGACACTGTTGACACCGCTGACCAAACTGGGACACGCACATGTGTTCGCTCTTACGATTCTCAGTCGTTAAGTGAACCCCCAGACGTTCTATAATCGCACTGAATCCAGTCGTGTAGTGTGGACCCCCCATTCTATATAAAATCGTTTAAGACTAGAAAAATTGTGTAGTGTGTGCGGCCCTTTAATGTGAATATTCATATTTTTACTAATTTACCAACTTAGGGTTAGCTTCCACTATCTGCTGCATTAGTTCTTCTGAGAATGTCTTCGATATCCAAGTACAATTGGTGGTATCCTTAACTGAATCGGAAATCAATCAAATTGAATTGTGAATCATGAATCGAATCAGGTCCATTTTGAAGGGAATGGAATTGAACCGCCCCTCGTTACCGTATCTTTGAAAATCATTCTTCAGGAATCGTATCCCTCCCGAACACAACCCATCAAAGCCGCTGTATCCCGCTCTCCTCTTGACAAGGGTGTATGGTAAAATGTGCTCTGCTGGAACGGCTGTGAACTTGGGCAGAGATTGTCTAAAGAGCTTTGTTTTTCTGCGTCATCCTTTGCGTCATAACTCTGATCAGCCAGATGCACAACCACCATATAATGGAAAACACTGATGTTTTTTTTTTTTTTTTTTTTTTAACCCACTTTCCTTTTTAGAACAGGACTTGGCTCTTTTCATGTGCAGATTGGGGGAAAGATCGTAAATGCAAAATGCTTTCCCGCGCAACGCAATCGATTTGTTTTTTAGTGTGTTGGCTGAAAAGCTCCTTTGTTTAAAAAAAATACACTTCGACACTTATGCTCTGTAGTGACACTTTGGTGTTTGAGATATTGATGTAACATTTTCATAAGTTTCCATCTTTAAGTAACGTGGCTTGTTTTGAAATTGTTTATCCAAGTGACCAATTGACTAAAGTGATATGACACGACTATTTCAGGTATTGGCTAATCTACTATTCCGTGGTCTTCATCTTATATTGTTCCCATGTTGCTTAAACTGAAGCAGTACGCTGTCAGTATTTGCAAAGTGAAACAAGACAGGGACTTCAAGATCAACAACAAAAATCTACTTTTATGAGTCGTGATTGCAGTGCATTCATTAGAACCTTTAGGAGCTGCATGCTACAATTGCGAGCCATTGCTCTCTCGTTTCCCCGCGTATCCATGGCACCCATTCCTGTATATCCGTCAGATCAATGTGGGAAAATGTAATGCTGGCGTCTTGCGGCCTGCGGCAAGTGGGGGGGATCAGCTCCGGCCACGCCACAGGAACAGCAGGACACTGACCAGACTTAATTGGAGGGCCCTATAGACCGCCGGGCTCCTAGCCGCTTTTCAAAATTGATTCAATATGGAACACGCGGCGCCGTAGATCAGAAATCAATGGACTTAAAGCTACAGGCACCAATTCAGCATCAGCAAGGACAGGGGGACTTAACAAACTGCGGTTGAAAGTAGGTTTCCAAACCGTTTATCATGATTGCTTATGTCGTACGGCAATCTTTATTTCTTTGTGAGTCACATGACTGCCATATTGGATACTTTTTATAATGCAAATAATGTCAAGCAACTAACTGCTCATCTATCCTGCTTTTTTTTCTCTTTTTTTTTTTTTTACTGTCGCAGAGAGGTAACAGGAATCACTGCCACCACGGGGAACTGCCAAAAGTGTGGCCACATCTCAAAGCATAACAACTATTACCAAGTATTTTGCCCTTAAATGCAAACTAATTACCTGCAACTGTGACTAGATTTACAGGTCAAACAATGCCATCTAGAAAGTAAATGTTTAAAACCTTTCGGTATGTATGAAAGTGCTGCCGGCATACAGGCCATTTGGTTTGATTATGTAATTCCAAACTTTGAGACTACTTTAAGTCCATGGAAAGCTGCGTGTTATCCCCCAATATGGCGCTGGCTGTCCATGTGTGTCCATGGAAATCAGCTGTGATGAGTGCAAAGTAATCAGCAATGTCGAGATTCATTGGATGTGTCTGAGATTGACAGCTTTTCTGTGTCTGTATGATGTGTCAAAGATGGTAACGTTTGGATATGATCTAACTTGTAAAGCACTTTGGTCGACTCTTTAAAGTGCTTTATAAATAAAACTAACGTTGGATTTGATTGTACAGAACAAACTCAGACACTGAAATTCACCGTAGATTTTTATTTTTTTTGGTTGACCCAGAAAACAATTCATGAATTCCAGTCCACCATAACTTATAATTAACCTCTTAACCCCCACCTGAAACTATCACATCTTCTCCAGTTTGGCTTCACCCAAATCTAAAGGTTCTGACTGTAGCACCAGGGGTACCACATGGAGGAGGTGAGGATGGACTCGATGATGGCCGTGTAGAACTGCACCAGCATCTTGGTCGGCAGCTCAAGTTTCCTCAGCTTCCGCAGGAAGAACATTCTCTGCTGGGTCTTCTTGATGAGGGAGCTGATGGTTGGCTCCTATTTGAGGTCCTGGGTGATGGCGGTTACCAGAAAATGGAAGGAGTCCCCAATGGAGATGGGGGGGTCTAAGTCTTTCCTAAAGTCCATGATCATCTCCACGGTGAATTGACAATAAAATGATCTTTATATAACTTTGGCACTCGTAAGAATTAATCATGACAATATAGGAAATCATAATTTATAATTGACTGTAATCTTGTTTTTTATTTGATTGCTGAATTAAAGGTAACTGTAATAGCTCAAACACTTCCTTACTATCTCTTCACTGTGTTTTCTCACTGAGAGATCGGCCTGAAGTTATTTTCTTCAAACAGACACAATTGAGCATTCCTCTTAAGAGCCAGAGATTCAGGTTAGCATGAACCAAAAATCTGATCATCTGAATTCTGGAGATCTTCGTAGGAACCACCAGGTGACCACACGCTGGGAGCTTATGACACCCCTTTAGGAGCTGCAGGAAGTGTGCGTGGAAAGGAAAGTCCAGTCCCTGACCCTGTTTAAGCGTTACTGAAAGGATGGACACGACCTCCGTTTCACTTTATCAGGACATAGAGGGATACAAGTAGCATGTGTAAATGGAAGATTTAAAAGATGCTTCATGTTTGACATTGTCTGCAGCCGGTGCCTCCATAGCCGACGGGGCAAATGCATTCAAGTCCACCCCCACATGACATGTGGGCCATGACATGTCACACTTGAATATGATTTCTCGCCGCGGCAGATAGATACATGTGACATACGACAGATGCACACTAACATATTACTGCTGAGAGGAGCATGAGCAGATGGATGGAGAGTGTCAGTGAGCTAAAAGTAGCTCGGACTGCCTCTCACTCACCTTAAATATCGTGGATCTCCTCCGCACACTCACAGCACAGTGGCTGTCACAATTAGCTGACAGCAACGAGGTCATAGGTTTGATTCGTGGACGATGTGGGCCTGTAAGGGGGTCGTGTGTTCGTTTGAAACCCATAGGTGCACAATGTTTTCACTCGAGAAAAAATAAGCACTCATATTGTCATATTCACCCAAGCGCTTACGTTTTGGTGAACTCCGTGAGATGTCAACTCTAACTATGAACTACTGTATATCACTGTAGAAAATAAATGGTTGAGTCAATTTAAAGCAGAACTAAGTAACTCGTGCTCCTAGAGGCCATAAGCGCCATTGCAGGTGTCGTAGCATGTTGCGTTTTTTAACTTATTAATTGTCCGTGAGAGTAAAATTTACTCTCACGGACAATTTACACTAATACTACGCTGACAGAAAAGACAAAGGGAGAGAGGGATATTGTACATACAATTACACAATGGCGATAACTTTTTTGTAGCGCCACCTTTTGCTGCGATTACTGCTGTAAGTCGCTT
Source organism: Proterorhinus semilunaris (assembly GCA_021464625.1). Classification (NCBI taxonomy): domain Eukaryota; kingdom Metazoa; phylum Chordata; class Actinopteri; order Gobiiformes; family Gobiidae; genus Proterorhinus; species Proterorhinus semilunaris. The sequence continues at coordinate 8,766,271 of CM038345.1, forward strand.
GGGGGTTGTCTCTATCAGTTTTGCACATTGAGAGACTGAAATATTTGCCCATTCCTCCTTGCAAAACAGCTCGAGCTCAGTGAAGTTGGATGGACAGCGTTTGTGAACAGCAGTTTTCAGTTCTTTCCACAGATTCTCGATTGGATTCAGGTCTGGACTTTGACTTGGCCATTCTAACACCTGGATATGTTTATTTGTGAACCACTCTATTGTAGATTTTGCTTTATGTTTTGGATCATTGTCTTGTTGGAAGACAAATCTCCGTCCCAGTCTCAGGTCTTTTGCAGACTCCATCAGGTTTTCTTCCAGAATGATCCTGTATTTGGCTCCATCCATCTTCCCAATTTTAACCATCTTCCCTGTCCCTGCTGAAGAAAAGCAGGCCCAGACCATGATGCTGCCACCACCATGTTTGACAGTGGGGATGGTGTGTTCAGGGTGATGAGCTGTGTTGCTTTTAGGCCAAACATAACGTTTTGCATTGTTGCCAAAAAGTTGGATTTTGGTTTCATCTGACCAGAGCACCTTCTTCCACATGTTTGGTGTGTCTCCCAGGTGGCTTGTGGCAAACTTTAAACAACACTTTTTATGGATATCTTTAAGAAATGGCTTTCTTCGTGCCACTCTTCCATAAAGGCCAGAGTTGTGCAGTATACGACTGATTGCTGTCCTATGGACAGAGTCTCCCACCTCAGCTGTACATTTCTGCAGTTCATCCAGAGTGATCATGGGCCTCTTGGCAGCATCTCTGATCAGTTTTCTCCTTGTATGAGCTGAAGGTTTAGAGGGACGGCCGGGTCTTTGTAGATTTGCAGTGGTCTGATACTCCTTCCATTTCAATATTATCGCTTGCACAGTGCTCCTTGGGATGTTTAAAGCTTGGGAAATCTTTTTGTATCCAAATCCGGCTTTAAACTTCTCCACAACAGTATCTCGGACCTGCCTGGTGTGTTCCTTGTTCTTCATGATGCTCTCTGCACTTTAAACTGACCTCTGAGACTATCACAGAGCAGGTGCATTTATACGGAGACTTGTTTACACACAGGTGGATTCTATTTATCATCATTAGTCATTTAGGTCAACATTGGATCATTCAGAGATCCTCGCTGAACTTCTGGAGAGAGTTTGCTGCACTGAAAGTAAAGGGGCTAAATAATTTTGCACGGCCAATTTTTCTGTTGTTTATTTGTTAAATTTTTTTGAAATATCCAATAAATTTCGTTTCACTTCATGATTGTGTCCCACTTGTTGTTGGTTCTTCACAAAAAATTACAGTTTTATATCTTTATGTTTGAAGCCTGAAATGTGGCAAAAGGTTGAAAAGTTCAAGGGGGCCGAATACTTTCGCAAGGCACTGTATGTGGCAAAGTCGGCGGAGAGTGAGTGACCGCTGTCAGAGAGCCTGTCCCATAACAACGCGTTGATTAATCAGTGAAACAACACCATAGTTTGACTGAGATGAGGGGCCCTTGCGGCTGTGGGGGCCCTACGCACCGTGCGTAGTGTGCATATAGGAAACCACTGCCATCCACTCACTCACTACATTCACCCCAGGCTTCCGAACGGTCTCCCACCCTTATCATTATTCCTTATGGGGCAATTTTCTAGACACACACACTGTTGTAACTTAACCACCAAGGCCTTGACGTCTTAAGTAGCTGTAAAAGCCTGATAAAAGTTTTGTAATTTACAGCACACAGAAGAGGACATTAGTGCCCAATACATCATTATTTATGTCGAACGTGTGTTACCATACAACAGAGGAGGCAAAAGCTCAATCACTTCCCAGTGCCCTAATGTTATTACTGGGGCGTTGTGCTTAGATAATGAATCACATCCAGATGAACTCTCTGAATGCAGACGCCTCTAATGGCAGCATAATTGATCACTCCCTGACTGGCCTCCATTTAATCTGCCCTGTCTGCCTCTCAAACACACAGGCCTGACTTATGCCGCCGATAATGTGTTGGGTGGCTTTGAGTCACACTCCTCACTCGGCTGTCAGCTCCCTGGCTTCAGCCTCGGGTGCTCCTCTCCGGAGACTCGTTCTAAGTGATTAAGACTCTTCGTTAGTCCCCCCCCCGCCTCGCCATCAATCACAAACGTTACTGAAACACAGCTACCTGACGAAGCATGGCCCTCTTTTCACTGGTGTTGTTGCACAATAGGAAGCACAGTCTCTCTGTATTTTGTGAGTATCTGTCGACTTTATATATCTATAGGGAAATGTGCCCTTCGCATTTGACCAAATACTTTGCTCAGATAATTTAGAGCCCAACGAGAGAAGGCAGAAGCAAATTAGCATATGTTACAGACCCAAATTTCACGCTTCTCGACTTTAAATAGATTATTCTTGCAGTCTAATGGTTTTTCTTTACCTTTTGTCTAAGTGCGGATCAAAGTCACACTCTCATTTGGCAGGTTTCACGTCAAAGAAGCATGATGGGCTGTGTTACTCAACTCTCTCCTCCTTTTGTCATCCATCTGTAACTGCTTGATGTTTATGACAAAATAAAACTTGTGATATAACGTTTGTTTCTTTATAAAACATGTATAATTTGGGTCATAGTCAAGAACAGCGGCATGTGAGAATCAGGGTATTCCAGTTTTGATCAATGCTTGGCGCGAGACAATAAAATAAATTTAAAAAAGCGAGTTGTGGCTGGGTATAGCTCACTCAGATAATCATTGACCTTTTGATTCAAGGGTCACCAGTTTGAACCATTGGAACCTATGACAATGTGTTCTTATCCACTTCTGGTCAGTTTTCGGCACCGTCTTTCAGCTTGAAGAAGAAGAAGAAGAAGTGATAAAACCATCTGCTGTCTGACTTCTTCTTGCCTTGTCAAACTGAATCAATAATTTGTTTTGTTAACTTGAAATGTATAATATTTGATTCAAACATTCAAGCAAATGTCGCTGCTTCATGGCGCAACAAAGAACCAGATTTGTTTGTTGGGCATTGAGTTTCATTGACATAGTTTTTAGTCACCGTTTCGAGTTTTATTTTGTATTTTCAAATTAGTTAGTTTTTATTGTTTTCCTCTGTACGCTGTAAACATAAAATTATACTTTCACCCCCTCTCCCCTGGATGAAACACAACTTCCTGTTTTATTGTGTGATGTCACTTCCTTTAGCTCTGAGGAGTGTTCCATTGGCAGCTCTTTTTGGACCAAGGCGGGACACTTGCCTTGGACTTGGAGCAAGTGAGTTTGGAGGCAAGGCAAGGCACCTAGGCTTTGGGAAACAGCCTGTGTCTACGGTGAAACATCAAACACATAAACACGAGCATCCAGACGACAAGCAGAACAAGAACAATGACAGTCTGCCATATCAGACCACTGCAAGAGGGAGAACCAGCTCATAGGTAGGGATTAGCAACAACTCCCAGCATTGGCTCAGGAAAGCCACTCCGTAAGCACGCTCTCCAGAAGGCTTGTGCCGAATGTTAACATAGGTTGTGTGTGAGATCAGACTAATTAATAGTTTTTTCATTTTATAGGTTGTTGTAATTGTTTTATATTGTTTGCTGCTGGAAATCTACATCCTGGCCAAGGACTATAGTTGAAAACTAGCTTTGGAGCTAATGTGCATTGCTCCTGTTCAAATAAACTAATAAAAATAAAAATAAATAAATAGACCGGTATGAAGTAGCTAAATAACTGGCACCAAAACACGCCTACTTGAATAACATCATTTGGAGTGAGGCTACAGCACTTCACAGTCTATACCATTTGGCCAGTGGCTCCCTCCAGTACTCCCCACGGCTTTTTGATCCCGACATCCTCTGTCTGTGAGTCCTAAGTGCCCTGCGTGTCCCGGGCTGACACAAGACGGTGACCCCTTTGCCTCTGCGCTGGCACCCCTTCAGAAGCGAGCACTTTTGGCACACACCAGTTTGTATATCTGTCTGGAAGGCAGATGGGTCTTTGGCAGAGATTTCCCCCAGGAGCTCTCTGTTTGCATCCGCGGAGAAAGAGGCTTGGTTGTGGGTCAAGTTTGGTTGGCAGTTTGAATGTGAGACTTAAAGGCTCTGCACCTGATTTTTCGCTGGTAGTGGGATGAACTTTTGTTTTGTCTTTCAGGACACAGAGAAGCAGACGTTTCATTATTATTCAAAATGTGTCTTTTTAATGATCAAGTTGCTGTTGTTTACATTACGATGGCTATATTGCTCCCTGGAAGTTGTGAAACATGCTCATGAACTCATCCCTGCGAAGGATTAGGATCAAAGGCATGCTGGGTAATAATGGACTCTTACATAATGTCCAATTGGCTTTAACTGAGCTGCAGTAGTTGCCTGTTTGAGAAGGGAATAAACGCACAGTCTTTCTCACAGATATCAATGAATTAGTTAGAATCAGAAGGAACTTTCACATCTCCACCTCGTACTTTACATTCATGCTCTCTAACCCTTTGACAGTGAACACCCGTCCGAGTTCCTTAAAGTTAAGTCCAATAATCTAGTAGAGAAAGAAGCCACTGACTAAGATCACTGTTGTTTACTTCCGCAATGTCGTGATGGTGGGAAACACTTGATGCATCCAGGTCTCCAACGCTGATTTATAAAAGTATCAATCTGATACAGCACAAGTGGCCGTCATAGACCTATTATTATGAATTTAAAACATTAAATTGACGTGTACGACATCGCAATCGCTTGTATTAGCTCATCAAAATTGACACACTCTCGGAACTGCACCAAAAATAATTGTAAATACGAATGAACTGAGTTAAGATGAAATAGCTGAATTGTTTCTGCATCCGACCCACGCCAATGCTTCAGCTCGGACATGTCTTTTCCGTGCATTGTATCATCGGTTGCATTGGCGCAAATTTCTATGACTCTTCTCATCATTATGGGGCGCTGACTCTCATTGAATATGGGGTGTTTGTTGTCAGTTGCAATAATAATACAGTGGCACAAATACTGTATGTTGTTTTATTGTTTTCATGAGGATCCCCATTAGCTGCCCATTTATTGGCAGCTACAGTCTTCCTAGGGTCCTTTAAAAGATTACAATTACATATTTAAAGTGTCTACAGAAATATAGTGAAACACAGTGTCAGTAAATAACATGACAGGAAAAGTCTAATTTTCACATGGTCATCTGCAGCAGTTCTTGTGTATACATGGTTTTAAATTAAAGGTACAACTTTTTGGACTATACTGTTGCCATCCGTACAAAATATGCTCCTAATGACCAGCTCAACACAGAAAATGCAGTGAGTAATCAAAGAAATTATTAGCATTAGAACCAAAATCTCAAATTCTGCCGACTTTAGTCACATCTCCGTGGAAACGAGCTGGAGACGTACCCCCTCCCAGTAAAGTTACAGTCATGTCTTAGGAGAGCTGAGCCGCTCACAGCAAAGGCACTTGTTTGTTTATGAGGTATTTTTAAATTATGAAAATGTCTGACATAAAATAAATGCTTGTATTTCAATATTTTTTATTGGGTAAAATGTTACGCAGTGTGGCTTTAAGCTGTGGACTTAAGGGTATTTGTTTTGGGACGAGGAAGTTTTAAGTCGCCACCCAGTGCCCGTCTAGTGGCACATCGGTGGCAGCTTTCTACAAACAAAAAATGGTGGCTGTTTTTTTAAAATATTGAATTCCACATTAGTCTTAATTTAAAGGGACTATACAGAGTTTAAAAAATGTTAAAATGAAGTATTTTCCTCCCCCTACATGTTCCAGCCATGTTCTAATGTGTACAATGAGCCCAGACTTGTTCACCACAACTGCCTTTAAAATCCTGCACTGTCACTCAAAAAGGTGTTGACCTGAGGTGGCAGTATTGAGTATAAAAATGACCAACCTCCAGCTAGTCCCTTAAATTTAGAAATGAGTTTGGTCCACAACTACCAATTTAAAATGTTAGCGCTGCGTCAGGGACTTTTTTTTGCCAATAACATTTTACTACCTAAATAAATAATTAAATTGCCAATCGTAACCACTCCAAGTGCGATTTCGATAATATTAATGGTGACCCCTCTGCTAATACTGTCGGGGTAAACCGGGACACTGGAGATGTGTAAAGAAACCACCCCAGGGCTTGTGTGTGTGTGTGTGTGTGTGTGTGTGTGTGTGTGTGCGTGAGTCAGCTGAGGACAGAGGGCCGTGCCACACTTAAGATGAAAACAAGCACATGCTATAAACCCACAGAGAAACCAGCTGAGTGGAGCCCTTCAGCGCATCCATTACTTATCTTCCATCTTCCTCTACCTGTTACAAAGTGATCTTTCCGCCCGTGGCTCTATATTCTTAAGTTTACATCACATCATCACATATAAGGTAACCTGGGCCCTGCGTACAGATCTGAACTCCTCCACATCCTGCCCGCACACGCCGCTCCTCCTCCACTCTCAAACTCTCCGTCCCACCGGCCAAACTCGTCACCATGGGGTACAATAAGAGCATTCAGCCGCTCTTCCCGCAATTCTTGAGGGCTTGTCTTTCCAGAGATGAGCAACATGCTATTATTATTATTATTATTTGATTTTTTTGTATCTGATCTTTAGTTAACCAGGAGAGTCCCACTGAGATTCAGGATATCTTTTTAAGGGGAGTCCAGGCCCCAGAGGAGACTCCAGGTTTTTAGTTTAGGGAACACCCGTAAGAAACCTACCTGTACACGGGGTGAACATGCAGACTCCACACAGAAAGGCCCCAGTTCGGGGATCAAACTTGGAACCCTCTTGCTGTGAGGCACGGACGCCATTGCGAGTCTTGCTCAACCGCAGTCAAAGCTGGAATCAGAAAACCAGGGGCGGACTGGCCATGATGTCCATTTTTAGGAAGAGCACGCAAGGGCCACTGGCTCTAGGGCCACCGGTCTGGCCCCTCAATATTCTCCTTAACCTCTGACCCCGCCGCCTTAACTGAGCTTCACCCAAATCTAAAAGCTTAAAAGACAAGCATCAAAATAGTGACAAAAATGTGATGAAAACGGAACAATAAGCAACAAAAACACAATGAAAAACCAAGAAAAACATCACACACACAAAAAATAAGAGACGAAAAGACGACGACAAAGCCACAAAAAAGTAATGAAAAAGCAACAACAAACATGACAAAAATGTGAGAACACGGCGACAACGGGACAAAACGTTGCAATCACTTCTGTAGGTCTTAGCTTTCAAATGGGGCGTTACACTGTTGCTCTCCGGTCCAGAAGCTTTTAGGTTTGGGTAAAGGCGAACTGGAGAAAATGCACTTGGTTAAGGCGCGTTCACACCTATCTGGGCCGTTTGTTCGGTCCCAGTGCGCCCCTGCAGAAAACACCCACTTTGGGATTCCTGGGTAAATGCAGGGACACATTCCCCTTAGTGTGTCGACGCTGTATTGACAAGGTGTTGAAGCGTGGTACAAAAGAGTGACATCTGCTGGTTTGAAAGAAGTATAGCGGCCAGATTGTTTTGAAGGCGAGACACACATCATGGTGGAAAACTCAATTTCACTTTTAATGTCAGAGTAAAAAAAAATACCACACTCACCCGTTACGACGCTACATTTATTAGATTCCTTTTTGTGAGACCGAAAATCCGCAAACGTTTGCAAACCTTAGGTCTCGTTTTCCTGACACCTTTTCGACAACATCTCCACTTAAGTAATTCCTACAGACTCCAAACTTTCCAGTCTTTTACCAATATATGCAATTGTACAATTTTGAAAGTTTTTTGAGATTGAATTCCCGGGCTTATTTATTGAATGCTGAACACCAAAAACAAGGCAACATTTTAATTATTTTTATTTTTTTCATTAATAACCAGTTTATTCAAAAACTAAAATCCACTCTGACACAAATCAAAACTACTATATTAACTAAATCAAACCATAAATTCAAACCTAGCTCGATACATTATTTTTGATTCCGTTGCTGAAAACAGAGGCAATATGGTTCCTTTTTTTATGCATAAAGTGCCATAATTTTATGTAACATAAAATGATTTAAAACTTGCAATACATTTTTTCTGTCAGTCTTCTACAGCAGAGGTTTAACATTTTAATGTATATCTCTACGTAAAATGTAAGGCAACGCTGAGCTTGTTCTGAAATGTGAATTAAGTTGTAGGGAACGAGCCTGTACAACCAGCTAGTAAAGTGATGACCAGGTAACCTCGACCTGTATACTGTGGGCCTATCTCAATAATAAATCCTTATGTGGGAATTGATTGCTGGAATAGCACCCATTAGCTGCATTTTATAACAACACCTAATAATGTAATGTAGTTTAAATTGTGTTAAAATGTCGCTTAATTGTGTGAGAAAACTGCATTTTGTAACAGTCTTCTCACTTTGCCCACATTGTATATTGATGGGTGCGCTTTTACGGCTTGCCAAACATGTAACAAAAGCCGGCCCAGCCACTTGTGCCTCCCCAAACAAGATCAAGCGGACTCTGAATGAATGTCGGTGGTGTTTTATTTCACCATTTTTTTGCTGACCACATAATTATACCTTTTTGATTTGGGACAAAAGATTGGAAGCGGATCAAACGGCGCGGGACAGAGTGCCGGCTTGATATGCAGATGAGGCAAATGCAAATGTTTAACTTTTCAGGGAAGAGGCCAAGAGTTCAGCTTTTCGCGAGAGCTACAAGAGATTCCGCTCTGCCTTCTTTCCCCGGACTATCAAAAGCAAGTGGAACTCCGGCTTGACCTGCGCTCAGCCTTTGTGTCTGTCGCCGTCGTTCTCTGAGCTCATCCTCATTTGCAGCTGAGTCACGCGGCTCGGCCAACCTTTCGGGTTCAACACATAAGGCGCTCTTAATTTTCAGTGCCTTGAGCGTTTATGCAAAATCGGAACGTGTCTAGCTGTGCGGTGTAAAATGTTATCAAATTCTTTTAGAAATACCTGCAGCATTGGCCATATCACAAATTATTTGTGAAACTTTCTGAAGTTAAACAAATTCCTCTGTGTCTGAATGTCCACCCTATATATGCCCTGCCCTATATAGTGGTCACGCCATTTTGTAGTGGCGTCCATATGTCCAGAGAGAGAAAAGCAGTGTACTCAAAATTTCAGGCCATAAATCAGCCCTTCATCAGACTCAAGTCTTAAAGGATCTGTATCATGCTATTTTAGCCATTCCAAAGTAAACTATAGGGATTTATATTATGATATATTGTACCTCTATCCCTTCTGTGGACCCACCACCTGCAGGAGGAGCCATAGGAGCCTGGTGCTATGTGATTTGGGCAGCTCCAACAGCTGCCCCCACGACCCGGCAACGGACAAGTGGGAGAAAATGGATGGATGGATGAATGGATGGATGTACCTCTATCACTATGGAGTACTCACTTTTGAGAGAAATATAAGTATTTTCTGGGGGTATCTTCCAAACCCGGAAGACAAGACGCTTTGATTGATTTAACTCCGCCCCCTCTCCGCTCATTCCACATTTGTGGTATTATAAATATAAATATCGCTGCAAAAAGTTCACATCAAGTAACAACACAGCTTCATAAATGGCTAACACGCGTTTTGATCGACTCACCGCTCAGCCTGGCCTCCCCATCATCGGGTGTTTACGTTATGGCACTCGCGTTGGTTATAAAAGTTAATCCACTTTGATTCTGGCCATGGTTCACCGAGCCTCCATCAGGTTGATTGATATAGTCGCTGAATCCCGGAAACTTCTGGCGAGTGCACTCTTCTTCAGGAAGGTTGAATAGTCCTGTTCCTCTCGTGGCCAAACGCGCATCCGTGACATTATCGTCGGGTAAGAAAGAACAGTAGGTAGGTTAGAAAGAGCTCCGTCTTCACAAACATGACTTCTGTTCGGATCCTCCGGGGGGTGCGTTTGTTTACTCTCCCGGAGCCTTCCCCCCCTTTTTTTTTTTTTTTTCTTACAACAGAAATAATGAAAAAGTTGTTTTATGAAGACAGAGACATTACAGAGGTCAGGATTCAGGAGGATTACTTAGAACTGCGTGAATGAAGCCAAAAAAAAAAAACACTCTGGGGGTGTTTTTGAGAAGGACATAGCACAACAACATGGTTAAAAACTCAAAAAAGTCGATTTTGCATGATATAGGACCTTTGAGTCTGATAAAGGGCTGATTTGTGGCTCGAAACGTCACTTTCATGGTGTGCGAAATAAAAATGGATTGGGAGCATTGGAGCTGTGCGGATCTTTTTGCTTTCTTAATCTACACGTCTTTGGATCCTGCACGCTTTTCAGTTTTCTGCGATGTGCGTGTCTGCTTAATCTTTACATTGTAATTTCCCCACAGCACATTCTGAAAAGTACAGAGATGGTCACGCGACGGGCACTCACACCACACCCGCTCCCACGCAGAGAGCGAGACCACCGTGCAACATGACACATAAAACATATAACTTAAGATAAATAATAAACTAGAAAGACTTTAAACTATAAGTCTATAAGACTATAAGGGCATGTGTGAGAAGATTTAATTTATTGGGCGGCATCTTGGCGCTCGTGCTTCACAGTTAGAAGGTCCCGGGTTCGATTCCCACCTGGACGGGGCCTTTCTGTGTGGAGTTTGCATGTTCTCGCCGTGTCTGTGCGTAGGTTTCCTCCGGGTACTCCGGTTTCCCCTACCACAAAAACATGTACAATAGGTTCCCCTCTGGGGCCAGGACTCTCCGGAAGAAGAGATTCTTAATCTCAGTGGGACTATCCTGGTAAATAAAATAATGTAAACTTTGATAAAGACAAGAACAATTTTACATAAAACATCAGCGTGAGTGTTTTTCCAGATGTCCAGGTGCATTGAGTATCAGCAGCAAATATGAATTTGTATGTCTTAGTTTTAATGTCAGGGTAAAAAAAAAAAGACTTAACTTACCCTTTGTGTCCCCTTAGTGAACCACAAAAAACAAGGCATATACTTATTTATAGCTTATTCAAAAACTAAACAGAATCCCAAATGTTGCAGCCTCTCGACATGACCCTCCGACATTACTTTGGATTTATTTTTTACGACGGACGCTAACTCAAATTCCCGTCCGCCTCAAGATTTTTTGGGAAGCGCCGCGAGCTACGCCGACAAGCGAGGACGAAGCCCATCTAAAAAAGAGCCATGAGTCAGAGCACAGTAATAGCTTTGTCAAGAGACAGGCTTTGCTTCCTGTACCTATTGGATAAATAGTATGAAATAGCCTTTCTTAGGGTCAAATTGCATAATCCCACTCTTATTTTACGAGCATTTATTTGGAGCTCATACACTGTAGTTCCTTTTCACTCATCATCCCTCCTCTTGTCTTATGGAAGGATGACTTGACTGTTACCAATAATATGTAAACTGGTCATGAGCAGGGTTTCCGAGCAGCAGAGAGGAAGAGATTACTCAAACGCATGAAGGAAACAACACACGACCCGAGGTAAGGTTTTGATGAGGTAACAACAGTTCCCTATTAGATTTAAATGTATTTTCGAAGACAAAAGAAGGCCAAGAGCCAACACATTGACGTAACATTGTGCACTAAACTTCCCTTGTTCATTCCACACAAAAAAAGCACCACAGAGGCGAGACTAATCATGACAGCGCTTAGTGTTAAACCTCGAAGGTTACTCAGAGAGGGCTGGGCGCACTCTTAACTTCACATGAACTTATTTAAACATACATCAGTTCAGGCGTATTATTTTCCACATTTCTTTGGGGACACTAAGCTCAGTCTGATGATAATCTTTTATGTGGGGCGCTAAAATGTTCCGGCGCGAGTGGGTGTAAGTAGGTCACTCTGACTTCATAGCTTGAATTTCCCTTTTCTGTGAACTCATGTTTGTACCAGATTTCCAGAGGAACCTGAAATTGGATTGTAACATTTTGGAAATGTCTTAGATCACTGGTCCTTAACGGATGGGTCGAGATCCTTGATTGTGTCGCAGCGTCATTTTCAGTCGGTCACAGGCCAAAAATGACTGTTGATAAATGTAGACTACACCCCCACATCCCTTTGTTGCCGTGAAGGAGGGTCTAAGGATGGGGGACGCTTTACAACCATCAATCTCACTGCTGACTGTTCATCTGGAAATCCCTTTTGATTGTCAGTTTAACTGTTAGACGTCCGTGCCATTGCTGATTTCCAAACAGTTTCTGCTTGAAGATCTAAAGTCTGTGCAGCCCTGTGACACAACTACCGTTTTGATATTGTGACAAATACAAGTACTATTAGTATTCTACGGAAGAGTACTGGGCTCACTTGCGTGTGTTATTTTTTCGCTGGTATCACGTTATTTCAAGATTATTTCACTTTATTTCAAGATAATTGCATGTTCGTACAATACACGGATCACGTTATTTCATTATACAAAGTGACTGGTTTATTGGTTCTGGACGCCAGTGAGTGCCTGGCGAGTGGACGGTTGGAGACTTCTTTTGCACTTTTTTAAGTTCAATCAACAATAACAAACTAGTAGTAGTATCTATTCCAAAACTTGTGGTTAACTCGCTGTTTGTTTGCCAGAAGACGCATCACGCCTCATGAAATAAGCGGATCTTTTTTTATCATGAAATAATGTGATAAACGTCACGTTATTTCATAATGAATTGGTATCATGAAATAACGTGATCCGTATATTGTACGAACAAGATATTATCTTGAAATTACCAGCGAAAAAATATCCTGTACACAAGTGAGACCAGGACACTTCCGTAGTGTTCAGTTAATAGGAGAAACATTGGAATGGAAGTTCATTTGTATTATAACGCTTTTCACATAACACAAGTCACCCAAACTTGACTGGATTGATGATTACTTGTGAAATTTCTCTCTCTCCTCATTTTGCGATCTTGAAAGAACCATGCAATGTGACATAGTGAGTACATGCCCAACATGAGGACACAAGAATAGCAATCGTAAAAGCTATCCAGATTCTGATGATGACTCATTCCTCCATGATTCTTCTTCTGCTTCCTCTGCTCCTTGTGTGTGTGGAGGAGCAGCGACTCTACTAGTGATTCCTTAAAGTGTGTGTTACTTTCATAATTGTGGTAGGCTTCATTATATATGCGCCATCTGGTGGTGAAAAAGCATTACAGCAGTGAGCATGAAAACAGCTCAGTCGACTCGAAATGTGAACCAAATTGTCATAAATGAGCTTGTTGACAGCTGAGTGATAATTTAGTCAGCGGTAAACTGCTTAGGATCATGAAAATAGAAACAAATTAAAATCACTGACCAAGATTTAATAAAGAATAGTGGTTGGGACAATAATAGGGCACTCGGCATATTTTGTTGTTGTTTACCAGTTGTTGCCAAGTCAAACAACTAATAAAACATCACCTGACTTGAACTCACGACCCTCCAGTTACAAACCGGGTGCTCTCCTCACAGAGTTATGCGAGTGCATGTCAATGGATTTAGTAACTATATGTATGTTTTTGCGTTGCACTTCGATATCTCGTGAAAGAGAAGAAAAGAGATGGCTCTTGTGCTTTACACGTTAAAGAATCGTTTTGTAATCAGGGCAAATTCGCCAAGTGCCTAAAGATTTGGGCGGGCCAAGGCGGCTGGTCGAGCCATGGGATACGCGTGTCGATGCCTCCGCTTTTTTAGCCCATACTCTACTCCAAGATTCTCCCACACAAAGCCCATGACCATAAAAGAGTGGAGACCCCTGACAGAATGCTTGTTCACACTCCTCCTCATTAGTGCAGCGTGGTGTCTCCAGCCTGAGGGGATGAAGTGTGGATGAAAAGGACAGGACGGGTCAGCTCCCTTGGACACTGCGCCCTGGTAGAGGTCTGTCCTTGGAGTCTGTGTCCGTCAATATGTGATGAGTATGATATTTAGAATAATTGCTATATGTGAAATATACAAACTTATGGTATAGTTTATTGGGCTAACAAAATCTCTCCTGAAGCTGTGTCTTTTTGCAATGTCTCTCTCCAAATTGCATTCCCATTTTGAACAGGCTTACGTAATGAAAACTAACATGGAGGAGCGCTCTGTTGTTTTCTCCCGCTAATATATGCCGTGGATTATGAATATTGATGTGCCGAGGTCATTACGCTCAGCCCAAAAGCCCCGTCTATTGTTGAGTAAAGGGAGAGACGGCTGGATTCTTGTCACATGCTGTTGGCCTCATTCTGAACCATAGCACACAACCCACTTGATTAGTTTTGTCATTCCCATCTGTAAATGTGCAGAGGTTAACTTTAGCTTTAGAAAATACTATTAGACATTTAGCATTGACATTTGTTGTTTGTATTTTTGGTCCACATGGTACTGATACTGTTGTGATACCTCTCCCTAATGGTTTGGGCCATCTCCTGAAGACTTGCTGTAATATGGAATTCTATGAAGACTCTGCACGTGTCAAAAACAACTTCAAAACAGCTCCAAGGACTTTTATTCTTTCTAAAAGTAGGAGTATACAATTGTTAATCATGCTGGTTTTTGTTCTATGGATATTTAAGGTTTTAGCTTTTGATGCCCGCCTTTTCGCCTTTTTTTAGGAACATGCTCTGTAGGAGGAGACTGACATCATGGATTCTCTCCCGGCTGGTATTAGTAATATAAATGTGAAGAAGTGCTAATAATATGTCAACCCTTGAGACACAAATGGGTCATGTTTATGGAATGTTTACAAAAAGTTTACATACCCTATTCTTGAAGGATATTTAAAGCAGCACTAAGTAACTTGTTTACCTTAATAAATCCTTTTCGTAGTCCCTCTGGGGGTAATACAAGTGTTAATGGGATGATTGGGGGCTTCGTTGCCACCGGGTCGGAGCCCCAATGCACACTAATAGAATCACGAAGAAGAAGCTAACAGGGCTAGCGCCACTTAAACAGTATTTACAGCCAAGTTTGAGTGAAAACAATTATTTCCATTGTGTAATTGGATGTACATTATCCCTCTCTCCCTTTGTCTTTTCTGTCAGCGTAGTATTTACTCTCACGGACAATTAATGAGTAAAAAACGCAACATGCTACGACCCCGGCAGTGGCGCTTTTGGCCTCTAGGGGCATGAGTTACTGAGTACTGCTTTAAAATGATCAAAATGAGTCTGGTTAAGGCGCGAGAACACTTCCTGAATTGCCACGCTATGACAAAAAAAAGGTGGAACAGAGTGTTTTTTAGTTCCCGGAGAGTGTGACAGACGACATCTTCATGAACGATTTTGATGAGGAGCTAAAAATCTGAAAGTTGATTTAGCTTCAGCAATGATTCCTATGCAGAGAGTGTGCTTTTAAATGCCAGGTCTGCATAACTTATCGGTATCCACTACGAGTATTTGAGTAGATGTTTAATTCAGGCACAGGGAATGTAACTGCAGATAAATATTTTATTTCCCCCCTCAAGTAAACCTTCACCTGGAAACAAATACATTGCCCCATTTTAAGTATTGGACCAATTCAACATTTTCCGTTAGTTTCTATGGAAAACTTCAAGGGCCATTTTCTCAAAGTTTATTTTTTTGCAGGATGTGAAGTTGCACCTACCTCATTGTGTGTAGGGTTCTGTGGAAGAATGTTTCAATATAATTCATAGTTTAAATGTTGTGCTATGAACCCCCAAAACAAGGCTAAATGAAACGCCATTGTCCACAAAACAACCCCGTGCATTTGAACCACGCAGGCTCTATCCATTATTCAGAAGTAAATACCCATCTAAATCTAAATCTTGTAATACATTGTCACAAATGCAGTGTTTCGACCACCCGTCTGAGTTCATCTGAGGAGAACATTTTCACAGCTTTTTTTGCTGTTGTTGCTTCGTACGTGAAGTGGCAGAAGCGTTCACCACCAACCGGAGAGCCTGCCCGTGTCCTGTTGGGCGCCTTCTTGGCCAATTAGCTCATCCGCTTCAGTATGCATCACTAAATAAACAAACACGAATTTCTGGGGCCCAGCTCGAAACCTCGGGGGAGATCAGGGTTTTCAGACTAAGTTGCAATCCTCCGTTAGTGAACTCATGGGAGAAACACACCTTTTCTGATGAATGAACTTTCTTTACATGGCGTTGTCATTCAGTGCATGATTCGCTCAAACCTCAGTCACACTTGGTGATAGTTAGCGCAGCTCCTATAAAAGCAAATGCATGTCCGCTCTTTTATTAGCAATAAAATAAGCCATAGACCATAGACCTAAACTTTTTGGCCATTGTTATGAGCAAGTTCACAGCTAGGATTTTTTTTTTTTGTTCAATCGAGCAAAATGAAACATAAAAACATATAACACATAACCATGTAGTGCAATGGAGCAGTGCAAATGGCTGGAACAGGTTATTACATTCATGACTTTGATACAGTGTCAATGTTCTAAAAACTGCACAGCTATGATTGAGAGCAAGGAAATGGAAACAAATAAGTCTGCAGTTGTTGTCAAAAGGTTTAATTTGCATTTTTACTAACATTATATTGTTGTAAGATCAATGTAGCATGATTCCAGTGTCAGACAACTAGAATAAACCATGCAGTACATGATGAAATATTACTAAAAGAAACACTGTTAATCTGGCTGATTTTCGTGGACTCCATTCGTTATTCATAAAAGGTATAATGATTTGGACAGAAAATGTTTCGCTGACATGACCCTCCTCCCTTCCCTCTCACAATCCTATTGCAGCGCTCTTATCCCTCCGAGCAGGACAATTGTGCGGAGCTATTATTGTGTCCATTAAAGAGCGTCTGCAGACACAGCGCTGACTGCAGAACAAAGTCCGAACTGAGAGACTCTGCCAGAGTTCAACTTTTTGGCAAAAATGTCAGACTAATAACCCAACAGCAGATCTGAGTAACAAAATACATGTTCCGGTAACTACATGCAATGAAAAATATTGTTCCATCAAGAGAGGTAGTGTCTGAAGAGGCCCTCATCAACGTCCCATCCTAGATTGAGAATTTGGAGAATGGAACCTAAACATCTGAGATATTTTGAATCAGTATTGTCTTCATCAAAACTCTGGAGACTACTTCTTTTCCCCTATTAACCCCCTTACTTCCTTCCTTCCCTATTTTTTCGCTTCCTTCTTTTCATTTTTCCTTCCCTCCTTCCTTCCTTCCTTCATTATGTTCACGGTAGCACAGCGGTTAGCGCTCTAGCTTCACAGCAAGAAGGTCCCGGATTCCCACCTGGACGGGGCCTTTCTGTGTGGAGTTTGCATGTTCTCCCTGTGTCTGTGTAGGTTTCCTCCGGGTACTCCGCTTTCCCCTACCACTAAAAACATGTACAATAGTGATGAATGGAGGTGGTCAGAGGGACCGTTGGTGCAGATGTGTGCAGTCGCGACAGCGCTTCTGTCAGTCTCTCCCACCACCGAGTGTTGAGTGCATGTAAAATGTTCTCATGTAAAGCGCTTTGTGACCATGTCTGTGAAAGGCACTGTATAAATAAAGATATTTTTCCTTCTTTAATTTTCCCTTCCTTCCTTTCTTCCTTCCATCCTTCATTATGTTCCCTTCCTGCTTTTCATTTTCCGTTCCTTCCTTCCTTCCTTATTTTCCCTTTCTTCTTTCATTTTTCCTTCCTTCCTTCTTTCCTTCTATCTCCACCCACCCCCCCTCTACCGCAAACTCCCGCTGCTGATACTGCCCTTCTCTCCGCTGGTCAAGTGTGAAATGAGAGTGCATGAGTTGACTCCGAGTGGCCAGCCAGCGCCGCTCTGTCACAGGACACTGATCCGAGCAGACCCTGCCTCTCCCGGGATGCCTCCTCCCCTGTACTTCCAGCCACACCACCACCACCCCCACCCTCCCTTCAGACCAGCTCCGTCACGTGGGGGGTGGGGGCAGGAGCGAGTCTGGTATCTCTATCAAACCAATCATGCGGGTGGCCGGGGGGTGAATCTGCTTCGGTAAGTACCTATGAGGGTAGATTTAGTTACATTTAAGCGGCTCACACACTCATGCTGGGGCTGGTATCAGCGCGAGCCAGCTGGCATATCTGTACTGTCCATTTGACTGACCATATTAACTTATTTAATGATGGAATACAAATCGGATTAAAACCAATTTTCCCGGACAAAGTGCTTGGCCAATGAAGTTGGATATACAACAGACCGGAGCACAATTCCTCATTTCCGACATGCGTCCAGCTGAGGAGTGAGAACGAGCGCAGGTTGGGATAAACATCAGTACTGCACCAGAGCAGTAGAAATATTTGTGCGACAGAGGAATCACAGCCTAAAATAAAACATCATCATTTATCATATTAGGTCGCAGATCTCTGTTGGACTGCCATAACCTTGATTTCAGAAATTAATCTGTAGGCTAATCGCAATGCACTCGATATGCTAACATGACTAGTGCTAACGCGGCGACCGATGTAAAGACAGAGTTGTTTTTTCTAATATCCGATGTCCAGTTTTGAAAATGTGATTTTGAAAATGTGATATTGACAGTCTTGGGTAGTAACTGAGTACTTGTATTCGGAATACGTTTTTAGAATACTCATTTTGAGAAACTGTATTCTGGTAATGTTTAGTGAGGGTATTTAGAATACACCATTCCTGATATCAAAGGAATACCTCACAGTACTCAATCATTACATTTCAGTTTCATAATCATAACAATAAGAAAGAGAAGATCAAAACTGAGAAAGGTTTCGCTCTACATTCATTCTGGGCATTGTGTTTTTTGAAACTTTCCTAATTAATAGTAAATAAGTTCATAACAGTTGGTGTCGTAAGCTGCATGTTTTTAATCATACACCACTTTTATGCATTATTATAATTCAAATCAACGTGAAAGTATTCTAAGTATTCAGAAAACAGTACTATGATAGGACAAAGTAACGGAATACAATAACAAAATACACTTTAAGGCAAGCATTCAGTATTCTGTAATTGAATACAATTGCAAAGTATTCTCCCCAACACTGGATATTGATTATGTTCCACTCTGTATCAGGCCACTATTTTGTCCAGTGCCTTGTTCAGTTTGGTTTGTCGTCAGTACAAACCTCCTCTGCAGTTTTGTGTATTTACCTGTGCAGGTATTATTATATTTTTAGCCATTACAATTATGTATTGGTAATATCTATTTATGGGAGTTTGATGCTTTCACTGCCTCATGCAGTTATAAATGACTTTTCTAAATATGTTTTGTAAATATTATGCCACGTCACGTATTCATGATTATGTGCCCGCCCTAATTTTAAATGGGGTTCCCATCTGTGTTATTTACTTACCCTGATGAAGACTCTCACAAGTCAAAACGCATTGGTGATGACACTGCAAATAAAATACGATTATTTTTGCTAATCCAGAGTGCCTCGGCTCCCTCTCTTCCTCTTCAATAAGTCAACTGACCCATGCGTCTGAAGTAGGTTGACCAGACGTCCCAGTTTACCCGGGACAGTCCCAGTTTTGAGTCCCATGTCCCCACACATTCCTCCAAAACCATTAATTTGTCCCAGTTTTACACGGGATCTGTCCCAAGTGTCCCAGTTTTTGGCCAATATGACCCACAAAGTAACAAACCTTGCTTGAAAATTCATGTCTTTGGGCCATGCAAATGTCCATTACCAAGTAGAAACCAATATAAAATATCAAGTCTATCATGTTAATGCTGATTGGTGCATGGTGTAAGACAAGCAGATTTACCATTTAGCGTAGGAAAAACAGTCAATAAATGGCTCCCTGGTTGACCATGCAACTAAATCCCAAATAGTGTCCCAGTTTTTTTAAGTCAGAAAATCTGGTCACCCTAGGCTGAAGAGCACCTGGTCTGTAAGTTTACTTGCTACCTCACTAGCATTCATTCACCCTGCTACTGTGGCGTTCCAGTGAGCACTCTGCCTCTTTTCCTTTAATATGTTTAGTTTAATCTTTATTTAAGTGACAATGCAGCCTACAGAGACATTAACCAGTGCAACCAGTGCAAACCTTTTTATGTCCTTAGGCTAAATACTTCCCCAAATGGCCTCTAGTGTCTGCCTACAATGGTCGATGAATAACGTTTGAGTGTGAATGCTAGACAATGGATGCAAATGGGCATGTATACGTCTCAAATAACTCACTAAGTTCAAGTTTATTTGGAGGGCATAATTTGTACACAAAGCCGTTGAAAGTGCCTCACTGAACAAGACCAATACATGTTCATTGACAGTACACCATCCCGAACCAAAGAAACAGTACCAGTGTGCAAGGGTATCCAAAAATAACACTCTTGAATAAAAGTATTATGGGTATCTAACCTCCAGTCAAACTACCCTGACAGATGTTGCAGAATCCATTTTTCAGCACTTATAAAAACTCCCCACCCTGTATGAGTCTGCCCGTGCACTCTCACACACATCAGTAATTCCATCAAGGCTGCTCCTCGTTTCCAAATTGCTTTACCCCTCTGGCAAAAGCCATAATACCCTCACACCAAATGATAAGTAATTGGATTTTAGGGTTAAGGTTTCTGACGTGACGTTCATGACCACATTGGATCTTAGGATCCTTTTCTTAGTTGTGGATGGATTGCACAGATCGCCGGTGAAAAAAGCAGGATCTTATTTTTTTCTGTATGCATTTTTAGACAGATGTGCAGTGAACGGACACTAGAAAAGAGTTAGCAGCAGAGCAGGCGACACAAGGGAAAGTTGGCATAGCTGTCATCCTGCTTTAAAGCAGTACTTAGTAACTTGTTTACCTTAATAAATCATTTTTGTAGTCCCTTTGGGGGTAATACAAGTGTTAATGGAATGCTTGCAACTTTCCCATTAATGGAATCACGAAGAAGAAGCTAGCAGGCTAACGGGCAAAGCTAACTGTGGGCTAGCGCCACTTAAACAGTATTTACAGCCAAGTTTGAGTAAAAAAAAATATCTCCATTGTGTACTTGGATGTACAATATCCCTCTCTCCCTTTGTCTTTTCTGTCAGCGTAGTATTTACTCTCACGGACAATTAATGAGTAAAAAAAAAGCAACATGCTACAACACCTGCAGTGGCGCTTATGGCCTCTAGGGGCATGAGTTACTTAGTTCTGCTTTAACTGTGTCACAAATATCGTGTAGTGTGTCGTGTAGTAAGTGAATACTTGTATTCAGAATATATATTTTAGAACTCATTTTGAGTAACTGTATTCAGGTACAGTTACTCTTTCATTTGAGGGTATTTAGAATACAGTTACTTTCCTAAAATCAAAGGAATACATTGCGGTACTCAAACATTATATTTGAGCTGCATATTGCACAACATAAATAATAAAGAAAGGATCAAAACGATCAGGCAAATGCTTAGCTTTTTAATAAATCACTTGGTCTGTCTCTCCTCCAAAATACAAATGAATAATTTGAAACTCCTTATGCCACAGTTCATGTGCACCATGCGTCATGTCAGGTCGTGTGCTTTGATGTGTTGCTCCTGGTGCATTTGCATTTTTTTTGCATTCCTAATACGTTCACAACAGAAGTTTCAACGAACTAGTCGACATGTTTTTAATCATACACCACATTTCTACAAATACAATACAAATCAATGTGAATGTATTCTAAGTACTACAGTACTCTAACTGGACAAAGTAACGGAATACGTTACAAAATACATTTTAAGTTAAGTATTCATCACAAAAAAAAAAAAAAGAGAAAGTCTGTGGTACATTCAGTTAGCCTGACTAGCCAGACTACATCTGTGCAACGACATGTAGTCTGGGACCCGGTGTCATCTCTGCGAGGTCCAATGGGTGTGATTGACAGGCTGCTTAACCAATCAGGAAAGCACATCATTCAGCCAATAGGGCAGTTTACCAGAGTATGAAGACATGAAAAATAACATTAAAAATCCCAAAGAGGACCAAGAAACAGCGCCATCTTCTGCCGAATCAATAGTAAAGTCAACTCTTTAAACATGTTTTGTTTTAAAGTTGGTTGTAGATGATACAGGATTCCAGATTTTCAGTAAAACACTTTTTAGATCATTGGCAGTGTTCCAGTTGCTTCTGGTTTTAACCAGAAAGTCGTACCTGTCTGGCCACATTTTCATATGCACATTTTGCCAGTGGCGGGCCGTGGGGTTTCGGTCAGGGCCTTCAATAGCGACCTGGGTTCACGCAGTCAAACGCATATAAACTGATATGACAATAGGCGTATGGATAAAACTTGCCTTTTTCTGTGGCACTTGTTCGCTAAAGGATGTGTCAACAACGCAAACCAAAGCAGCCCCAAAAAACAAAAGCAAAAACCTTCGGGAACACTAATACTAGAATACGGAAACACACGACACATGGCAGGCGGAGACGAGCGCGTTATAACGTGGACATTTTAGGAGATGTTTTGTTGACAGAGCAAAACATCCAGAGAACAACTCAAACGCAAAATCCACCGTAATAAAAAGATACTAAACTTAGAGTTTGGTGCTATGTGAGATGTTTTTTTAGCGCTCGTAGTACTGTACCTGTTCCCTGCCCGAGTCCCAGCGCAGCTGATGTGGGGAAACTCTTCTCCTGCTCTCAAAGCTCTTCATGAGGAAGGGGCGCCAACAATCTGTGATCAATAAATGCACTTCCATCCATCCATCCATGTTCTTCCGCTTTATCCGGGTCCGGGTCCGAAAGAATATCCACTTCATTCGGATATTTCCAAGAGGAATATCTGTTTATCTGGTTCACTTCTGATTTCCTGGAACGTCTTTCCCATGCGCGGCTACATTAGTGGTTTTCCCAGGCGAACAAACCGTCGGGGAAGCTTCTGAGATACTGAAGGCCCTGGGGGGCGGACTGTCGGTGTATGTCAAATTCTGATTGGCTGATAATTCTGTCAGTCACACTGGCTGTCAATCATGTGTGCGCCCTGACAACACAGGGCCAGCAGAATCTGTGGAGAAGGCCCTAAGGAGGAGCAGCTCGCCAGAGGTGTTTAAGGCACTTTTTGAGTAGGAAATTACAGTTACACATCAACAAAATCAATATAAGCGACTCAACTATACATTATATAAATAAATAAGAAATTAAATATACTATTAAAACATATAACACTTGTTTTCCCCTCATTTGGCTAGAGCTAGCAGAGAAGGCCCTGCTGGCCCTGACGGCACACCACTGCATTTTGCATATGAACAAAAGAGGAGCACTTCTGAGTGCCATGGGGGAAATGAGACATGCAGGGAATAGCAATTTATTAGTGCACTGAAAAGAAAGTTTTCACTACATGTCACCAGTTTAATGTGTGCTTCTAGCAATATTATCTGGATGGCTTCTTAAAATAGATCAATAGATCAATAAAAATGTCTCTTTGAAATGAACAGACCCAAAAGATTGGGTTCTTATCAAAGAATCACAAACCCTCATCGCTACCAGTAGCCAGGATGACGTTTTCAAATGACCACCTGTCGCGCCTCTAAGGCCAATTGATCATGTGTGATCTTCATCGATCACACATGAGAGCTTTACAAAATATGGCAGCGTCCAATAAGGAAAAAAAGAGTACATCTGGCGGTCCCCCGCACAGAGCAGTGATGTCTTTTGGGGGACAGGTGTGAGGTTACTGGGCTTGACAGTTACATGTTACCAGTGTCAAAAGGCTAATTGACTTTTAATAGAAAGACAAGGCGAGCGCAGAGGCACTAAGCGGAGGCAAGAGCGAGTCGAAGAAGAAAAGACATTAAAGTCAGACAGAAGAAAGTAGACAACAGATAGACAGGCGCTTGAAATTGTTTTGGTATTGATGTTGTTGTGTAAAGTGGATGTGATTTTGTTCAATACGCCCGCCACCAACTCCAAACGGCGTGCGCGACTGTAATCATGTTGTCTTTTATTTCATACACGGGGATTATGACAGACATAAAGTAATTTTCTCCGTACTGTAGACGCGAACTATGACCGAAAATATGGTACCAAGTCTATTAGATTTTATTTTAATTTTTTTTTGGTACTTATATGGTATGTATATATAGTTTGTATGTATGTATGTGTGTACACGTACGGTATGTGAATGAATGAATGAATGAATATTTTATTTAAGTGTCATGCACGTATGTGCCCAGCCCACATGGGCTTATAAGACACTACAAACATAATTTAGAAGACGACCGTTTAAACAATATGTTCAATATGCAATATACATTTCACAGAAAAAATCAAGCATCTGGATACAAAGCTTTCAATCTCATTGCCCATGCTTTCTCCACATATCTTGCCAAGCAAAAGACTGTATTTCTAAATAACCAACTCAACATATCACCTTCTGCCAACCAAAATAGATCAGGATTATTGCATTCGACTTTTTCAAACAAAACTGTTCTTAAATCATTATACAATGGACAATAGAACATAAAGTGGAATTCATCCTCCACCAAACATAAATCACAAACATTACAAAGTCTATTCTCTTCAGGGACCCCTCTGTAACGACCCACCTCCACCTCTAGAGGCAGCACTCCTGCTCTGAGCTGAGCACACAGAGACCTCTGTGCTCTTTTCAAATTACATTTCAAATACATCTCTGTTGAAAAACATTCTTTAATCTGGATGTAAGTTCTTAATTTTGGTTTGGTTAGCAATTCAATTTTCCACTGCTCTTTGTAATGATCAAATAGTATGTTGTGTGATTATGCACATATAGGTAAAAACTTTATTTGTTTTTGTCCTGCAAAATAGAGAAGGGAAGAGATAAGGGAAGAAAGGAAAGCAGAGAAGGTAAGGGAAAGAAAGCTTTTCATACATTTCATGTAACACAAAGTGCTTTACAGATTTAAAACATTCTCCTCCACCTTCCTAGAGACACACCACACACACTCAAGGTAAAACAATGGACGCAATGGACATAAGGCTGAGATATGGCTGGGTACAGATAAACCAGGTAAGGAATATGTGGGTGTGTGTGGTGTAGTTTGATGGTCTTGTCGTTGTTTCCGTTGGTGTGGTTGTCACCACTACATCATTGTAACTATGCTTATATATGTGTGTGTACATGTGTGTATATATATATATGTATGTGTGTATATGTATGTATATGTGTATGTATGTTTATATACGTATGTAGGTATATGATTTTTTTTATATTTTTATTATGTAGTTATTTTTTCTTCATGTGCTTGTGTGTGTGTGTGTATATATATATATATATATATATATATATATATATATATATATATATATATATATATATATATATATATAAATATTGCACCATGGAACAATATTTAACAATGACGAAAGGAAAGGCGGAGAGAGACTGAGATAATGAGACAAACGAAATATATATTTCGGTCAGGGCACAGAAAAGGGAGTGCCGAAAAGCCGAACGGAAATGGCGCAAGTCAAAGCTCCAGGTTCATTTTGAGATATACAAAGAAGTGCTTTGTGAGTTCAACCAGATTTTGCGTGGAGAAAGGGAGAAGTACTTCTCTAAAATCATCGCAAACTGCAGAAACAATTCTCGCGTTCTGTTTTCCACAGTAAACAGATTAACTAACCCTCCAGTTTCACTGCCCTTAGAACTAATCTCTACATCTAAGTGCAATGAGTTTGCAATATTTTTTTTATGACAAAGTCCAAGGCATTAAAAATGCCATAATTTCAGCAACACAAATAGCAACCCTGCCACCAGATAAACACCTTGAGCTGACACATTTCACACCTGTTACTGACAAAACAATGGAAGAGGTTATCTCCGGTCTGAGTTCATGCACATGCTGCCTTGATGAATTACCCACTAGATTTCTGAAGTCTGTACTGACCAGCTTGTTACCACAACTTGTTCAGTTAGTCAACATTTCATTTGAGACTGGAGCATTTCCAAAGGCTCTGAAAACCGCGGTCATTAAGCCTCTTCTAAAGAAGAGCAGCCTTGATCCCAAGATACTGAACAACTACCGGCCCATATCAAACCTACCATTCTTAGGAAAAGTCCTGGAGAAAGTAATATATCAACAGCTCACTTACTTTCTCCTATCTAACAATGTGTTTGATACTTTCCAATCAGGTTTTAGGCCCCACCACAGCACTGAGACAGCTCTGATCAAGGTGACAAATGATATCCGTATGAACACCAACGCAGGTAAGGTCTCAGTTTTAGTTCTGCTGGACCTGAGCGCTGCCTTTGACACAGTGGACCATGGGATCTTACTTCACAGGTTAGAAAACTGGGTGGGAATCTCTGGTACTGCGCTAAACTGGTTCAAGTCCTATCTGGAGGATAGGACGTACTTTGTCGAAATTGGCAACTGTGTCTCAGACAAAATTTCCATGACCTGTGGAGTCCCCCAGGGGTCAATCTTGGGACCCCTCTTATTCAACTTGTACATGCTTCCATTGGGTCAGCTAATAAACAGCAACAATGTGTCGTACCATAACTACGCAGATGACACTCAGATCTACGTGTCACTGACGGCAGGTGAACAGGGGCCTGTAGATACTCTCTGTCACTGCATCGAACAGATCAGTTTGTGGATGCAAAACAACTTTCTCCAACTAAACTCAGACAAAACTGAGATCATTGTTTTTGGCCCACAGACACAAAGACAAAGTGTTATCAGTCACCTTGAGTCTCTCTCTCTAAAACCAAAAAATCAGGTTAGAAATCTAGGAGTAATCATGGACTCAGACCTGAACTTAAACAGCCACATTAAAGCAATAACATCATCAGCTTTTTACCATCTGAAAAACATTGCTAAGATCAGAGGAATAGTGTCAAAACCAGACTTGGAGACACTCATCCATGCATTTGTCTCCAGCAGGTTAGACGACTGTAACGGCTGCTCACTGGCCTTTCTAAACGAGCTGTTAGACAGCTGCAGAACATCCAGAACGCTGCTGCTCGAGTCCTGACAAGAACCAGGAAATATGACCATATTAGTCCAGTGCTCCGGTCTCTGCACTGGCTTCCTGTCACTCAGAGAATAGAATTTAAAACAGCTCTGCTTGTGTACAAGTCGTTTCATGGTTTAGCACCAAAGTACATCTCTGACATGTTAGAGCCGTATGAACCATCTCGGGCCCTGAGAACTTCAGGGAGGGGTCTCCTGGTGGTTCCCAGAGTCAGGACTAAACACGGTGAGGCTGCGTTTCAGTTTCATGCAGCTAAAATCTGGAACAGTCTTCATGAGGATGTGAGACAGGCCTCAACTCTGACAATGTTCAAATCCAGGCTGAAAACAGCTCTTTTTACCCGAGCATATGAAAACTGAAAGTATTTTATCTGCACTCTTGCCTTTTACTGTCATTGATAAATGTTTATGTTGGATGTTTTAATGATTGATTTGATCTGTTTTCTTGTAATTTTATGCAACTGTGAAGCACTTTGAATTGCCTTGTGTATGAATTGTGCTCTACAAATAAACTTGCCTTGCCTTGCCTCCTGAAGACTAAGACGAGGAAATGACAAAGTGTATGTAGCGCTTAGCTTTACTGTGACGAGGAAAGACCGGTGTGTTACTGTGTGTAAAAATATTTTTCTCCTTCCTAAGGACAGTAATTGAGAAGCACTAAACTAGGCTAACAAACATTACATTATCATTTTTAATACACATTTTTTTGGCCAGTGAAATCAGTCAGTAGCGTGTAACTTTAGAAAATTACTAGCTATAGAGACCGGTAAAAAAATAAAAATAAAAAAAGGTTAATGTCAAGCCCTGTTTACAACTCAATAGGACTTTAGGTAAAAAAAGAAAATGCACGTTTATTTCAAGTGTCAAATGTAACAAGGGTGCTGACGTCAGCTGGAGGTGCGAGTGTCTGTGCCTGCCCACGTAAGGCCGTCTTAGGTGTCAGGTTAGAATGAGCTCTTTAGACTTGTCCCTCATCAGATGTGTCTTCACAGGCACTGGACTTACAGGAACCTGAAAACTCCAGTAGTAAAGTGGACATATTCAGGGACGTGCCTCTGTTTTTTTTTTTTATTTGTATTATTGATAGTTTAAAAAAAAGGTTTCATATAAAAGAAAAACACAGTTTGTACATATATACATCCACATGCATATACTGTATACACTTGTATACATACATACATACACACTCATCAAGGGACGGGGTGGAGGTACACAGTTCGCAATAATATATACGTATATTTCTTTCATTTGCGTTTACAGTGTTAAATTTGACAATATATTTTAACGTCGTTTCAGTCCCTGGTGTAATTTCTATTTTCTATTTTATTTTAGTCAACTTTTTTTTTTTCATTTCTAGTCTACTCAGATCTTATTCTCAGTCTTAGTTTCAATCAATCAATCAATGGTTTTGTATAGCCCAATATCACAAAAGGAGTTGCCTCACAGGGCTGCACTAAACATTAAGGCAATAAAACAAAACAGTAAATAAGACAATGCAAAGTCCAGGCAAGTGAAGGGAGTGGGACAGGAGACACTATGTGAATGGTAATAAACAGACTTCCGATAAAAAGATATATTGTATCATAATAAGACAAGTTGCCTCAAGTGGAGGAGTTCAAGTATCTCGGGGTCATGTTCACGAGTGAGGGACGGATGGAGCGTGAGATCGATAGACGGATCGGTGCGGCGTCAGCAGTGATGCGGTCGCTGTATCGGACTGTTGTGGTGAAGAGGGAGCTGAGTCTGAGGCAAAGCTCTCGATTTACCGATCGATCTACGTTCCCACCCTCACCTATGGTCATGAGATTTGGGTAATGACCGAAAGGACAAGATCGCGAATACAAGCGGCCGAAATGAGTTTCCTTCGCAGGGTGGCTGGGCGCACCCTCCGAGATCGGGTGAGGAGCTCAGTTACCCGGGAGGAGCTCGGAGTAGAGTCGCTACTCCTCCACGTCGAAAGGAGCCAGCTGAGGTGGCTAGGGCATCTGTTCCATGTGCCTCCTGGTCGCCTTCCTCGGGAGGTGTTCCAGGCATGTCCTATTGGGAGGAGGCCTCGTGGAAGGCCCAGGACACGCTGGTGGGACTATGTCTCCGAGCTGGCCTGGTGTCGCCTCGGGGTCCCCCCAGAACAGCTGGAAGAGGTGTGCGTGGATCGGGAAGTCTGGGCATCTCTGCTGAGACTGCTGCCCCCGCGACCCGGCTCCGGATAAAGCGGAAGAAAATGGATGGATGGATGGATAATAAGACAAAGTCTACAGTAAGAAGAACGAGAGGATAGCGCTCAGTGCACCGTACTTCCCACAGCAGTGTTTCTCCTGGGGCAGCTTTACTTCAGGCTGTGGGTTAGAGCTTTACCTAACTGACCTGATCATAAGCTAATGCGAAGAGGTACGTTTTGAGCCTGGTCTTAAATTCATCACCTTCAGTCCAGTGTCAGTCTAATTCCGGTCAGTAAAAAAACAAAAAAAAACATAGTATGTCAGTCGTCAAAATGTACACTGCATGAATGCCATTTAGGAAGTTTAGCACCAGAGTTACGTAAAATAAATTCCCAGGTTTTAACTTCAATGGGCCCAAAACAAAAGTCTACACACACGATATTTTCCAAATGCTTCACTTTTGGCTTTTCTTGTTTTGTGCATACCACAGCTTCTACAAAAGGATAAAACAAAAGACAAGGAACTATCCATGAGTTGTTCCCCTGAAGTCGGCTTCTATAGCTACGAACAGCAGCCCACACTGACGACTCCATAAATCATCAGTCGGAACTAAAACCTGCATTTTTAGAACAAAGCATCTATTTTAGTTCCGTCTTCAGTTTTCTCGTGAACCCGTCAAAATCCTGAGCGTATTGAGGAAACAGCGGTTTAAAAATACTCTAATGACGACTTGGTTTCCTTTGTGATTTTGGCAAGACTTCTGGATGGAAAAAATGAGATCATGGATGCTGATGTCATTGTGGGCCTCTTTACATCATTCAGAAACGAATCCAAAACTGTTGAGGGGGTGGGGATGTGATGTTAAGGATCGAATTGGCTCATTTTAACGGCTCTTTAAGGTGAACGGATCAAACTATATCTTGTGAAAAGAGGGGTATCCTTTTTATTTACTATCTTTTTCATTTTACAGAGGTCTACTCTGCATAAACTCGGTATCTTGATAAGTTAAGAGTACTAAAATTAGGCATAGGAAATGTTTTGCTAGGGAAGGACAAGAGGACTAGGGCCCGACTGATGGATTTCGGGGTCCGATACCAATACCGATATGAAGGGGTTGGCTGATAGCCGATACATAGGCCGATATTTTAAATAGCCTATAGTTTTATTAATATAGGCAAGGCAAGGCAAGGCAAGTTTATTTGTAGAGCACAATTCATACACAAGGCAATTCAAAGTGCTTCACAGTTGCATAAAGTTACAAGAAAACAGATCAAATCAATCATTAAAACATCCAACATAAAAATTAATCGATTACAGTAAAAGGCAAGAGTGCAGATAAAATACTTTCAGTTTTCATATGCTCAGGTAAAAAGAGCTGTTTTCAGCCTGGATTTGAACATTGTCAGAGTTGAGGCCTGTCTCACATCCTCATGAAGACTGTTCCAGATTTTAGCTGCATGAAACTGAAACGCAGCCTCACCGTGTTTATATAGTAAAGGTTTCAATCATAAAAATATTTCTAATAGAGGTTGACCAATAATGTTTTTTTCTAAGGCCTATGCTAATGCAAAATGATATTATTAAAAATATCTCACCTACAATTCTGTATATAAAGCTTCTAAACGTGTCAGTGTTCAACTGTGACAGCAGGGGGCGTTGTATTTTCATGTAGTAGGTACTTCAGAGGGAGCTTGTTTGAAAGACAAAAATCAGTAGTAACAAAAAAAACTCTATTTCTTATGGTTCCGAAAATGTAAGCAAAAGTCTACAACATAAAATACATCACATGTACAAACACCGCACGTTGTAGGAGGACTCAGCTCAAAGCTCTGACTGAGCTCTTTCCAATGCATGAAAACAACATCACTTTCGGTTCCGGAGATATTGTCGGCTGGTATCGGCCGATAGTCGATATTGTAAAACACCTATCGGCCCGATATATCGGTCGGGTCCAAAAGAAGACAACTGGAATGTATGAACAAAACAAAAAAAAACATTCACACATCAGGTATGTTTTTGATGTGGAGGAGAAAACATGATCAAATACTTGCGAAAAGGCTTCTCGTCCAGCATGGCACCTGTTGGAATAGTCGATAAGCAACTTTCACCAACACTCGTGACTCAATAGTCCGATTAGGTTCATTATGTCTTCTAAAAATTCTAAAAAAGTTGGTACGCCCCCTCGACCCGGTTCACAGTCTGGGGAGGCGCGTTTCCGGATCTCGATGGCTTCTCTCGAGGGGGGGCGTACCAACTTCCCCACACCTGGGACACAGTTCTGAAGAAGTCGGACTGCAGATAGCGCTGTCATGACTCAACATGGCAGCTTTGCAACCAGGGCTTGACATTAACACTCACCAAATATGGGCAGATTTCTGCAGTGGCAGGTGATGCTCTATTAGCCACGGTGTTGGGTCAGACTGGTCTCATTACATTTTATTACTGTGTCCATTAAAAAGTCGCCACTTTATTCTACTACAACTCCCCTGTTGCATTTAAATATTCTTTGTCCCAGTATATATATTGTCCCGTTATGTCCCCAGTCTGTCATGTGTAACAGCTTTCTTTGTCTCCCCCACCCGTGAGTTGGAGCGAGTGAGTGACGTCGCAGCACCTAGACTTTCTCTTCTAATTCTCTCAGGACAGTGTTTAATTTCTTAATACTGTAGTTTTATCTGCGGTATGAGCGCAAAAAACATATAAATTATGAATAAAAATTGCAGACAGCACACAGTCAATGAACGACCTCAAAGTGAGGCAGAAAAGAGAGATGTGTGCACTTATAACAGAGATGCACATGAGTCTCTGACCTGCAAGCCCAAGTCCCATGATTTCTATGTTTTATACAAATCAAATTCACAGTAGAAATACAACTATTTAAAATTGAGAATCACCTGTAAATGAAAAACATCCCATACAACCAACAAACAATGTCTTTTTGTAAAACACCACAATGTCTTAAGCCCAAAGCCATTCAGAGTCATGTAATCTCAATGCAATGGAAAGTTAGGAAAACACAGCACTAATATGAACTATCTACTACTGCTCTCCTGCTGCAGTGCAAGGCAGACCCTGTGTCATTAATTCAACTATTCCTCCCACACCACCACATTTCTCAGTTCATATCAGCTGTTACACAGCTGTGCTCACAGCTGTTCTCACACACAAATCTTAGCTTCCGCATCTAACTGATGTGGCTTGTGTCATGCAGCATCACTGAATCTGTTACACCAGCCACTGTGGTGATATCAAAACACTCTTAAAGGAGAGAATGACTAAATGCCAGCCATGCCATGAAAACGCAGGTTTACATTCTGTTATGAGGCTTATTCTTTAGCATCTTCAGTCTGTACTACAGGACCCTGCTGTATCCACTGTCAGCTTTTGGTCCATGCCTGACACAATATTCACTAAATATACGGGTCACATCTTGGTAACAACTGCATCATTACTCACTTTAATTGAAATGCGTATTTGAGTAGTGGCTTACAACTTTCACAGCAAGAACAACTCCTCTCCAGACCTGCTCCACTCGTGCTGTAGCGCTCCGGTCAGATAGCGGGATAACAGGTGCTGGAGCCCCAGGGGCCTACCATAGTCAAGGGCCTATCAGAATTAAGAAACGTATGGTGGGTGGCCTACAATCCTGTTTAAGCCCCGGGACCTATGGGTACATTAAGGTGGGCCTGGCTCCCATCCTTTGCCTAGTGCCGGAAGTAAAAATTCCATTTATATTTCCCATTGACATAGTTTTAGATAAATCTTCAATTGAAAAGTGTATGTTTGTTGTCCATGAGTTAGCACATAGCTAATTAGCCTGTGTCGTGCTTTTAAACTCTTTGAAAAGTCAATGCGAAATAGACTCAACAGTGTCCAGGAGCGGGCAGGTGTGTGCGTGCGAGACAATGGGCGAGGAAAGCAAGTGGCGTAGCAAGGGTACCAGGGGGCCCCAAGCAGGAACGTCAGTAGTGGGCCCTCTGGCGGCCATTTTGTGCTCTGCGACGAGGAGGAGGGGGGGGGGTAATTGGGTGGTGGGGAGGTGTCAAATGCTCGCTTGTTGATGATATTTCCATGTCAAACAATGAAGGCTGCTAAAAGAAAGCACTTCAGAGACATATAACTATTGTATTTATTTATTTGAACAGGGACAGTGTACAATGTACATTAGCCTCAGAAAGGAGAGATGCATTGTACCAGGTTATAGCACTTGTGCTAATGTCCACCTGCAGTCCCTGGGCCTATTGTACATGTTTTCTCTCTCGGGCTCATGCGGCCAATTGTCGTTGCATTTTGTCACTGCAGTGACTGTATTCTATTGGTCGTTTCTGTCAAATCTGTTGGCCTTCTGGGGGCCCCTGCTGGCTTGGGGGCCCCATGCAGCTGCCTGCCTAGCCTAATGGCAAGCTACGCCTCTGAGGAAAGCGTTTCTCTTTGGTCCTCATGGCAGGGAGCTGACGTTGCTGTAATACCACCCCCTTGTGGCCACGGGCGACTCCAAAAGACACTTGGTAAACAGCATTGTTATGTAGCTTTGGACCTCGTTTAAACTGCTCCAAAGAGTTATTCTTTTTCTAAAAATTGCTATGACCCATGTGACAAGGCTGGGCTATGTATCATCTTTGTATATGATACATGATATACGACATGATATATTTGTATCATTTTTTTTAACCACGCTGGTTTTTGAGAAATAAAAAGTGGAAGCCTATATCAAGCATCAAACCGGCGTGTGAGACTCGTAATAAGAGAAGATAATCTTTTATTGATCTTACCATGGAGAAATGTTCACGAGGTTCAGACCACAAGTTCAAGTCAAGTCTTTAGGGGATGAGTCCAAGTCGAGTCGCGAGTCCCCATCTCGGGCTTGTAACTTTAGAAAACTGCTAGCCACAGTGACCGGTGACAACAACAAAAAAAAGGCATACATTTCTATTTTCAAATGTAACAAGGATGCTGATGTCAGCGGGAGGTGCAAGTGTCTGTGCCTGCCCGTAAGCCCACCAATCAATGACTCCTCATCCAGGAGTGTAATATGGCTTAGGCGTCAGATTGGAATGATTTTATAGATTTGTCCTCAATAGCTCAATAGCTTAGGGACCTGAAAACTCCAGTGAAGAGCCCACAGCGCATTTTCCATAACATACATTTTATTTGGTTTTACACTATACTGAGGAAAACAATTAAAAGAAATTAAAGACGAAAATTGGATGATTCTTGAAACGTCGACCGTCTGAGTCTAGAAATGCCCAGCTGTGTCGATTCATAGAGCTTACAGAGCTCAATATTGACATCATCATGCATCATTGACAAATAGAGCACACATCGAAGGACTGAACTTATAGCGATTTCTATTGTTCCATTTCAAAGTGAATTCAAAAGACATGACCGGAAAAAGGACTATGCTAGTTCTTCTGCTGACACCCTCAATAACACTCTCCAGGCCCGTGACATTAAAATATGAAGCTCAGCTGGTGTCTAATAAATGAAAGATGACAGCACAAATCCATTTCTTCTCGTTGATGATGCACAAGTGCCATTGAGCAAGACACTGAACACCACTTGAGCGTGCCCCGTGTGCATTGTTAATGAGAGCCGGATGTGGAGAGCTTTTGAGTGGCATTGTTGGAAGTGCCAACGTATTTTGTTGTGTAACATATTCAGTGGTGCATGGCTTGATACTCAAGCAGGACTCATGGCTCATGGTCAGGCATACTTTGCTGGAGAATTAGCCTCATTGTGCATGTTTTCACGATACTTTGGGAAGCCTACGTACTTGAAAATCCTTGTAGACTGTGGAAGAGCGAGGATGCAAACTCCACACAGAGGTGGTACCAAGCCTGAGACATTTGGGTTGTACTGGATGTTGCTATGTCACAACAGCGACTAAAGTGCAACAGTGCTTTGTTTGTAGGTTTCAGTCATCCTAGAACTGTCCGTTGTAGGAAAGATTGTTATACTATATTATCGCTTCTATCTGGAGAAGCTTATTTTTGAAGAAGAATGGTAACACACAAGTTAGAGGCCTATTTAAATTCTGCCCACTCCAGAGGGGAGGGTCAGGACTGCCAACATCCCACTCTTGTTTACAATTTTTCTAATTAAAATGGTCATAGTTCTGGGCTGAAAGGTCAGATTGAATAGGTCACATTTGACTTTTGGACACCTTTGCATTGATACAGTATTAGAGTTTTGATAGGGGACACTGGCACAGAGGTAAGTGAAGCTTTCTAAAGTTCCACATACATAGATAATAAAGGTGCTTTGTTGTGGAAGAAGTTTGAGCACCAAAGTAAGTCTGGTAAAGGCACTGAGAGGAGCAGCATCCCATGACACCGGCTGTAAAAAGGCAAATGCTTGAAGCAGTTTTTTTTGTTTTGTTTTTGTTGTATATTCAGGGTTTTTGCATAGTCCACCGTGCCACGGTGCAACCCGGTGCAAAAACCTGAGGTTGTTAGGATTACGGTTAGGTTAGGGTCGTTTGGGAACAAAAATAATAAGCAACTGTTCGAAGTTATGTTATCTTTATCAATCAACAGAAGCATCTAGATCGTCAGAAACGCAGAACAATTTGCAAGATTGAGTGAGATTGATTTGATTCATTGAGTTGCCTTGTGTACGAAATGCACGGTATAACATCTCATCTTAAATGATATGGCGTTGTCACCAAGGGTTAAATGTAAAAATACCCCCGAGCTTAGTCACTTGGTTACATGCACATTGCCAATAACCATTAACACACCTCCGGTCTTTGTGAAGACACAATGTGCCCTAGAACCTGAGCAAGACTTCCGCTGTAACGTAATTGAAATATAACGAAGGTGTGATACGTTTCCTGTGGATGAGGAAGCGAAGGAGCGCTGGTGAATGGGATTACAGTGGGAGAAACGAGGACACAGTAATGAATAGCTCCCTCAGGCGATGAAAAGGTAATGCGAGTTGTGTGCGTTAGTCTTTTGAACATGTACTGTATGGCGTTCAGCCCCAGTGAGTGGGTGCGTTCAACGCCTCTTATACTGTGGGAAATCAGCGGTGGCAACTCAGCGGGGTTGTCTTGCTCAATATTTTCTCCTTAGTTTAACATTTTAGTTTAAATGTCAAAGAGAAAAATTGACCGAAATCACCCTTTAGGATCACTGCACCCCGCTGTCTCCACATCGTGTTCATCCACAGAAACTTGACAAGCTTGATATCCCTGTAACACGCCAAATATGTTCATTTCCTTTGCAGAAGATATCAACGACAGAAGCCGGTGAGAGGATCTTTGGTCATTAGCACACGCATTACCAAACTTTCCGTTTTTTATTCACACTCTTACAGACACCCAATTTTGCTTATGTACGTAACAATATCTTTAAAGGGTTTTTTGAGCTTTGAACTCCAAGAATAAAGCAAACATGTTTATTTATGTATATATACATATAACAAATCAATAAATAAAAGTAAAAATAATAGTAAAATAAATAAATAATATAGGGGCGACGGTGGCGCAGATGGTAGAGCGGGTCGTCTCATGATCGGAAGGTCGGGGGTTCGAATCCCGCCTCCTGAAGGCGCATGCTGTCGTTGTGTCCTTGGGCAAGACACTTCACCCTCCTTGCCTCCAGTGTCTGCGTACACTGGTGTATGAATGTGAGTGTGAATGGGCCCCCTATGAGAGACCAACAGGCCCATTTGGAACCATGAGGCCGTTCTTCCGTGGACCCACCACCTGCAGGAGGAGCCATAGGGGCTGGTGCAATGTGATTTGGGCAGCTCCAACAGCTGCCCCCACGACCCGGCAACGGACGAGTGGGAGAAAATGGATGGATAAATAATATATATTTTTTTTAAGTAAAATGAAGAGGGGGTAGGTGAGGCTCAGGCTATTTATTCCATATTCATAAATGTGCTTGTTTGAATTGGTTGAAGTACTTCATAACGGATCCCATATCAAATGAAAATCATCCACCTTCCCTTTTAGTTCATATTAGATTTTTTTTCCAATTGAACATGCTTCATTACATCATGTAACAAATTAATATAGGTTGGAGGTTTTTTTTTTATATTCCAATTTAATAGGATCAGTCTTCTAGCTAGCACCGAGACAAATTTGAAAGCCGTTTTCTGCTTGTCAATAAGATTAACAAGATGTTTGGGTACTCCAAAAAGTGCAAGCACAGGGTCAGGGTCTAACCGTATTCCACAAACATCAGACACCAATTAAAAACATTTTGGTCCAGTGAGCTGTTGTGTTAGGACAGTTCCAAAAAGTGTAAGCTCGTGAAGCCTGTTCCCGCCCGCACCGCTGTATGTGTTCACCCCATGGAACATTTTGGAAAGATGTAGCCTGTGTAGAACTTTGAATTGGAGCAGTCCATGACGAGCACAGACTGAAGATGAGTGGACGTTGTCTTGAGCCTTAATCCATTAAGAGGCAGTGATGTTTCCAATGTCCTGTTGCACAGCTTCTTGTAGGTGATCAAGTGAAGGCATATATTCCATATCTGACAGTTCATTACATATTTTAGAAATGTAACGTTTTTTTTCAACTGATCTTTTAAAGGAACAGGCTTCAGTTTTTCCATACTGAGATAATGGTCTTACCTGAGCTTAGATGAGATGACAACCCTAAACCTAAAGATTTTATTTTGAATTTTTTACTGAAAGTTTGCACACAAGTAACAGACAACTGTGAAGTGAAAGCAAAATGATACATGATTCTGTTATTTTTCAAAAAATAGAAAAGTGAAAAGTGGGTTGTGCATAAGTATTCATACAGCATTTTCTGAGTGCATTAAATTGCCTTTATAACATTCCTAATGACTGCAGAAAGTTCACACCTTGCCCTAACCATTAAATAGAGTCTACCTGTGTGTAATCTACTCTCAGTATAATTCCAGCTGTTCTGTGAGGGCCTCAGAGCTATGGTCAGAGTGTATTGGTCACTAAACAACATCATGAAGGCCAAGGAGCACATCAGAGAGGTCAGGGATAAAGCTGTGGAGAAGTTTAAAGCAGCGTTAAGTTATACAAAGATTTCCCAAGTTTTGAACATCTCACGGAGCACTGTTCGATCCATCATTCGGAAATGCAAAGAGTATAGCACCACTGCGAACTTACCAAGACACGGACGTCCACCTAAACTAACAGACCGAACAAGGAGAGCACTGGTCAGAAATGCAACCAAGTGCCCCAAGATAACTCTGGAGGAGCTGTGACGTACTGCCACTGAGCTGGGGGAATCTGTACATGGGACAACTATAAGTCGTACTCTACACAAATCTGGCCTTCATGGACGAGTGGCAAGAAGAAAGCCATTATTGAAAGGAGGCCATAAGAAATCCCGTTTGAAGTTTGCTGAAAGTCATATGGAGGACACAGCTACCATGTGGAAGAAGGTGCTTTGGTCAGATGAGACAAATTGAACTTTTTGGCCCAAATGCAAAACGTTATGTATGGAGCAAACCTAACACTGCTCATCGTCCTGAGTGCACCATCCCCAGTGTCAAATATGGTTGGGGGAGCATCATGCTATGGGGCTGCTTTTCCTCAGTGGGGAGTGGGAAGATTGTAAGAATAGTTGGGAAGATGGATGAAGCCAAATACAGAGACATTTTGGAGGAAAACCTGCTGGAGTCAGCAAGAGAATTGAGGCTAGGGCGGAGATTCACTTTCCAGCAGGACAATGACCCTAAACACAAAGCTAAATCTACAATGGAATGGCTTAAAAACAAACATATTAATGTGTTAGAATGGCCCAGTCAAAGTCCTGACCTAAATCATATAGAAAATCTGTGAAAAGACCTGAAAACTGCTGTTCACAAACGCTCTCCTTCTAATTTGACAGAGCTTGAGTTGTTTTGTAAAGAGGAATGGGCTAAAATGTCAGTCTATAGATGCACACACCTTGTAGAGTCAAACCCCAGAAGACTTGCTGCTGTTATTGCAGCAAAAAGGGGGTTCCACAAAGTATTAAGTCATGCTGTATGAATACTTATGCACTTTTCAATTTTTAGAAAAATAACAGAGTCATGTATTATTTTGCTTTCACTTCACAGTTGTCTGTTACTTGTGTGTGAACTTTCAGTAAAAAAATCAAAATAAAATCTTTATGTTTAGGGTTGTAAACATGACAAAATGTACAAAAGTTCAAGTTGTATTAGTACTTTCGCAAGGCACTGTATAACTCATTGGAACATGGACTATTTTCAAAGTCCATCTCATCCGTGTTGCTCTCGGAAAGTTGTGAAGCGTGCTAATAAACACTTCCCTGTGACGGCCTGGGAATTTAGAAATGCACTTGGAAGGTTGAGAATTGCTCTTCCTTCGGCAAAATGACTCCTCAAAGTGTCAGTACTCGAGAAAAGTACATCCATCTCTGCTAGCTGCACATGCACAAACACATCAATATTCAATGTAATAAATCACGTGTGCTCTCCTGACACCAAATGTTGGCATGAATAAAAACATGAAGCGCGGGGGAGGAGCCTGGATGACAGCGGGGGTCCGACCTGCAAGAAACAGCTAAGCACTGCTTTACATGCGTGCAGAATGACATGCATAAGACAACAGGGCTCTAAAAGCGTATGCCAGGATTACACTTCAAAGAGCTGTGGGATTAGCCGATGGCAGGTAGGTTAGCAGTTAGCCAAACCGTCATTACAGATAACATAAACCAATATAGATATGTATATATGTCACGCCTTGTGTTTACATAGATGATTATGCATGCTTTGTGTGCATATGGGTTGATTGGCTGTTGCCACGATACGGCAGTTTCTTGATCACATGAAGATGACCATTTTTAATGAAGTTCATAGTGAGGACATTAATTGTATGTATAATTAAATATTGACATTTAGTATGTTAATTCAGTAATCTATCCCTCAGCCCTAGTGGATGGGTATACCTTTAGCTCAAATGTCATATATATATATACAGTGCCTTGCAAAAGTATTCGGCCCCCTTGAACTTTTCGACCTTTTGCCACATTTCAGGCTTCAAACATAAAGATATAAAACTGTAATTTTTTGTGAAGAACCAACAAGTGGGACACAATCATGAAGTGAAACGAAATTTATTGGATATTTCAAACATTTTTAACAAATAAACAGCTGAAAAATTGGGCGTGCAAAATTATTCGGCCCCTTTACTTCCAGTGCAGCAAACTCTCTCCAGAAGTTCAGTGAGGATCTCTGAATGATCCAATGTTGACCTAAATGACTAATGATGATAAATAGAATCCACCTGTGTGTGAACAAGTCTCCGTATAAATGCACCTGCTCTGTGATAGCCTCAGAGGTCAGTTTAAAGTGCAGAGAGCATCTTGAAGAACAAGGAACACACCGGGCAGGTCCGAGATACTGTTGTGGAGAAGTTTAAAGCCGGATTTGGATACAAAAAGATTTCCCAAGCTTTAAACATCCCAAGGAGCACTGTGCAAGCGATAATATTGAAATGGAAGGAGTATCAGACCACTGCAAATCTACAAGAAAACTGATCAGCTATAACCATTGCGATGCACAGGACAGACTTCTGTTCATAGTTCGTTTTTTTTTCTGTCCCTACCAATTAAACCAAATCAATCAATTCTCTTTTGA
This sequence comes from Proterorhinus semilunaris, assembly GCA_021464625.1. NCBI lineage: Eukaryota > Metazoa > Chordata > Actinopteri > Gobiiformes > Gobiidae > Proterorhinus > Proterorhinus semilunaris. The sequence continues at coordinate 8,806,690 of CM038345.1, forward strand.
CCCAGACACCAGTTCCTCGAACTGAAATACTCCGAGGCTGTGAGTAATCTGTGAAAACAGAACAGTAGCTTAGTTGACTCCTTTACGGGGGTGGTGCAATCTCTTCAATAGAATCCCCTTTTGCCACATCCTTGATTACATTCCCTCTCTGTCCTCTCCCTCTGTACTGTCCTTGTGATCTGGTGTTAAAGCCCAATCATTTAGCTATTTGTCCTGACTCCACACTATTGCTCACAATTCACACTGTGCAGTATCAGATCAAACTGATGAACCCCAACCTCCAGACCTGCGCGAAACCATAAGTGAACAGGAATAGGACACGCCACCCTCTTCTCTGGTCCTTGAGTTACAAAAGTGGCCAGTCTTGTTCTTCCCTCGAGAGAAGTTGTTTGAAATATATAAACTGTGGGTGTATATGTAAAATTAAGTGCAAGAATAAGCTATTTGCCACGGCTGCTCAAGTATTGATTTTTGATTTAAGGCATGCATGGACCATTGGGAGAAGATCAAGAAAATAGACATAATAGACCAAAGACCAAAAAAAGCTTCACCCACACTGTGTCATTTGTTTTCATTTACATTGGAAAAATACGGCACGCACACGTACAATGTCATACACCCACATAATGTGAAAAAACTCAAACTAAAAATGTCTGTGTAAGTTCTCAGTCGTACAGGAGTTGTCCATCATCTATGAAGGTACTTGATTCATCTTCTGTAGACTTCAACTACTGAGTACAGAATATGAATCAAGTACCTTCATTGAAGATCAAACTAAAAATGCAACTAAAGTCAGGCGGTCCTTTTAAGCGCAACGAAATACATGCAACGTCAAAACATTTTATCAAGCTGTTTTGTCAAAGTCTTTCATGAAACCAATGCCAATGAAACTGCAGGCACAAAAGTAAATATCAGCTGAAAGCTAACGTCAAGCTGGATCTGTCTCTTGTTGATCACTCTTGAACTACGCCTAACTCATGAAATGCAGGTCAAAATTAAATACAGTATGATGACAAAGAACCATTTTTGTTAAGCAGTTTCCTCATATAGTCACATGAATGAGAATCCAAAAATGTTTTTAGCGTCTTTCCATTCCCTTTTATTGAGTTTGATAAACGCATGACACTGCAGTTGATTGACATGCACTTCAACCAACCAAAAGTGACAGTGAGTGAAAATGGTTTTAATAGTGAAGATTTTCAACAAAGCAATAAGCTCTCTCATGCACAATAATGCACATATGTTTATCTCTCTTAAGTACCATGTGACCTTACACTTCAGGACATTCTAATTCACATCAATCATTTATGATAAGTGTGCTTATCATGCTGGTACACACAAACTGGCACACTTGGATTTTTTCTCGGATGATCCTATAGGAGCTCTGTTGTCGGGGGCTTCGTGCCCCTGGTAGGGTCTCCCATGGCAAACAGGTCCTAGGTGACGGGTCAGACAAAGAGCGGTTCAGAAGCCCCTTATGAGAGACCAACAGGCCCGGTTAGAACCATGAGGCCGTCCTTCTGTGGACCCACCACCTGCAGGAGGAGCCATAGAGGCTGGTGCAGCTCCAACAACAACACGACCCGGCAACCCGGAAAATGAATGGATGGATAATGGCTTACACTTGTATTGCGCTTTACAAGCCTGCGTTACCAAGATTCTCAATGCGCTACAGTTTAGTCATTATTAATTCACTCCATACTTGGTGGTGGTAAACTACTGTTGTAGCCACAGCTGCCCTGGGGTAGACTGACGGAGGCGAAGCAATCAGTCTGTGCCATCTGCCCCTCCGACCACCACCAACCACTCACACACTGCATTCACCCAGGCTTCCTGGCGTTCCCAAACGGTCTCCCATCCAAGTGCCAGCCAGGCCCTTCCCTGCTCAGCTTCTGAGAGCTGACACGATCGGGCAGAGCAAAGGCGGGACGGCCTGGTTCAAGCAAACTAAAACATGCAGGAGTGCTACGTGGATGTGCTGGCTCTTTCAACATATCTGGCTTTTGTGCTCTTCAGTGCAGGTGTCAACATGACTTTAAAAATATACACAACTGAGGCACAAAGAAAATGATGCCTTTTTTGTTTTAGTCAAATGACCATGCAACAACGTACCATTCATGTTCTTTGAGTGCTTCAGTTTTGTATCTCTTTGGTATGTTTGGTTTTTACTCAAGTGACAATCGTGTTGTTTAAACGATTCCTGGGCTCAGGCCAGCTCACAGATTAATTTTATAATTTTTCTTCTGGTGGAAATGTTGTGCATTTTGTCTCTCATGGACTCACTACACCACTGCGTGATTACTCTTCAGACCAAGAAAAGAGTCAATTGTTGTCAATTAAAAAAGAGTTTGGCTCAGTCAAAGGTTTAATCTACAATGTGTTGGCTTCCAACTCTACCAGTGAAAATGCTCACTCATTTATACCGTTCAACTTTTCTCTCTGCTTTTAATGAGATGGCTCCATAAACAATCATTTGTATGTAAGACTCAAAGCTCCCAGGACAGACAGACTCAGAGGCCTCTTGAAGAACCACTCTGTAATCAATGCTGAGTGCTGGACCGTGGGCATGTGGGCTGAACTTAGGAGCTCTTCGGTCTGTCAAGATGGCTGCGCACTTCTTATATCTGGAATGCAGAGACAACGCAATCAATGCTTTTGTGCTCAAGTACGACGTGTCTGGAGCATTCAATGTGACCCCAAAAACTGTAATTATTTAAATATGTATCATAGAGAAATATACTGCACAATGACACCCACTTGGTAATGAGTCAGCGTGAGTTTGTTATCGTGTCAAATTACATAGTTTAAGTAGAAAAGAGTCTCTCTAGTATGTTTACCATCAGCGGGAAAGCAGGAGCATTACCAGCCAACAATCAGAAACAAAATGGTTTCAGAGGTGTGTGAAGAAATGAAAACCTTCAGTTCCTTCAATATAATCATATTTACAGTATCCTTCAATGACAGCATAGTCCGTGTTGTCGTGGACACCGATACTCACTATACAGTAAAGGCTATTTAACAAATAAATGGTCACATTTCTAAAGCGCTTTTCTACCTACATTAGGCACTCAAAGCACTTTACATCAAGGAATCCCTCACCCACCTTGCCTCCAGTGTCAAGGTGGGAGAAGTGTCTTGCCCAAGGACACGATGGCGTGAGTGTGCACCTGTGAGATTTGATTTCATTACTTGGGTAAAGTACAGGCACCACTGGTCAAATATCACTAACAATAGTCAAACCAATAATATTAAAAGTGGTCTTAGCTCTTCCTTGCTTGACAGTACATCTGCACGGCGCCACCTACTGTTCTGGAGTGTGTATTAGGCTTTTAAAATTATAAAATGAACAAAACATGTAGCCAAATTGTGTCGCTCTTGAACCCTTTTTAGTAATTTAGTGAAGAAAGTATTTTATTTGTCATTCAGATGCTGTGGAGGAAAAGTGGAAAGTTCTCAACACAACGACTCAAGTAAAATACAGATCCTCAAAAACTCTGCAATGAACACTTTGAGCACAGACACTCACCGGATGTCGAATTATGGGCTTCGAAAATGCGGAGGACAGTTTCGTGTTTTAGCAGCAATGCAATGGGCGAGCGTCACGTGACTTGCGAGTGCATTCGCGAAATAGCCCCAAGATTTTGAATGAGATTAAAAAAAAGTCCTTCCTCTATAAACACAGACGTTTCCTGCAGTCAAGTATTTACATCCGACGTAATGTTTTTAACAAAAAAGTTGATTTTGCAGGACACCCCAGAAGTGCAGCTGTATTGTTGATTCCCGTCTGTTTCCCTCTGAACATGAATAATGCATAATCCAGGTCACGTGAGGCGGGTGCATGTGCGTATATGTGCAGAACGTGCTCCCCTCCACCTGTGCGTTAAATGGCCCGGGCCCGGTTCCCTTCTGTGTTTGTCTCATGCGCTCGTCCGTCTTTGATGTCATCAGATAATTGCTCCTTTTAGAACTCGGAGAAAGCCACTCGGCGAGCGTGGAGGGGAGCCGTTTCCATGGCGACAATCTTTGTTATCCCGTACGGCAAACAACTGTGTATTGTATCCAATATCAGGGAAGGGGCTTTTGAGAGGAGACACAGCACATCTGGGGCTGTGCACAAAAGGGGAGATGCGGAGATGATCGGAAATAGAAAGACAAGAGTCACAGGAGAAAGAGATGATGAGTTCCCCTCCAACTTCACACACACTCAACACATGCAGCGTGTTGAGTGTGTATTCATTTATTTATTTATTACCATGTTACACTGTTGTTTTCTCAGCAAAAAAAAAACATTCTGGATTTTCGGTCCTATGTCCAGGAAAGGCTTTCTTTACCTCAGAGTAACAGAGTAAAAACACACACGGCACGGACTATTTTATCTCTTTGGTTTTTTTTTTCCCTTCATTGAAACAGCCATTGGAAAAGGGGAGCACGAGAAGGGGAAGGTGGTGTTTTGTTAGGTTAGGATACGTTATTCATACCCCTAGGTCAATTTGTATTGGAATTCTGAGAAAAGTAGGCAAACATTTATAAAACACATCACTACATGCAAAGAATTAAATCAAGAAATGTTTAAGAATTAAGCTTGCAACTAAGATACTAACAGGATGCGCCTTTGCTAAAGATGTCATCCAAATGTTTAAAACCATTAGACCATTCTAATAAAAAGCAGGCTCAAGGAAGATTAAATTCCGTCTTATTCATCAGGGAAATGACAGCAGGAACAAAGCCTTGCTTAAAGGCATCTAGGCATTAAGAACCGAAGCCCGGAAGGAAGCAAGCAACATTTCTAATGCAAATAGTGCTCAGTGTCTACGTATTAGGATGCTCCGTGACAACAGAGGATCTATGCCACCAAGGAGAATGTTAGGGTTGTTATTCGATTAAATTATAGTTTTATCCACATGAAAAAATGGGAGTTTCCTTAGACCAGCCATTCCCAAAGTCCGGGACATCGCGGCCCCCTTTATTGATCAGAAAATCTCTCGGGGACCCCCAAATAATAATAATTCACTCCATTCAACAGAATGTGTTATAATTTTACAGCTAAAATGACATTGAAAGTAACATCTAGCCATGACAGAAGGCTAAATACTGGTTTAAACTGGTGCATTTGTCCAGATAAATGTATTTTCCTTTCAAAATGAACTTTTTTCATTGTACTTGTTTTGCAGACAAGCTTTGGGGGCCCCCCTGTAGTATCTCTGAGGCCCCCCAGGGGGCCCCGGACCCCACTTTGGGAACCCCTGCCTTAGACAGTACAGACCTTGATGAAACAAGTGTAACACTGAAGGGACAAATAAGGAGGTGAGACTCACAGCTAAGCCACACATGCCTTATATTGTTCTGGCTAAGAATAAATAAAACAGATTAAAAGCTAAGCTCCTCCCAGTAGATGGTGAAAGACTATTGTGGAGAGGACGGGGCGGAGGGAGCTGCGCAGGAGGAAGAGGAAGAAGGAGGTGGAGGAGCTGACTAGTGCAGGACACCACGCTCTGAAACAGGGACAAACCCAGGAGGCGCTGCACCATTTCAGAGGATCATAGGAGCACTGAAGGCAGGCAGCCAGGTCAGGTGGACAGTGGCAGCGCGGCTCAGGACCTGAACACCATTTCGTTGTTCGCTTGTACAATGACAAATAAAGCACTCACTCACTTACTCACACAATTTGACAAAGTCGTCAACAATTGGGCTGTGCTGACTGTCATTTTTGTGAAGCAATTTTACAATTACAATGACCATCTTATAAGCTGATTCTGTGTTCATGACGACTCCAGCTCATGCTAATACACAATATAAACAGCAGTGGTGAAAGAACAGGACCCTAGGGAGTGCCTGTTGAAACAGGAAACTGGTAAGAGTTCCCCATTTGTTTTAGTTAAAACAGTATAGAACTCAGTCTAAAATATTTGAATCCATATTGTTTCGGCTCTCGCGATTAAATTGTATAAAACCTCACTCACCACCATCGTCACACTATTCCTTTAAAATATGGATTCCCATGATCATACATTATTCATCCTCCATTAGCCCTCCCCAACCCCTCGCTAAATGTCTTTTCTTCATAATTCACTCAGCCACTTCAGTTCTCCACGGGACTTTCTTGAATTTCATGATTAACGAATGCGCGTCAGAGGCAGGGCAGTTGTGAGCACGTCCCCCCCGGCCCCCCGCCCCTGCATTAGTGCTGATGCCCGAGCGGAAGCCCACGATATGTCAGCCGCTCTGAGTTACACTCCTCTCCACACTCCAGTGCCACAGTGAAATTGGCTGGTGGTCATTTTGCGGTTATTACCACGGGATATTGCCAAATGCAATTATGGCGAAAATGCAACGCCAGCAGCCACAGTGTGACTTTGACTGTCTGATTTGATCAACTTTACTCTTCAAGGTGAGCGAGTCAAGAGCACTGGTCTGGACGTATTATGCAGAGCAACAGGTCTTTTCTAAGGTCTTTCCTCTCTCTCCCCTTATGTACTCCTTTCGTCCAAAGTGAGTGCTCTTTGGGTTCAGAACGTTAACTGTGGCTCACCGAGAGTTCATGTGGAAGGCACAGCCAGAGGAGCCATGTTGTTTATTCACGCACCTTCCAGGCAGACTCTTGGATTATACCAAGTCTGAAGCCATTGTTTGGATTGGTTCGGTCTCCAGAAGAATCTGAAAGTGCTGTGTCAGAAATACTAGCACCTGCTCCTGTGAGGGCAGGGCATCCTTGTAGACGTTTGTGTGGGAAATGTTGATTTTGTCTGGATTTCCCAGTCCAGTTTAGTGTGACTAAAATGGCTAATTATGATATGGAAACAACAAAAGTCCATTAGTGTAATTTAGAAACACCCTTTGTCGGTTAGAAAATGCAATATTGATCTAAAACAGCTAGACCCCAGGGGAAACCCCCCAGTTTCCCCTGGGGTAGACTGACAGAAGCAAGGCTGCACACATCTGCGCCAACGGTCCCTCCAACCACCATCAACCACTCACACATAGGCATTGGGTGAAGTGTCTTGCCCAAGGACACAACGACAGTCTGCACCTGCAGTATGGGGTTTGAACCCCTGACCTTCCGATCACGAGACAACCCGCTCTACCATCTGTGCCACCGTCGAACCATGTCAGAGATGGACTTTGGTGCTAAACCATGAAGCGACTTGTACACAAGCAGAGCTGTTTTAAATTCTATTCTCTGAGTGACAGGAAGCCAGTGCAGAGACCGGAGCACTGGACTAATATGGTCGTATTTCCTGGTTCTTGTCAGGACTCGAGCAGCAGCGTTCTGGATGTTCTGCAGCTCTAACAGCTCGTTTAGAAAGGCCAGTGAGCAGCCGTTACAGTAGTCTAACCTGCTGGAGACAAATGCATGGATGAGTGTCTCCAAGTCTGGTTTTGACACTATTCCTCTGATCTTAATGTTTTTCAGACGGTAAAAAGCTGATGATGGTATTGCTTTAATGTGGCTGTTTAAGTTCAGGTGTGAGTCCATGATTACTCCTAGATTTCTAACCTGATTTTTTGGTTTTAGAGAGAGAGACTCAAGGTGACTGATAACACTTTGTCTTTGTGTCTTTGGGCCAAAAACAATGATCTCAGTTTTGTCTGAGTTTAGTTGGAGAAAGTTGTTTTGCATCCACAGACTGATCTGTTCGATGCAGTGACAGAGAGTATCTACAGGCCCCTGTTCACGTGCCGTCAGTGACATCAGACATCGCTCCTCCATTCAGGTTCCATTAACATCAAAAAAGCAGCAGTGGAGCTCTTCAAACCAGGCCACACACAAGACTGCTTTGCGACGTGTATACGGCAGCTGTGGCTTGTACATCTGATGAACAGCACACCAGGTACAGAAGCAACTGGAAAGCATGGCTCTCGCTTTCTCTTTTTGGACGTGCAGGCATCATGTGTATGTGGAGGTGTTCCTCTACCAGAATGAGCCTCTCATCATTCATGGTCTCATAACAGCCCCGGGGATCCTCTGACACATCAAGGAAAGAACAAGAAACAGTATGTCCTGAAGCCAAAGCATGTTTGAATATGAAATGAGCAAGTAGAAACATTGTGGCTTTGCATATTCTTTTATTCTCTTCTTTTGCACTCGCCCTGACCATTGCACCAGGGTCATTTAAGGTGTGATCACGTCTACACAATGTGGACCATGTGTATCAAAGCAACGCAGTCCGTGCATTGTGTGCCGTGCTTAATCATATTCATGTTTCATTTCAAGTTGTTTCCTCTGCATAATTCATTCTTAGCCTCACTGCATGCGATATCCACGGCATATGTTCTATATGGCGCCGTGCCTTGCATCACATGGGCATTTACCGCTTTGTCAGGAATAAAACATGTCTCGCGGGGATTTCAAGTCTTTCGGTTGGCGTTCAAGTTAGCCTGTTCGCATTAGTCTGTGAGAAAGCCCCAGCGAGTGATGAAAGCTGCAGGCCTGTTGAACTGGACCCCAAGGAAAATGCTGTTTAAGTCCATTTCAATCAACCTGTAAATCAGCATATTTTAACTACACTCCCAACCACCGAATGTTTGATTTTTAACCATATATTTCAAGTATGTATTTTCTCCTTTTTTTCCTCCTCCGCTGCAAACCGAAGGGATACCGCGTGACAACCAAAAAGTGAAAGTACTGGCTATTTTGTTTCCGCTGTTGATCATTACACATTATATTGCATTTTCTAACCAACAAAGTGCAAGATAGTGATAAACATGTTTAAAATTATTACCAAAACCTGCAAAAAGCACAATACCCCCTCTTTAAAGCTCACAGTTCGTTTCCGGTTCCATTATGCATGCAAAGTGTGTTCATCACAGAGCCAGCGTTCTGTTAGCCATTGGCTAAAAGTGAAATCCTGTTTTCACGGTTTTACAGTGTGTCATACCCGCTATTCCCTTCAGAGGTCACTCCAGGCCTACTTCAAATCCTTGCTGTCTTTTCTTTACATAGACATGATTTTAAAGCATGACATATTATTGCGGAGTTAACCAAAGCCTCAATCATGCATTATATGTCTACTTTAAGTGATTGAAATGATCCAATATAGCAAGTATTTGAATACAGCAGTTGTCTTTCTTTATTGTATGTTCCTCCCATCCTATCTGTCTGGGTTTTACAACAGCAGTGACGTCGTGTTTTGGTTGGTGTGCCCCCCCCTTCCCCAAATGAAGCTGTCTCGCCTTGAGCGTCGCACTGTGTTTCTTCTTCCAACGTTAACCAACTGTGACGCTTTTGCCATTTCTCATTAAATGTGGCTGTGACCCTTTTCTCTGCACCGCTCACTTGGCACATTCATAGTCAGTGACCGCTTCACTTGTGTTTCCTTCTTATCCCCGACCGCATTCATTCCTCCGGCCCATTGCGTCAAAGCCACTGCCGCACTGTGTGTTTCGTTTATGGCAAACAGCAAACGCGCTTTTAATGACGCTAACATTTCACAAATAACCCACTGGAACGAAAGGGCGTGCAGGACAAAGGCACTACGAGCCTGACGCTTTTTTTCCCGTCTTATAAGATTTTTGGATATTGCAGGTAGGGGTGTCACGATTTCAACTTTTTGAGTCACGATTATTGCGAGAGAAAATATTGCGATTTTACAATATACACGATTATCGATATTTTTAGTTGTTATCTTTAAAAAGCTTTTTAACACTTGAACTTGTAAACCTTCGCTGTTTCTAAAAATGAAAAATGCTGCAAGATTGTTTTGCATTAAAATAAATAGGCCCACATTGAATAATAATTAGAATGGCCATAATGATCATAATTATTTTACTACATATTATTAGGCCACAGTCTAGGGTTTCCTGTTCTCAAAAGTTATGCTGCTGGGAACTTTTTTTTTTTATTATGCAGTTCGTCACCTTGACCTGGACATTCACAGCGACGGATTATCCCCAAGATGTGGTTTATATTCGACGTAGTCGATATCAGCGCCTTTTGCTGCAACTTTCTGACGACAGGATTTGCATAACGGACGTCCATCGACAACAACAACGCCTTGGTCATCTTTTGGATCCTAAAGAGGTAGCGTGTTTGCTACATTGCTTGCATACTGGCTATTCCCAAAGATATATATATATATCTTTGGGAATATATATTGACATTGTAACAGTAGATCATTGAATTTCACTATGTTTTTTGAGCTTTCCCTGTCATAAATTATAAAATGATGCCATGCTTTTATCATTATCGGTTGGTTCTGGCTTGCCTTTTTTTCTTTTTTTTACGCATTTCTGTATCTGTCTTCTGGGTTAAATAAAGCATGTCTTTCCCTTACATAACCACACTTGTCTGTTTCACATGTGTGCGCTGACAATGGCTGCCGGCTCCCTCTCATACCCCCATAAAGGCCTCCTTCCTTTCCCAGCTGCTGTCAGACATGCCGCTTTGTGAAATCTAAGTGATCAGCGTACCATTGTCATATAAATATCCACGCCCCTGCACTGTCAGCGTCACTGTACTGTTTACTGCCAGTTCTCATAGCGTTCCCTTACTGCTAGGCAAATAGTTCACGGCTGTGGAACTTTCAAGTCGGCAAACTCCATCTTCTTCATAGGTCTCCATAGATAATACGAGCTGCATGTATAATCGATATATACGGTACGAAATTCTGTTTTAATATGACATTTTTGTAGAGCGCAGCAGTTTCGGGGTCAATTAGCATCCCAGGGCTGTAAAATGAGAATATTTTTGCTAGCGCGTTTCTTGTGATTGGGAGCGCTATGCTTTCTAGATGAAAGCATCTTCTAGAGGTCCATGGACAGGGTTGTTTCTAGCTTATAAGCAAAGTACATTCAACGGGGCCCACAATTCGGTAAGGGGACTGAAGAAAAAAATGAGGTACCACCTAAAGCCATCTGCTTCATCTGAAAGTAAAGTGTATTTCTAAAGTGCTTTTCACAGATAAAATCACATTTAAGGCTCTGAAAGTGTAAGGAAATGTGCCCGTTTAGCTCTGACACACCCGATCTGGAAACGCTCTGTCACGTCTGCCACAGAATATAACAGATTAAACACAAGACAGACATGAGGTTTCATTTTCTCGGTACCGGGGGAGATGAGAGAATGACTCCCAGGCAGCCTCGCCCGTCACCCTGCTCAGAATCCCACCGGTTCAGTTCTTTCACACGGCTTTATTGATAATATCAGGACGCCCACTCTTTCCAACACAACACAAGGTTGCATTACATCACAGGGTCATGAACCTTAACCCCCCGGCCTCCTGAGACGGGGTGTAATGATTTACCCCTTCCTTTCCTGAACCAAGGATAAGGTGGGTCAAAAAGAGCGTGTGCCTGGTCGTAAAACGGTGAAGCAAGTTTTATTACTTCCCTTGGTCTTGTTCAAAACCCAAACTGCAAACGGACAGGTCACCTTTGTAACCTTTACCCCTGGAGACATTCTGGCCTGCAGCACCATTAACTTGCATTCACTCATGTTAACTTTATATACAGAATTCTTTAACAGAAAGTCAGCACTAAAATCCTGAAATTCACAATGGAGAGCCGACAAGACTGGGGTGATATGAGACCTTCGAGGGGCACCTGTTAAAAGTCTAGCAGCAGAATTTTGAACAATTTGCAGTTTGTTCAGAGCAGACTTAACAGACAGGTAAACACAGAGTTGCAATATTCAATACTTGTTGATACGAAAGCATGAATTATCATGAACAGGTCCTTTTTTGACAACATTTTGCGAATTTTAGAGATGTTCCTAAGGTGATAAAAGCAACATCGGACGAGCTGTTTTGAGTGTGTCTCCAAAGACGTGGCCTGGTCAGACACAACCCCAAAGCTTGAAGAGTCTGACCAGCAGAAGCAGTGAATGGGGGAAAGTGTCTGCATTTGAGCATTTGATTTTTATTGTCATATCACTTTGCTCCTTTTTGTAAATAGCCACACATGTGAAAGAGTTGGCCCTGCCTATATTTTATTGCTGTGGCTCGCCGTCTAGTATGAGGAAGCAGGTAACAACTATAACATCAAAATGACTAAACAAAAACATTAAGGTGATACAATTAGTGAGGCAGGGTTAGGTGCCCTACATTTAGCCAAATCAGATGCACTATAAATGGAGTCCTTTCTGTCGTACTTGACCTCTCCTCTCTTTGTCACATCCACCTTGAGCACTCGGGCCAGGCATGCGTTGCAGTTTAACGAGTTGAGTAAGTCATGATGGAGCTGTGGCTGGAGGCGCAAAGGCAGTGTTGTTTTTGGCAGCCCGCTTAGTTTTAATCTTAAGTCTTTTTGGTCCCCCAATCCATTCTCGCCTCTCTCTATAAATGTTTCATTGAATCCATCCTCACATTCAACATCACGGTCTGATTTGGTTCACTCAGTCTCACCCACCGTAACATGCTTAAAAAAAAAAGATCAAAATCAGCAAAAAAATCATCGGTCAGGAGCAGGATTCACTATCTACGACTCCGGAGTTCTGAGGAAAAGAACCCAGATCTCCACAGACCCCTTCACACACTCTGCACTCTCACCACGCTCTGTTACCGTCAGGTTCAGGTCCCTCCCTCTGGGGACAAAGAGGGCGACCTCCACTTTCCTCCCTACCTCCATCCGCCTGCTGAATAAATGACTGTATTAATGTATGTATTAATGTATTTATTATAGCACATATTGATTGTCTCGTATGTCTGTGGATGTACTGTACTGGCACCTCCTCTGCAAATGAAGCTCCTAATGGATAAATAAAGTGACTTTGATTTGATTTGGACAAAAATGCTTTCTTCCGAAATCAATGGTGTGAACCCATGAACTGAAATCTTCCACGTCAAAAAATATTTAAGGCAGGCAAAGCAAGTTTATTTGTAGAGCACAATTCATACACAAGGCAATTCAAAGTGCTTCACAGTTGCAGAAAATTACAAGAAAACAGATCAAATCAATCATTAAAACATCAACATAAAAATGAATCAATTACAGTAAAAGGCAAGAGTGCAGATAAAATACTTTCAGTTTTCATATGCTCGGGTAAAAAGGGCTGTTTTCAGCTCCTAGATTTCTAACCTGATTTTTTGGTTTTAGAGAGAGAGACTCAAGGTGACTGATAACACTTTGTCTTTGTGTCTGTGGGCCAAAAACAATGATCTCAGTTCTGTCTGAGTTTAGTTGGAGAAAGTTGTTTTGCATCCACAAACTGATCTGTTCGATGCAGTGACAGAGAGTATCTACAGGCCCATGTTCACCTGCCGTCAGTGACACGTAGATCTGAGTGTCATCTGCGTAGTTGTGGTACGACACATTCTTGCTGTTTATTAGCTGACCCAATGGAAGCATGTACAAGTTGATTAAGAGGGGTCCCAAGATTGACCCCTGGGGGACTCCACAGGTCATGGAAATGACACAGTTGCCAATTTCGACAAAGTACGTCCTATCCTCCAGATAGGACTTGAACCAGTTTAGAGCAGTACATGAGATTCCCACCCAGTTTTCTAACCTGTGAAGTAAGATCCCGTGGTCCACTGTGTCAAAGGCAGCGCTCAGGTCCAGCAGAACTAATACTGAGACCTTACCTGCGTTGGTGTTCATACGGATATCATTTGTCACCTTGATCAGAGCTGTCTCAGTGCTGTGTTGGGGCCTTAATCCTGACTGGAAAGTATCAAACACATTGTTAGATAGGAGAAAGTAAGTGAGCTGTTTTTTACTTTCTCTGGGACTTTTCAGCACACTTGAGGTACGTCAAGTGTGCTTGAGAAATTAACTACATCTAATTTAAAGGACCTGCCCCTGAATTGTGTGTGATCAAACAATGGAAGAGGGAGCAGTGTTCCTAGGAATTGTGTGGTCATATGCAGCCTGTGGACTTACTTATACTCTATTTTTTTTTTATTCATCTGGTGTTGCAACAAGATTTCTAGAATTCCAATAATCAAGTGGGTTAAAATAATCCCTCCTTTAATTATTTGGATTTTGATGTGATGCATGTAACTTTACTTTTTATTTGATGTTTGTTGCTTCTTAAATTTAAGTTTGTCTCTTGAAGTGATTAGAGGAGAGCCATGCACACAGCTCTCAAGTGTGCTGGATAAAAAGAAGAAGAAGAAAAAGAAGCAGCACAGTGATAGATCTATGCGGGTCTATCAGCACTTTTTTCACTGTCTCTTGAAGTGACCCATTACCCCACCCGGTGGTTACATTATAAAAGCAATAAAATAATAAATAAAATAAATGATCTAGCCCCCCTCCCCCACCACAATCACCACCACCACCCACACTTCAAAAATGCCACAAAAAGAAAAATTCATATTCAAATCAAAATCCATCGTATGCTCTTTGCACCTCCAGTTGGAAAATACTGCTCCACTGAATGTGCTGCAGTCTTGGTTTGAGCAACAAAACTAGCCGATGTGTGAACGTTCCTGACTCCCTTTTAACAGTCATGTTTGAGTAATTTATTCAACAATTTGGTGTACTTGAAAAAGGCTAATGGGGGATAACAAGTGCCCTCTGAGACACAGGGAGAAACTGCATGACACAGGAAAGCCCCAATGGACCAGGAATTTCAACCTGGGATGTCCTGCTGTGAGGTAGAGGTGCAGCTATTCAGCCACCATACCGGCAATACTACAGTATAATTATGTCAAATATTGTCATTTTCGTTGCATTCTGAGTGGAGAAAAATTTTTGCAGATAGGAGCGAGGCCTGTACAAGGAGGACAAAGCCGAAGGAATCACAAATTGTTCAGGGAACGATGAGGTGTGGGTGTGAGGAAACTACTCATAGGTGCAAAGATGGGAAATGGGAGGAAAAATGGTCCGCTTTTACAGTTTGAGGCGATAATGTGCTGTGGGCTATATGTGACAGGGCTCTGAAAATTAAAGTGAAATCACAAAGAGGAATGGCTCCTTTCGTCTCAAGGCGAGAGCGGGAAGGAATGGGAATGAAAGGACGAGGATGATGGCTGTAACTGCAGCGGGCCATGAGCTAACCATGTTGGGCACATAATGTTGACCGTGGAATACCTTCACATAATTGACACAGAAGGCAAACGCTCCATGCCCCCGAGTCCAACAGTGTACTGGTTCGAGATTGGCCAGTGCTCCCGATATACTGAATGGAATTTCCTTGGGGAAACCAATTGCCATATAATATTATGCTATGTATAGACCTTAAAAGGGGGATATGATGCAAAGTCAACCTTTTAGAGCTTCTTATCATGTTACAGTGTTGTTCTCTCATCAAAAAAAAAATTACCTAGAGCTGTTTTTAGACCCATTTGCGCATCTTTGAGTAATCTTTGAATCTAGTGGCTATACTTTATCATTAACCCCTAACCCTACATGTCCAGGAAAGGCACTCCTCACCTCTCGATCTCTTTTTTTATATTTTAAAGTAAAACAAAACACAAGCAAGCAACAAAAGTAATAGTGCAGTGGCTTAACGCACCGATACATAGCCATTCAGTGTATCAGGTCCCATAAAGGGGGGATCTTTTGCGTGCGTTGAACTCTCCCACCCGGCGTCACCCGAGCGAAGAAGCAAGGACGGGTAGCGCTGGTTACCTGGCGGCTAAGCTCAGAATCTCCATGAAAAGCGTCGAGCTCCGGTGATGTGTATCTGCAGTATTATGCTTTTTCGTAAGTTATTATTGTTCTAAGTTGCCATTTTCTGTAGATGGCGCTGGCCCCCTTCTTCTACTCCTCCTTCCAGCCTGCTCCTGTAGACCAGTGTGCCCTTCTGTTGATCTCCACATTGAGATCTTCGGACCAGGCCGCACAGAGGTGGTCGGATGTTACAGAGAGGTTAGAGGGCAAAACTTGACGGATTTTTGATATTGCACCCATCAAAGAAGGCTTGATTTCCATTCCAGCATGAATCATGGTGGTGTCCGGGGGAACTGACTGGGAGAGCCAGGGGAAGGACCTCTGTATCTCTTGCTGAGCTTAATCCTTTCATTGCGCAGTGAGCTTCAGTACACCCACACGAGCCACACGGACTATTTTTCTTTATTTTTTCAGTGAAACCTCTGGATTTTTGTTTTGCTTCAGATCAATATTGCATTTGTTTTTGATTATTATTTCCCAATACTTGCAAAGGGCATAATAACCCCTCTTTAAAAGCTACATCCTGTATCTGTATCAGTTTTTCTGGTATTTTCCCAAGAAGACTCTCCCATGTATCTATCTTCATGACGACGTCTGACTCACACTGTCATATGCATTAGGTTCTTTGTTGTATCGATCTTCCTCTTTGACCCCAGCCAAGTGCTGAGGGACTTTCTGTTTTCACTAAATTGGCCCGGGTGACTGACCGCGGCGTCTTGATGCACACGCTGCATGTCCTACACCCCCGCGCGTTAAATGCTGTGGTCAGAGGATCAGACGATAAGGCCCCCGGGCTGCCGTTTGCGCCGCGTGGATCTAATTGGCCCCCTTTCGAGCGCTTTGGCCGGGGCCGTATGATGGAGTGCGCGCCGGCTCTTATCGCCGAGATAGGCCCAGCACCGCAGCCGGACTGTGACAGAGACTAATGGAGGGACTTTGCCGTCGGGGAACGCGCCTGCTGTCCACCAACATTAGTCAACACGACAAAACACATCACAAGAGGCATGGCCGGGGAGCCGGGAGTCCAGGGCTTTTTTATCAAGTCCTCTGCACATTTTCGGTGTTTGTGTGGGAGGGTTGTAAGGGAGGGGCGGGGTATTGGCCACTTGTCGGACAACGCTTAACTTGTTTGGAGTCGTGTACTCACTTACTTCGGCAAAATTGGTCTGAAGATTGTTTCGAATGTCCCCTTGTCCAAAACACACAGTACCGTACACCGCCAGACCCATCTTTAATACAAGATTTTAATGCAACACTGGATCTTTTGAGATCGCAGCGAGCCCGTCTTAGTTATTTCTTCTTCTACTTCTGACGCCTGTCCACACCATTGACAGTATCCGGGGACATAAGAACATACGCCTTAAGATGCATCCTGGTTTTAACAAGACTTTATTTATGCAAGAATGTGTGCGCGAAAGACGATGTAAATCCATTATGTCAACAAACATCAAATGAATAAAAACTGTATATTTGTCTACCCTGTGTTCTTTATGTCAAAGGTTTTCTGTATTATAATAACCCAGTGGCATTGAGGCAACAACTGATAATAACTGGTTACAAGAATGAAATTCTCCCGCCGTATATAGTGCGCGGTTACAATATGGTATTTGTTATTCTTTATGCATGTACAAGTATCACAGGATGGTTGGCCAAAGATTTATGGCTTGATTCCCACCACCACCGTTGGATACAGTGTGACCCTGGGGAAGACGCTTCACCTGCGGCGCCTGTGTGAATGTGCAATTGCTGAGTGGTAGGAGTTTGAGGCTATTTTCACGGAAAGGCAGCCATTACTTGGTCAGTCGCACTAAGGCAGCAGCACTTTAAGTGTGGAAGATGACTAAAGTAAAACATTTTTTGACTTTGACTTTGACTTTTATCAATGCTGGTGATCAATAATGTATTGTGACTATATTAGTATAAGAATTGATTATGTGGGGTAATTGGTATTGCCATTGTTATTGCGATTTCTGTTGTGTTATTGTCATCATTATATTAATATATACAATCTTTATCTTATTCTTAGAAACAAACTAAATCGATTCAGACAGTGGTATTGGTATTGGTGTTGATGGTAATAAAAAGGAATTAAATTCTTTAAGCTATAACATTCACATTACCATGTATTTCCACATTCAACATAACCCGTAGTACAGAGAAGACAAGCGGGGGCCGGCGGCTCGAGGAAAACATCTTCTGGCAGCAGACTCCCAAGTCTTGTCTCTTTTAATGCACAGCATAGGACACTTAACAAATGATGGCCCGGTTGCTCGGGGGCTGCTCCCCTCTGGCAGCAGGTCCAGACACAGGAAAGAAAAAGAAAGAAGAACCTCGATTCTTTTTAACAAACATCATTAAGCTTAATCTTGTTTTCATGAGCATCGATCGGTCTGTTATTACTATACTTTGAATAAATGTGGATTATGTTATGTATCATTCAAGCCCTTTAATACAAAGTAATGCTATTGTGATGATGATGATGAATAACAGTAATACTAACATGGTAATAAATAAGGTATAGGAAACAAAAATGATACACTTGTTATAAAGTGTAACATACTTTATAGTATGTTACACTTTATAAAGTCAACATACTGTAAATGTTGACTTAATGTAACACATTGTCGTAAATGTTGATTTAATGTAATGCATTGTTGCATTTGTTGTAAATATGTAACCAACTTAATTGTTTAGTAAGACACCAAGGACTAAACATTGTTATTGTAACAACCACATTATTATTTAAGTATATGAATAGGGGATGGGAGTAAATAAGCTTGTCTTCTTTTCGAGCTACAATGTAAATTATTATTATTTTCCCTTTTGTGCCTGTGTTGTGTGGCTCGAAATAAAGTATTCAAATCAAATATTAAATATACACTGCAAACATATGCAAACATATGTTGCCATACAGTCATAAAGTAGGTTACTGATAAATAAACAAATGTGCCAGTGACATAATGATCAGGTTCCGAGGATTTAATAACCGTAATGAAATAAGTGCTTGTATCTTGATGCCAGGCACGATGCCTTATTGAAATGTTGTTTATCGAGTCTTTCCTCATAATATTGTGGCGGAATCGCCTGCTGGCTCTGCCACGCCGGCTCTGCCACGCAAATGTTTGTTTTTATTATTGGCTACGTGCCATCGCGTTGCCCTATAAATAGTGCGTTGTGTGGGCTACGCGCCCTCTGACCTCACACTTCCGCCCCTGACAGCGTAGGATTCCCTCGTTCATTAGCAGGTAACCTTTTATTTAGGTAAGGCCGATACGTCATTTTATTTAAATAGTGCTTAAAATATACATGTTCGTGCAGCCCGTCATGTCTGTGCTGCCGCGGGCGTCGAAAACAGCTGCTGCCTTGTCTTGATCGTTTACCATGAGCAACGAACTGGGACTGCAACATTGTTTGTGTACTGAAATAATGGACATTTTGTGAATAGAAATATTGGACATCTGGTATTTAAAGAAACGCAAACTAATTGGGCCAACTTGAAAATGGAAAATGAACCGTAAAGCTACAGGGACACCTTGTTTATACCATAAAGTCAAATAAAAAAAAAACCTTTGTAATATGAACGTTGCCTGCCTGTCATTTCACATCATAACGAACCTGTGTGCCTTACGCTGACAAACGAAGAATAAGTTAAATCTCCAGGTGAGACTCCTGAGGTGGCGCTGTGGCATTTAAAACTTAAGTCAAATTGAAGTTAACCCTCGCCTTGCCACAATATCAAAAGCAAACAAAAAGTGCTTCTTCTACATGAAAGTGTTTTTTTTATCAGCTGTACTGCACATGTTCGGGACACTTTGATTGTCTATAGGCACTGACCCCTGGGGCCCTTCTTTGTGACACATTCATTGAAGATTGGCACCACAGAGTCAGTGGGCACAGCTGTAAATAAACGGTACTCGGTGTGCAGATGTAGCTCTCTTTTTCGTGTCTAATCAGACGAGGGCTTGACTTTGACTTAGCCCGCGGCCTTAAGTCTAATGAGCCTCACGCCGGACTTTCCGAAGATATAAGTCTATTATAGAGCCAAGCCCAAATCACGTAATGATCTGGAACGGCTGTTGTAACATTCAACTAACCCCATTTGACATTCTCTTTGAAAGTGTGGCAACATACTGCGAGAAGAAAGATAATGAGTATATATATTTTATATAAATGCTTCTGCTCGATTTTAATTTGTTACAGATTCAGTCTTGGTGTATCCGTATTATATTGTATCCGTATTATTGTGCCTCAGGGCATGTGGCAGAGACATATATTATTTATTTTTTTCTTTATACTGTACACAAGATACTGTAATTTACTATAACTTCTTTCAGTACTTTGATTGCACTTTTTTTTTTACTATTTGAAGAAGAAGAACTTTATTTATACAGCGCCTTTCACAGACATGGTCACAAAGCGCTTTACATGAGACAATTGTACATTCATTTATTCACGCACACACATCATCCTGGCCTATTGTACATGTTTTTAGTGGTAGGGCTCAAACCGGCACTGGAGGAGACCTACGCAGACACGGGGAGAACGTGCAAACTCCACACAGAAAGGTCCCGTCCAGGTGGGAATTGAAGCCTTCTAGCTGTGAAGAACGAGCGCCAGCACTACCGTATTACAATACAATTATTAAAAAGATGAACTATTATGGACATTTTGCTTTGGCCTTCAGTTCAATGTAGATCTGACGCAGTTTGTGCCTTTTATACGTTTAGTCTATCTTGTACATATTACTGTACCTGTACTTGGTCAACTGAGGTTGTTTTTAAATGTGCTTTATAAATAAAATTGACATCGACAAACGTGTCCATTGTGAGATCAGTTCAGTCCTATATCACCTCTTATCTCATCTTGTGAAGAACTTTATGATAGAAGTCAGGGGTGGGTCCAGGCGGGGGTGGCATCATGGCTATTCCATGTTTTTACAGCTTTATGTTTAATTTAAAGATAGATTTACTAAACTTACGTACACTATGTTGCGGAGGTTACTCAGTCACCTGCTTTGACTCATATGTTAACGTCAGTGACATCCCATTCTTGATCAAACAGGCTTTAGTATGACGTCGGTCCACCATTTGCAGCTAAAATGAAGGTTGCCTTAAATCCAGCTCGGGCAAATTCACAGTGGATACTGTCGTGTTCTTGGGCAAGACACTTCCTCCACTTCTGTCTGTGATACAAATGAGCGTGCATAACGATAAATGTACTGTTCCAAATGAATAATAATATTTGTAGAAAGTCTAAAAAAAGTCCGGTTATGACATTGTAACTAATGTCTTTTGCTTACATGCATTTTCCCAATACCCGTAAGCTCCCCATCGAGAAAAGCTCACAACGAAATGATCCAATAATGACCCTTGTAATACAGTCCCGTGTATTATCCAACGCGGGATTACAAAACCAAACTGCATGCTCCGTTGCTTGATAAGCCTCTTGACTCGGTGCCTTGTTTGGGTGTCGTTTCCATTCACCGCTCCCTCTGTGAACCAGCCGTATTGGATTACTCCTTAGTTGTGTGTGCTCAGAAACCAGGGTGCCAGCGGTAAACACGGCTCTCCGCACGACAATGACAGCTCGATTTGTGTCTGAAAGCCTCACACAACGGCCGCCTCCGTTTCTGTAAACACGTCAGGTCTGCGCTGAGAATGTTTGCATTTTCCATAGAATGAATTACAGATAAGAGCTGCTCGAAACGGAATGAACCCTGAATCTGAGTCTAGAAATGTAATGGAACAAAAAAACAACAACAACGATAAGATACGAAATGATAAGTTAGCCTTTATTGATCTCACAATGGAGAAATTCACTTGTTACAGAATAGACATGGTGCAAACAATGAAATATGAAATAGTAAGTAGAGGTATCCTATATGCAAGGACTACCAAAAACTTTAAGGGGGTAAGAAGTATAAACAGTAAAAAATGTAAGGTAACTAGACGGAAGAGGTGAGGTTGGCTAACCCCCTCCTGTCCCTCACCTCCTCCACAGAGTCCAGGGGGCAGCCCAGGACTGTTCTTGTCCCGCTCTGTGCTGCCCGGGGCCCAACACACGGCAGCGTAGTGGAGAGCAGAGGCCTGCTCACCCTGAAAGGACCTCAGTCTCCTCAGAAGGCCCTTCTTGTACAGGGCGTTGGTGTTGTGGGACCAGTCCAGTTTATCGTTGCTCCAACAGCTGCCCCCACGACCCGGCAACGGACAAGTGGAAGAAAATGGACGGATGGATGGAAAATGAGTCAAACTAATATAAAACTTTATTCAAATAAACCTTTCTGCCTAACATTTCTTCATTAAAACTGCCGCTTGACTCTGGAGAAGTGAAAGATCGCTGAGACCGAAGCAACCCAGTGCGGATGACAGCCCGAGAACCTTTGTGCACCAATATGGGGGGGCTCAATGTTTCGTCAGGGTCATCATATCCGAACGGACAGCTCTGGTGCTCCGAATGACACGTCTATTGGCGTCCACTGATTTACAGGCCGTGCACGAATCCCTGTCATGTTGGCAATTAAGACGTGGAATTTGCAAAGTGATTCTAGTGCGGAAATAACAGCGAGGCATTACTAAAGACGCAACGCGGCCAAAATGAGCCGCGGCCAACGCAGGGAGTCAAGTCACACCATAAGAGCGCGATTTCAAAAGGCTCTGTCCCTCAAGCTATGAAATGACTTATTATATTTATGTCCCGCGAACGTACATCCGGGAGGGAGGCTGAGAAAACGGTACCGTCAGACTTGGCTGCGGATGAAACGGACACCGAGGCGGTTGGTGTGTGTGGTTTTTTTTTTTAAGAGTTCATTTTAAAGGCAACAGATCGTATTCTTGGCAGCGCGTTTTGCTCGCCGACAGCCAGTGGGAATGACGCAATATGCCAAAAGACGTTTCCTCTCCCAGGATCTCGCCGCGCTCGTCTGTCTTCCCACGCTGATGCGGGGACGCCGCGGGGCCGAGGGGTCCGACGCACGGGCGGGCGGCGCGCTTAATTCTGCTGGTGCAACAGCGGGCGCCGAGTGGCTGTCGTGATGGAAAACGGAGATGCGTGTTGTGTAGGGCCGGATAGGAACAGTCAGGAGGGGTCTGTGGGTTACTAAAGAGGAGACAGAGGGGGAGACCGGGGCTGTTTGTCACACTTTATTTTGGGTAGAGTCCACTGCTCATCAACACAACGTCCCACACGAGTCACACGCGCAATAAATGGAAGCTTAGACCCTTGACTTGAAGTTGGCATCTCTTCCTCTTCACATGTCTTATTGCATTAACCTCCCACTGCAGTGTACTGTACACACATAACACATTTAAAAATGATTTGTACGTTCAACGTTGAGCCCTGAAGTATTTTCTGCCGCAAATTTACTTCAGTACTTTAACATTGACATTTGCAAAGTTTACTTTTTTTGGGGAAGTAATATTGTAACTCAAGTAATGAAATGAAGTACTCTAAATCTGCCATATTGAGTTTATTAAGATCATTTCAGAATTTGCAATGACATAATTTTGCCTTATGAAAATGCTTTCGAGCACTTCAGCGTTAATATTTTATAATCTGAAATATTGTTTTTGGAAAGAAAAACACTGTTTATGGGTGAGGACTGTGCTGATGGAGGATAAGCCTAGACAGGTCCTTACGGCTCACTCCGTTTGCCTCAGAGAGTGCATGATTTAGGCCTTTTTCTTTGTATCCCCTCGTTTTTTAACCTTTGAACCATGTCTGTGGAGTGTATTTTGTAATCCTCCTCACTGTCGCAGATGCGTTTGAGGCGCTGGAATTGTCCATATGGGATGTATACATGTATGCATCCCATATGGACGATTCCATATGGGATTGTCCATATGGATGGGATGTGACAGACTAAACGCCAGACTAAAATCACAGGTGATATTTTTTTCCTTTTGGGAACAGTAATTCCTTTTCTCGTGGGGGAGGTGTGGTTTACGATTGTCCATAGCCGTTTATTGGGCGCTACGAATGTGTATCATGTGTCTGCACGCAGCCATAGCCAATCGTATCATCGTATCAGATGATGTATGACATACCCGCTGTAAACCTTCAAGCTAAATTATTTAGAACACGGTCTGAAGCTTGATCGAAAGATGGCGTCGCGTCTGCTGCTGTCATGTTGGATCCGCAAATAAACGTTTATTTTAATTTTTTATCCCTAAACAAACTACAAGTACAAGTATGTCGAATAGTTCATCATCGTCTTGCCGTCTCTCCTCGTTCTGTGATTGGTTCCCAAATCCATGCGAACATTTCGGCCATGGTCCCCAGACTGTTGCCAGGCTACACCGTATGTGTGATTGTTCACGGAACTGTTTTGAAACGACTATATTGTTCATGTAGTTTTGAGCCTGGTCTATCATCACTGCATATGATCTTCTGCTTATTGCAATTGTGTCTTTATATGTAACGTTTGTCACATGATCAATTTGGTCACATGATCTACCAATTTAAAGGTGATCATGCACCTGTTGTATTCACGCGCCCTGATGAAAACTCCTTTGAGTTGAAACGCGTTGGCGTAAGGTATTAATAAATTCTCCACTTTGAGTCGAGTGCCTCGGACCCATATTTTGATTTGATATATTTTTGACCCACGCTGGAACCTTGATGAGCACCGTCATCACACAACCAATTGAGATCCTGCTGAGCGCTCCCTCAATCTTTTTTCCTGCAATAATAGTGACATTTCATTATATTCCTGTCAAGTTCTTACTAGTCATAGCGAGTGGAGGGCAAAAATGTCGGCGCACATACTTGCACTATAGATGTCACGCTCTGTGTAAGCCAGTCCGTTCACACTGGGAACAAAGATTAAATGAATATGGTAAAATTATATCATTTACTTTTTCAAAAGTTTTTTTTTTATCCATCCATTTTCTTCCACTTTACTCGGGGCCGGGGCGTGGAGGCAGCAGTCTGAGTCCCGATTTATTTTTTTAATGTTTACACATATTATTTGTCTCCCTAGATAAGAAATAGTACATTCACAGACCGAATTAAAAATAATCTATACATTTGTATGAGCTCCAAGCCAGCGTGGTCTAAGTTTCTGAGGCATTAGCGTGATATCCTAAAACTAGACTAGATGTTCTACTTTTTAACAACTCTAAACTCTTACATTTGCAGTCCACAAAGATGCACTGCACATTGTCGGCCTACTTCTTTAAGTTGTACTTTTCGAGACTAAGGGAAAAAAGTTATTGAACATAAGGAGGTCAATGCAAAGGCTTTATTATACAAGGATAATTTTAGCCCTTAAAATCAGTATGAAGTACTTTGACATTTCTTGCTTGCAATTTTCCCATTTGTTGAACCCTGCATGTAAATCCACATTTAGACTCACTTCTCCAGCTAAAGTGTAATGGCTTTAGCCAACGGCATCTACAGTACATTCTACAAAGTGATTTTTTTTTTCTGTATTTAGTCTCTTGCAATGTAAAATGCAATATAAATATCTAATAGGCCACTGTAAGAGTGTCAAATTTAATTTGCCAGTATTGTCGCTTTAGCTTAGAATCGTCTGCGTAGTGCCCGCGTACATTAGTGTATGAATGAGAGTGCTTTGTATAAAAGCGCGATACATTTACCATTTTGAATTGTGAGTCTGTGTAAATGGGGATATAAATGCAGGGTTCAACAATGGTGGAAATTGAGAGCAGGACATTTCAAAGTACTTTATACTGCACTGACTGCCTTATTAAGAGGATTTCAAGGGCCTTTGCAATGACCCCCTTTTTTACCCAGTAACTTGTTTTACTCTTAAAAAGTACAATTTAAAGAAGTAGGCCGACAATGTGCAGTGCATCTTTGTGGACTGCAAATACTGTGACTTATTAAGTCAAATGGACACAATTTTAGTATTTTTGAAACCACTAAACAGACAAATGCATTAATCCCATTGCTTGGCCCTGACTTTCTGATCACAGAGTCCTCAGTGTTTCCTCTGGGCCCCGGTCTCTGATAAATCTGCTCTTGTGTCAGTCTCTATTCTCTACTGAGCTGTGTAGGCAATCTTCAAATGACACTAAAGGCAACTACAAACATTTAACCATGGTTAACTGGGGTTGCCATTGCATTGCTAAATGCTAGATCTTGAATGTGTTTTAAAATAATGATGATGCTGGTTTCATGCTGCTCACGGTCCACAGCTGGAGCCCTACATGGACGAGAAGTAGTGTCGTTCATTTCCTTTCCTTTTCCTCTAGCCAACAGGTTTAAGTTGAACGGAGCCTCCTTTGGAAAAACTGAAACAGGGTGAATGTATTTGTACGTGACATATACATCAAAATAGGGCTGTAGCAAATAATTGGATTATTAGGTACTCAGTGTTCAACTTAGTACTCAATTTGTGCAATTTCTAATAAAAACCAAGCTAGTACTGGTTTTATTACAAAGACAGATACAATTTAGGCACAACACGACGGGTGGAAACATTGATTCGTCGCGCGCTGGTCAAATGTTCAGATTTTTAGCCAGTTTTTAATCCCTTAGTTTTAATGCCACTTTTTTTTTATTTAAAGGTCGACAATTGACCTTTATGACGTTTAGTCAGCTGACAAACAGCCGGAGATTCCCACAAAGTAACTTAAACATCGCACCTCCTGGATACAACGCTTAATCCCCATCGCAAATGTTACACGTCTCGAAAGATGGGCCAACTCTCTCTTGGTGCATCACATTTATTTTTCCGGCACAAGCTGTAAAACAGTTACAAATACTTTTAACACCGGAGCTTGCTGCCTTTGTTTCACTCATATCACGTACTGGCAGGACTTCTTACAAAAACTATTAAACGTCTGGAGTTGAACAACTTTACAATATTACAATTACTCAAGAAAAACCTTTTTACCGGTTTTTAACAACCTTTTAATCATGTTTTTAATCACTTATTTATTACCTATGAATTGTATTTATCTTGTGTCTTCTCTTATGAAACTTTACCTACTATTCTGTGTGACTGTACATTTTCTTGCCTTAACACACACACACTAGTAGCGTAGCTGAACACACATAACTGATGTGCTTATGGTAAAAACAAAACACTTAAAAGTTCGTTTGGAATGTCCTTATTACTTAAATTGCCTATAGTACAATCTTTTCAAGTATCTCTGGGCACTTATGTCTTGAACTTAACCTTGTACTGAATTAAAACAGTATTTTGTTTGGTCACCGTAGTTACCGTTGGACCAACGTCCGCCATCTTAGAAACGTTACTTGGTCTAACACTCGTTTTTAAACAAATAAAATATACAAAACACTTCCTAGCTTAACTTAACTTACTCTAAAAAGGTACAGGAGAGACTCTACTACTGTTTAATGTGCGTTTTACCAACCAGCTTACCTGTAAAACAGTTACAAATACTTTTAACACCCGAGCTTGCTGCCTTTGTTTCACTCATATCACGTACTGGCAGGACTTCTTCTACAGCGCCAGCTACTGATACCAAACGCACCAAGCGCCCTCTGCTGGTGTTGCCAAGTATTGCATGTTATATTAAAACAGTAAAACCTTACCATAGCGACAAGTAAACAATAATAAACAGTATTTAATTGTAGTTTTATGACCTTAAAGAGTTTTTAATGGGGGGGCAACTACTTTAATCTATAAATAAAAACACCTAGTGCCACACAAAGCAAAACACCGGGGGATTGTAATCATGTTTTGCACCCAATACGTTTGGATGCTTTTGGATGCGTAGACTTCAGTTTCCTCCACCACACCCCGGCGTCGCTACAGCAACTCACAGACGCAACTCCAAACTCTAATTAGGACTGCATTGTTTTATAATAAGTACATTTAAAAAAAAAAGTGGGTTTATCTTACAGACAGATCAAAAAACATACATTTGGGTCTAAAATGCAGACGCGTGATGCCGCTGTCTGTCGTTGTCATGACAACCCAAACAGGTCACCGGTGTGAAAGTATACCTGTACTAATTCAAAAAGTCCAATCATAAACTACTAACTTCACTTGACATCAGCAGGTGGTTAAGTCAATGGGGTCTTAGGAAATAGACAGACTGAATGTGTGTCGGGTTACTCAAACGCACGACTGAAAATAAAGCACATCCGGGTGTGTTTCTGATGAGGGAACAACATTATAACATTAAAAACAAACTCCTGGTCGGTCTTGAAATCCTGTAGTGCATTCCCTTCCTTTCGGGGAATAAAGGCAGTGCAGGGAGACTGACAGACCCCCCCCCCCCTCCCCCCCCCCTACAGGGAGTCCCTCATGCATGGGTCTAACATGAGTGTCGTACTCTTTACTCTTGCACATCCTCAGGGCATGTGAGTCAGTGGCGAACCTGGCTGGCCGACATGATAAGACCTCAGACCGAGATCCGTGAGCCGACTCTGACTAACCCGGAAGGATTCAGACGGCAAACGATGAGATGCGTCACTTTCTAATGCACTGGGCATGGACGTTTACTAAGTGCCGCAGAATCCATTATTTATTCAATCCCCAGACTCGGTGGTGCCAATCTTCTTCCCCTCATCCCCTGCGTACACGGAAAAAGTGCAGGAAGCACAACCTGTTCAAAGTGGAGTATAAATCTGTAGGTTTTCTCTTTTTTTTTTCTTTTTTTTTTATCACTCACTTCTCCACACAGAGCAATGATTAAGATAAGTTTCAACAGTTTCATGAAACAACGCTAGCGCCAAAGAGCTTTCTTCACTACAGCCAAATGAGCGGTACGGGCAATTCCTTTTTTCTCTTTATTGAAACAGCTACACAGCAAAGGGGAGCAAGAGGAAGGGAGCTGGGAGGCGCTGACGGTGAGATTGCTTGAAATCCAGGAAGCGTTTTAACCTGTGTTAACATAGTGATAAAGATGTGTTTGAGATTATTACCAAATACCTCCCTCTTTGGAAAAAACAAACGTAACCCTACAGCGTATATTCTTTCATTTGATTTATTTTATCTTTAATGACTTCTCTTTATTTTAATAATTAATAGCCAGTAAAATGGACTCAACTTGTATAGCGCTTTTCTACCTTTATCAGGCCCAAAGCGCTTCACAGTAAGGAACCAGTCACCCATTCACTCGCTCATTCATACACCAATGTGCGCAGACACTGGAGGCAAGGAGGGTGAAGTGTCCTGCCCAAGGACACAACGACAGTGTGCATTGGCGGGAGCTGGGATGCGAACCCATGACCTTCCGATCCTGAGACGACCCGCTCTACCAACTGCGCCCCAGCATCACTGACCACACGAGTATGGGTCGGTATTGACAAATCGATCTGCCCAGGCGTCACAAACCGATACTGTTGAAGTGCTGATACCCAGTCCTGCTCCTCCAGCACCTCCTCGGAGCCCCCCTCTCCCTCCCCTCCACCCATCCCTCAGATCTCCTTAGCGCATAACTCATTCTGTGTGATCACCCCAGGAAGGCACTGGTCATCCAAACTTAAAAAGCACAAAAGGTGGAAAAAAAAAATACAAAATAAAAAAAACTGGCATGTTCATTTAAACTGATCAAAGCCTTCTTTGAACCCATTGTCTCTAAAGCCCGTCCGATGACAGAGGTTTAAAAAAAAAAAGAACCTCTCGGTATGCCTTCCGTAAAAAAGGAAAAACTACTTGTGGATTGCTATTTTAAAAGAGTGGCCCGTGATTTTGGCAGGTTTTAGCCCCTCCGCCCGCCTCCGATAATGATGTGTGCCAGCAGCATCCAGGCACCTTTGAAACGCCAGCCTAAGAGAAATGTCAGCTAAGGTGTTTGATTGAGAGGACGTCTAACACTCGCCCCAGTCTATTTTCACATGACGAGCTGTAATATTGTTCACTTTGATGGGAGCAGCCCCCAGCGAAGAGGATAAGACCGCCGGAGTTCCTTTGCGGGATAGTGTTTCATTCAGGCGGGTCATAGGAGGCAGATATGAAATGCCATGAGGAATGAGGCATGAACGATTTCCATAAAGTTACTAACAGTAGCCTATTTTACAGCACGCGTTAGAAGCATATCATTGCAGAGCAGACTGGAGTAGACCGTGGCTCGAGGGCCGAATCAGGCCTGCAAGGCTCATATCTGACCCTTGGACCCTCTTTTTCCACACTGAGACATGTTCTTACCTGAGCTTAGACGAGTTGATGCGTACCTGTCTGGTCTTCACGCGTGCGCTCAGTCATGCAAAAAGACCAAACCTGTTGTTGGCATTTAGCTTCTCCTCCTCCTGTTGATTTTCTAAGCGGATAAAAAGGGGCACTATATTGTAAGGCGTAATAACACTTTGAAAACGGTGGGCTGTTCCTTTAAGCATCGCCTTTACTTTTAAGATAAGCACTGCCTTTGGTCTTAAAGGTGATGAACATGCCCCCAGTTTGGTTTGGTAAATGGTAATATCTATAAGTCCATTCAATTTTCTTCTGCTATACCTGAGCCGGGATGCCCAGACAGGGCTGTGCTGGGACCTCATTTCGGCCCGGGAATTCAGAGATTTAGACCGGCCCATTTTCGTGTGGAATTATAGCTCACTAGTGCACTGGTCTCAAATACCAGAGGTAGCTATAGTTCAAATATCACAGTTATGTAATCATTTCTCTTTTTCAATTTCTCAACTCCACAGTCAGCACCAAGTTATGTAGATACAAATATATATTATTCATCCACTTTTCTACCTTCCACCTGCCTTTTTCCCCTCTTTACTCGAGCGGACACTTGTCTCCGCTGGATTGGACTGCACCAGCTTGAACTAAAGCGGTGGGGTGTTCCACTTAAACATGCTTAAACACCCCTCTGAGTTAGTTCGACGTCAAATGGTATCTCCCCTGCCACGAGAATGAAAAGTTTGATGCAAAAGATGATTCCTGATTTTCAGTCGTTATTTTGATAGATTTACATGACAATTATTCTTGTGTTACTTCATTTATATCTGGAACAGCGGCCCAGTTAAAGCCTTTAAGGCCTGGAATGGCACAACTGGGAGTCTGTTATTAATTCATTATTTTATTCTGACGTCCCAAAAGAACTCCTCGCCCTGTCTCTGTGAAAACTTGTCTCAACCACATCCGCAACCTTGTCCGTCGGTGAGAGTAGGAAAGCAGATTCACACAATAATGTATTGTAATATTCTGATTTGGTTTGTAGCTATTTTCAGCCACGTCACATTATACAAGCGGTTAGTTTGATATTATAAACTGTTGGTATTAACAGATTGTGAGCGATCTCATTCTACGGTGAGTCTATTCTCCTCTCTGTGCGGCGAGGATATTCACTGCCTGTATAATATGCTTCTATTTCATTCTGTCGGATTATCTCCTTCGGTCATATTAATATTGCATGATGCAGGCCCACTGTAGAAACGAACAGATACACAAATAAGCATGTTTCTGACTCAGCCCACGGCAAATATACGAAAACAATGTTTGAGGAGATACACAGGTGCCGCAAATCGTGTTACAATGGTCAGAATGATGCATGGAGAGAGTGAGGTCATTCCCCGTGTTTCATGGAGCCCGTCCTTTACACAGTCACTAGGACACGCGCTGATATGGATATTGCAAATTCTGCGGATTTTTTTTTTCATTTCATTTGATTTATTGTTTTTTCACGGTAATGCAACATAACATACCACAACAACAATCCAGCAGACAAAACAATTATACATTCCAGGAGTAGGATGAAGAAAAAAAATCGTATAAACTCCTACCCCATTCTTATATCTAAAAAAAAAAAAGTTAGAAATTAGATGCCGAAAAATAACAATAGCCCAGACCAGATGTAATCAACTTTCGATTTTAACAATTTTCCTTTCTTTTCTTTTTTTTTTTTCTTTTCTTAATTATTATTAATAATTCTGCTAAAACAACAATGATGCGATGGTGGCAAGACGAGGCCATCAAACTACACACACACACACACATATACATACAGGCAGGAATGCACGGATTCAAACTGGTTATAGCTGTAAGGAGTAACTAAAGGCCCAATGTTTGTTATTCTTATTCACTTAAACATAATCTGATCTGTGCAAGATCACAACACAACAAGATCTGTGTGTGAATTTGAAATGTCTGTGAATTTGACACTTTGAATTTGTGAGCGTTTGAGTAAACATTTTAAATACACCCTTTAACTATTAAACATTTTATTTTTCAATATTTCAAATACAACAGTCAAAAGTATGAAGCTCGAAGTTATCACGCAAAATCGACTTTTTGGAGTTTTTCACCACGTTGTTATGCTATTTCCTTCTCAAAAACACCCCCAGAGTGTTTTTTGCTTCATTTACGTAATCCTCCTGAATCCTAATGCATTATGGTCTGATTTAAATTTGTAAAACAGCTTTTTCATTATTTCTGTCGTAAGAAAACTAAAACAAAAACAAACAAAAAAACTATTAATTCAAAGTAAAACAAAGTAAAAAAAAAAAAGGAAGTGCCTCACGTAAACCACAGAGAAGAGATGGGCCGGCACGAAACGATTTCTACAATTGTATTTGAAGGATTGAAAAAAAAATAATAATCAAAATTGTTAAAAAATGCAAAGCACAAAATGGACAAACATTTGAAATCCGCAATCTGATGACGCACAAAATAAAAATCTTGACCAATTAAGTCAAAGTGCAAACGTAAGCAGTGTTTTCCTGTGTGTCGCAGTCAGTCACTCACCTCTGAATCCATTCACAAAGTACCCGCACTGTGCATAAAAATGTCCTATATTTTCAGCGACAAAATCTGAATGATGGACAGACCCAGATTGAAATGGTTTTATTTTATTGACATAACAAAAACTTTTTTCAGAGGGGATTTTTAGAATTTTTTTGAATAAGCCTTTTTGGATACGTTTGTACAGGCTTTTTCAATCATAAGTGAAGAAGCCTGTAGAAACAAACATTTTGCCTATTTTTTTTTTCCAAGCTGAATAAATCAGGCTAGGAATAAGTTATTACAAAATCCCTCTGAAAAAGTCTTAAAAATCTTGTTAAACCCAAGACTAGAAAGTTTGCAGTCCATCAAAAACCTCACAGGTTTTGCCATTTTTATATTCTGAAATGAGAACTAAGATGCAAAGGGAGGAAACTAGTTAAAAAATACTTTCACCTGCCGTGTCTCGCCTTAAGTACCCCTCCAGTGTGGTTATGCAAATGAGCCCCCCAACGGAATTTCGCACAGGGGCCCCTCTAAGTCTAGAAACGGCCCTGGACGCGATCTCAAAACTGCCATATGCACATTCCTCCTCATTTGCGTGTAACCCTCGAGAGGTCCGGCTGACCTGAGCAGGCACAGAGTCACAGATGTGGCTCATTTAGCTCCGAGGAGAGCTTTAATGATGGAGGAAAAACATAATAATTATTCCCTGGGAAGCCATGTTTAAGCTCAGAAATGCTGTAATCATTTTTTAATGTGACATGTCCTACAGAAGACCTAATTGCCTCTAATCAAATATTCATATGCAATGATCTATTCAGAATGATTAGCATTAGGGGAACAGTAAAAGGTCCAAATATGCACGATGCAGACATTTTGTATATGAACTGTAGTATTTCATGAGTTTCAAAAATGTATTGAATGGGGAACAAGAAAAAACTACTGGTGCCAGTTCAGATGTTTATTTTTTGCCAACATTATGTCCAGGGAGGCTCTTCGGGTGACCAGAGCGTACATTACTGGAGGCGAATCAGGAGAAATAATGAAGTTGGAAATATCACTTTTCCGGTAGAACACAGATAATAATAAGAAAACATGCATTTTTTTTTTTTTTATGGAAATAAGGCAGTTTAGGAATACAAATGAGCCATAGTTGTGGTGATATAAATAAGAGTTTTTTTTGTTTGTTTTGTTCTTAAATATCGTTGAAGGCTTAAATATTATAAAGGTGACTTTGTCCTTAGACATTTTTTTTTTTTAGACGATTTTCTCATATTCACTGCATCTGTCCCAACACCATTTGGTCGGATATCATTTTCTCTGAGTTCAAAATAGCGAGCAGTGCCACTTTTAGCCTGCTCATATCATTTATTAAAATATCACAGAGGCCTCTCCGTTTGATATCAAGCTCAATTTGCGGAGCTATTTTCTGCATGTGCCTTTGAAAGTACACAATATGCCCCGCGTAGTCTTGGCACACGGTAAAAACACGCTCGCGCTCAACTTTGCGCGGCGCAGTATTATCACGGTAACCGGATGGAAGCATCACTTAGGAATCTCTCTCTCTCTCTCTCTCTCTCTCTCTCTCTCTCCCTCTCTCTCTCTCTCTCTCTCTCTCTCTCTCTCTCTCTCTCTTATACTTTTATCCGATTGAGATTAATGTTTACAGCGATCGGCCCGGCGAAGGTCACTCTCTGTAATCTAATCCATGGGAACTCAAATGAAATGATGTTTCGACTTGTATTTGTGTTACAATAGGGCTCCATCCGTCCATTCTCTCCCTCCCTCCCTCTCTCCCTCCCTCCCTCTCTCCCTCCCTCCCTCCCTCCCGCTCTCTCTCTCCCTCTACACTGTTGAACCGCGGGGTCACCGGTAGAAGATTAATTTTCCAAAAAGCGCTGCGATCTCATTGATGTCCCCGGCTGATGCGCCGTGCGGCGGCGGTGGAAGCCTGGCACGGGGCGATATTGCACTTTTATCACTCACGCCTCCCGTCTCATTCTCTCTCCCTGCACTTTACTTTGAGCAGTTCGTGTGTGACTTTGTGTCGCTTTTGGCAAAGGACTGGGAACAGTTCCCCCGAGAGAAATGGTACGGGACGCGGCGCACTGGAGAAGAGTGTTGTGACCATCTCCAGCACTTCCCTTTGAGCACTGTGTCCCATTTCAGCGCTGTTGGAAATGTCCAGGCTTTCTGTGACATAACCTACATATTAATCCTCTTGTTCAACTGTAAATGCTCAAATATCATTTATCTTTCTTATGCGTGTTTATGCTGTTGTTGTTTTTAATGTGTCGCTCTTAATGTTTCCACTATGCTGCTGTCCAGGGATTTCCTTTTGCTCTCTGCTCTCTCAATTCTCCTCCTGCTGAAGAGGGAATTGAACTTGACAGATCAGATTTTTTTCTGGTTGGGGAATAAAATTGGTCTTCTCCCGCAGAGTAATGTAAAAGCAGACACTTGTCACATCTTGGGATAATGCACAGCAAGTGCTCCGGTGTTCACTGACACCGTTTGATATGCGTATGTTTCCATCTATGGAGGACCGTGGCTGCCATAACAATAAATACATATATAAATAAATATATATATAAATAAATGCACTTATTACAACAAATGCATGCATTTCTTTGCAAATTGTATCTTTATTTTATTTATTTATTTTTTATATTTATTTATTGTTTTGGCAGGCACGGTCCTCCATACAAACCTGCCAGTGTTACTATGAATCGACTCTTTTCAGAGTTGCTCTTCAGGTCAGACACCATGAGTGATGTAACATGACACTATTAACAGCGTGCTCTTCATTTTCAATAAAAAGGCAGAGGCCACACTGGGAAAATACAGCATTAGACAGAACTTCGAACTGCTGCTGGAAGTAAGAATTGAATACTTAAACGAAAATGTAACACGAGTGAAAACAAAAGCATTAAAACAAATCAAATGATTGATGCATAAACATACACAAAATAATAATAATAGTGTAGCTGGTGTGGGGCCGTGTGTCTTGGTTCATCATGGTGAAGTAGATCTGGCTTTACTCTGAAGAATATAGTTACAATGATTAAAATGCTGTAAAAGAAGTTAACCTCGTGCTTCTAACATGGGCCTGTCCACCATGACTGGGACAATCATGAACCCTACACCAGCTACAAGTGATTCTATTTTCAAGAAAATTATACAAAATATATATTTTAAACTTACTAAACAAACAAAAAACAAAAATTAAGTTTCACAGTTTATTTCCTGCCTCCAGCAGAAGTCGATCGGTCACAGACTGAAGTTAAGGTTAACGTATACTTTATTGTCCCCGTAGGGAAATGCATTTGACCCATCCTTTGATGCTGCCGGGGCATCCTGAGGAAACCCATCCCGACACAGGGAGAGAAACATGCAAACAGAAAGGCCCGCAGGGTCCGGGAATCGAACCTGGGACCTTCTTGCCGTGAGGCAAGAGCACGAAATGCTCAGCCACTGTGCAATGTGGCCTCAACCTTTTATTGAAAATAAAGAGAATTTAGTGTCTTGTTACTAACACTCACGGGGTCTGACCTAAAGAACAACTCTGAAGACAGTAAATCCATAAGCCTGGTCCCAAACAGTGTCAAATTAACAGTGGAACATTTGCTGTGTGCCTTTTGTCATCTTACAGCTAGTTGTTGTTTTTATGAATGTGACAGAGTTTTTATTAATGTGACAGTTATATGAAACATGCTTCTAAAAACATCCCTGTGATGGATAAGGAGGTCAGAAATGGGATAGTGAGTCAACAACACATCAATCAGTGTATGAGCTCCCGCTTTCATTGTTTATAAACAAAACAAATCAGATTTAAAGCCTTTAAATGTTTTTCACGTATCGTATCATGTGAACGCTGCTTGATAAAATATGTTTGACATCACATTCCACAATGCCACATAGTAAATACAAAAGCTCACCGACTCCCCCCCCCCTCCTTTAAACAGGCGTAGGTGTCCTAGAGCTACAAACATAAAGGCCTATTATTTCATCAAATTTACTTCCCGAGACATGAGGTAAAAGAACATGCTTAGTGTAATTCATTCCTCTCGTTGATTTGTCCACATGCACTCACTTCTTTCACAGCCTGTTCTAAAACTAAAACCAAAACGTGTTCGATTATCGGTTATGACGTCTTCTAAAAGCTTCTGGGTAAATAGTGTAAAGAAAGCTTGTCCTTGTCCGGCACCACGATCCATCAGTATTCCATAGATGCCACTTCTGATTATAGCAGTGCCACCGTGCCCCCTCTCTGCCCCCCTGTCTGACCCTCCAGGACCCGGGACGTGTTGCTATGACGACCTGCCAACTCTCCCACTCGCCACCGATGTGCCGCGTAGCCCCGTTTTTGTTTTTTTTGGAGCCTTTTATTGAAATGTTTTAAATACTGGGCCTATCCCCCTTCAGAATTCCGTCTCTGAGCTGGGAGGCCTTCACCGGCACTAACTGGGCCTTCAGTCTTGGATTCCGGTTTAATGAGAGAAAATGATTTTGGGTTTATTCCACACTGGTTTGAGGCAAAGGACCTGGCAACCCTACGTGTGCGGGGCTCATTCTGCCTTCTAATCGGGTACGCAGCTCGAGAGCCCAAACATACCTCACCTTTAAGCCACCAGATCATCACGGTTTATACCAGGGTCTGGGCGAATACTCGAGTAATCAGGATATAATTAGGGTTAAGAACGGCAAATGTAACGTAAGTTGTGTTTCACTCACACAGCTCTCACACATATTCTTAGAAACTAGAAGGTCTTGGCTTTCAAATTAGGCATCGCACTGGCATATATAGACTGTAAGCTCTCCAGTCAATACGCTTTGAGACTTGGATGTAAATAATCTTTAACTCCAACCCTAACCCTAGGGTGGCAGTTAAGTGGTTAAATCACGTTCTATATCACTCCACTGCAGCTGTTTCCATAGTAACGATAAACAATTGAGCTGGAACTAGCTTCAGGTAAAACGGCTTAAAAAGTGAAATAACTCCTGCCCGGAACTTTAAGAAAAAAAGAAAAAGAATAAAAGAAGCAAACAGGCCCCCAATGAACAGACCATTATACTATTTTAAACCAGTATTTAGCCTACAGTCATCGCTACATTTGATTTGTATGTAATCTCAGCTGTAAAATGATGTCAAATTCCTCAGAATAGAGTAAATATATAATTGCTGGGGGGCCCCCAAGAGATTTTTGGATCAATGAGGGGGCCGTGACGTCCCGGACTTTGGGAATAGCTGGAC
This sequence comes from Proterorhinus semilunaris, assembly GCA_021464625.1. Taxonomy (NCBI): domain Eukaryota; kingdom Metazoa; phylum Chordata; class Actinopteri; order Gobiiformes; family Gobiidae; genus Proterorhinus; species Proterorhinus semilunaris. The sequence goes on from CM038345.1 coordinate 8,844,099, forward strand.
ACGACAGTCCGGAGTGAAAGGGGGTGAAGAGCGGGGAGAGACATTCTGCTCCACATCCCGAATAGAACGATGTGCTCTTCCAAAGAACCACCAGATTATATCAGAACGAGACCAAAACTAATGTAGTCGTCCATTTTGAAATGCTGCACATTTTCATCTAAAGTGGAGGAAAATGTTTGTCTCTAACTAAAATGAATGAAGTGTCAAATTGAACCCGAACCTGAAGAGGCCACACACTCACACACACACACACACACACACACACACACGCTCCCCTCCCCTGATGTTGCTAAAATTGCTTCCTCTGCCGTTAATGCAGCCTACCCCCCCGTCTTACTGGAAGCTCTTATCGCCAGATTCCATAACAGTGTTTCGTTTCTGCTCCGAATCCTTTTGCGTGCCACCCTTTTAGACTTACGTAACATCACATTAGGTCGGCCCAGAACGGCGCTCTATCTGCGGTCGGGGTCCCTGCAGAGTGATTACGGATGCGCGATTAAAGAAGAGACGTCAATTGTCTAAAAAAGAAAAGTAATGAGGTGAAACTTTTCTGTACATTGTGGCCTGTACTTCCCGTGACTCTCCGCTGTATTCGGGGTTTGTTCCATCGCAATGGCCGGCGCGCTGCTCGTGCTTTATGGTGGGGTTTGTAGCCACGATGCTGTTTGTGCCAAGGGTCGGAGATAATCATTTAGAATCAAGATGGGGCACAGTGGGTTTAATTTCTTTCCTTTATTTCCATTATTTAGGAGGGGAGAGTTCAGCTTGTAACAGGTGGTTCGAATACTTGTAGTGAAAGTGACTTTTTGTGTCGTAGGACTGAAATAGAATTTGTGTGGATCATCGGTGTGGTGTAACAGACATGTGTGGGAAAACTCTAACTATAAAGCATGTTTTATCGAACATGAACTAACAGGCGGGCTGTTGTTTACATCAGTGGTTCTCAACCACTGGCGACGGACCCGAATAAGAATGAATTCATCTTATATAATGTCAAATATAGTACTTCGCCACAAATGACAGTAGATAAAGCACTTTTGTGTAACTTGTTTAAAATGAAATATTTTTGAGGAGAAGAAAAGTTGGGCAGTTTGAGTATCTCCAGGATTTTTACCTTTTATAATGTTTTATACTCATGCGTTCATTTACATGTTGTTTCTCATTTGGATGGATACATGTGTGTCACCTCCTTTGTAAATACAAACTTTCAGAATCTGAGGTAAATAGCATTTTTTTGTGTTTTGTTTAAAGCCAGACTCAAAGGGAAACTCTTTCATTGTGGATAATATTTATCACCATTTTAAGGTTCAGAGCTGAGGCCCTTTAGACATGGCCTATGTAATCAAATACATAATAATACCATGTCTGATCTTACCATTTATCTGGAGGCTACTGTCTGTAGATACAAAACTTGCGGGATTAACGCCATCGTGACGCACAGCGCAGTCATGAAACGTACCACTGTAACTTCTTCCATTGTAAAGGCTCTGATCTATCCTTACACCTCATTAGCTCGCCCTCCCTCTAGTCTAAACCATTGAGTGACAACCCGCAGGCTATTTTCTGAAACTTAGACTGCTTTTATTGTTCCAGTGTGCTACAAAGCTCATGTATGATGTCAGGGAACCCACGCGTTTCCCCTCTGATGATAACAATGCATGGAGTCAGCTGCATGACTTGACACAGTCACAGTCCTGGCATGGCATAACAAGGATGGCTGCAATGGCGTGAGGCTATAGTAACTGTAGCTACAACACTGAATAGACAAGAGCGTGTACATTATTTATAGTCCAATATAGCTTTCTATATCTGCCCGCTCTGTAGACAAGTCCCTGAATTCGTTTCTTAAACTTTTTTTTTGCAGTCTGTCTGTTGTTCTCTCGACTATGGTCTGTGGAATTTGCATCTAAGAATCTTCTTGAATGCACTTTGAAAGTCCTTGTTGAAGTAGGCATAAATGATTGGGTTGAGGAGGGAGTTGGAGTAGCCCAGCCAGTTTATCACAGCTCCTAACCAGTCTGGCATGTAGCAGCTCTCAGCACAAAAAGGCAACACAAGGGCCACGATGAAAAATGGCAGCCAGCAAAAGATGAAAGTCCCCATGATTATCCCAAGCGTCTTTACCGTTTTGCGCTCTCGCGCCAGCGCCAGCTTCCTTTTTGCGCCCGAGTTCTTTTCGTTTATGTTCTCGTACGACGAAGACTGCGGCGTATTGGGCAGGGGCAAGTGCGTTTTGGAGTTACTGATAACTTCTATGATCTCCAGCGACTCCCCCTCGTCTTGGTGCTTCACCGCGCCGTTTACACACGGGGAGCTGCTTTTGGAGTCGTCCTCCCGTCGCCAGTGGCCGTTGATTTTCTTGTGGAAAACCGCGGGCGACAGAGACAAGCACTTTTCCGGCACTTTCTCCACTTTCTTCACCGTCTTTCTGATCCTGAACCGGGCCGCCTTGAATATCCGCCCGTACAGGACCAGCATGAGAATGAGCGGTATGTAGAAGGCGCCGAACGTGGAGTAGATGGTGTAACCGGGGTCTTGGCTGATGCTGCACGCGTCCGGGTCGGCTCTGTCCTCCGCGCTCCTCCATCCAAACATGGGAGGGATGGAGACGGAGAAGCCCACGAGCCAGGTGACACAGATGAGAATTGCTGCTCGTCTCGGCGTGCGCTTATTCACGTAGTCTATGGGGTCTGTTATGGCCCAGTATCTGTCCAGGGCTATTGCGCACAGGTGGAGGATAGACGAAGTGCAGCAAAGTACATCCAAAGAGATAAACAAGTCGCAAATCCCCTGGCCAAGGGTCCACTTGTTAAGAACTTGGTACAAAGCGGCCATGGGCAAGACCAGGACGGACACCATGAGGTCTGTCACGGCCAGGGATCCGATTAAGTAGTTGGCGACATTCTGGAGCGATCTCTCCAACGCGATGGCGGCGATTACGCACGCGTTGCCAAATATGGAGCAGAGGATAAGCGCGGCCAGAAGCAAAGAGGTGATGATCTGGTAACTCAGCTTCACTTCTGGCACGGACCCGGCGCCAGAGCCCGTGCCGGTGCCATTGCCGCCCCATTCCGCGCTCGCACCGCTGGCGTTGCTGTCGTTGCCGCTCGAGATGAAATCCATGGCAACTTTTTTTTTTTTTTTTCCGCCCTCCACCCCGCTCTCCTCCAAAAAAAAGAGCCACAGTCACTCAAGTCGGTCAGCCTCTAGCTCTGCCGCCGCTGCGCGTCTTACCGGGCTCCATCAGAGTTACCGAGTTTGTGCCGTCGCTCTCAGGACGCATGACGCAGACTCGTGTAGCCCGTGTGTGGGTGCGTGTGCGCGTGTGAGGGGGCCGTGCGTGATTGTGGAGCGTGTGAGTGTTGACAGCCGGGCGCACTCGCTGGTACTGCGAATCATCTGCGCGCGGTGACGACGTGAATGCATTTATAGGAGCCGCTGTGGATACGTCAGAGCGCACGGGAGTTTTCTTGCTCGGGCGCTCACTTCTTCCCCGCAGACAGACGAGGAGGACCCGGCGTGCGTTTCCCTCTGCTCTCTGACCCCCACCCCTAGAACATCTCGGGCAGAGTTTTTTGGGGGTTTGTATATTTTGAGGAAGCGATCGAGGGGATCCCGTGATTTGTCGGAAGAGTCGCGCGCGTAGTAGTAGTAGTAAAAGGGAGTCGCAGTTCACTTTAGTTCGTGGTGGAGTGAAACAAGCGAGCGTGGCGGCAGTTGAATTTGGTCCGAGCAGGAGGGACAGGTAAACAGAGGAGCGCTCGGAGCGGAGGGATACGCGCGTGCGGCTTCAGCACCACGGACAGCTCAGGAGGCGCAGCGCTCGGAGGGGAGCTGCTGCCATCTGCTGTCCACATCGTGTCATGAGCGGGCATTGGGACGCGCGTTAGAGGAGAATATGAAGATTTTCGTTTGTTCTAACTACACGAGCAGTTTCCAGACGTTGGGGAAGTCAAGTGAAACCTATCGTGTACTATAGGCTTATGTGTTTTGTTGATAAAAACCCACCATGCGGCACGGCGGGTTTTAGCGTCAAAGCAAAAAGGTTCTGTTCCTGGCCTTTCTGTGTGGAGTTTCAATGCTTTCCCCGTTCCATACAAGCTTCGTTCAGGTTACTGCGGGTTGTCTTGCCATTGAAACACGCATACGATGGCTCTCCAGACAAAGCAGAGCAATAAAAACAAAACAACAACTTTTTGTTTTTGTTTTTTAAACGCCGTGATATTTATTAGCTTTCAGCCATTTAGTCGTGACTATCTATTCAATGACCATGAGAGATCAGGTCACATGATTCTTCCCTGTTCCATCCTGTTCATAAAAGCACAAGCCCATTAGCTGCAAAATGACTAGAACAACGGAGCCCTGTGAACAATGGAACAATAGCGACAAGAGGCCAATTATGTGGTTAGATAACAAATAATAGCGCACAAAAAAAAACACTCCAACATAAAATGCAAACCGAAGGTGCTTCAACCATTACACTTGCTCTTTTTGTTTTATCTGCAAGGGAAACTGTTTGATCACAGTAGCTCCATAACACAGAAAGACTGAAATCCTGTATGAAAAAAAAAAAAAAAAAAAAAATAAGTTGTACATATAGTTACATATCAATGAATTACTAATAAATACTTTCCAATAAATGTATGTTTTTTCCACTCAATTATTTAGAGAGGAACTTATTTTGGGCGTGGCACACAGATCGGCACGAGGACACCCATCTCAAGTGTAAAGTTGATTTAGGATTGAAGGTTTTTTTCCGTGGACTTTGACCTGGCCAGTGAGGCGTTTTATTTGACAACCGTGTGGAATGTTTGCGATTGTTTGTGAATCGTAATTTGAGTTGTACGCGTGAAGACACGTTTGACAAATGAAACGTCCGGTTCAATTCGAGGGGGTGGCAGTAATAATGCCAAGAACACTGAAGTCAAATCATAAAAATCGGAACAATCCGAAAGAATGACGCGTGGAGGTTGACACAAAACGGCGCGCGGGGAGATTCATAGTGCGTTATTGGGCCTATAGTAAAACAACACATCATAGTGTGGGGCTAGATAAGAATTTACCAGCATTTTCAGGTAAGCCCTTTACCTCGCGCAACCCCACAATCCAGCACACTGCAATCTGCTCTTATCTATGGTTGCGCACAAAACAAAAACACACCACCGAATCTCTACTCTGCCTCGTGCCGCATGGCTAAAACACTACTTCCTATGCTGCACCGTCTCTCTCGCGCTTATCTCCCCCTAGCAAACCCTGACCAATGCCGGAGATGAGGTATTGCTCTCGCCTTTTCACCTTATTGTATTGCGCCTGTGTTCACTAAAAGGTCACATGGGACTACAATGAAGTTCGCCCGAGCGCACCTTTTGTTACGCGGCCTTTTGTGTTTGTCAGCAGGCGTGGAATGTCCCAGGGGGGGGGGGGGCTGACGGCGCGGCAGGCACGGGGGCGAGCGCAAAACTACTAGACTTATCACCTAAACGAAACCTTAAAAAAAAAAAGATAATATGATAATGTAGGGACCCTGTTTGGGAGATACTATGGAAGGTAGTTTGCGATTGTCAGCATGAGCGCCCATGTTGGAGATCTGGGTGATGGGAGTGAGGAAGAGGGTGGCGGCTTGCCTTTAAGGGGACTGGGGTTGTGGGTCAATTCAAGTGATGCGGACATTTTGGTGAGGCCTGCGCTGCCGGGGAGAAAGACGCACAGGGGCTGGTACCGTGAAGTGCTGAGACACCAAGGTGGAGCGCAGGCTGGGCAGGACGATGGTCGAGAGGCTCACGCCGAAGGTAGCATGGCCGACGCAGCAGAAGCTTCAAGTAGCGCACGTACTCGTAGCCGTGGAGTCGAAGCCACACACGCCAGGCTTACGAGGACACTAAGCGACGCGGGTGTAGAAGGGCAAGACCCATTCTGGACGGAAGTGAGGAGATCAGGGGTTGCCAGCGTGGGGCCTTCTCAAACCGCGCCGGGAGATCGGGAGGAGGAAGACGGGGAAGCCGGGGAAGAGGATGTCGGGGAAGGGGGCAGCGGGGTGACGGAGGTCCAGGGTCAGATGGTGAGGTCGGCGCTGCTGGTGCCGGCGGGCGGAGACAGGAGGACCAGCAGGAGGGAGAAGAACCGCGCCAGGTGTCTGAGGAGGAGGCAGAGGAAGAGGGAGTGGAGGCACCAGCAGCAGGAAAGCCAAAAGGTAAGACGCCATCGTTTCTGTCGTAATGGAATGGACGCAGACAGCTACTTTTTAGACACAATACTTTCAGTAAATCTTTAAGTGACGAAAACTGACATGAACATTAATAATCAAAGCTTAATTATTTAAACTTTAAAAAAAAATACAAAAAATCCAGTACCCTGGGCAACTCTACCCACCTCTGGTTTCAGGAGACAAATGGTTCCTAAAATAAATGAATGAATAAATTGGTGTAGGATCAGAATTGAGATTACAAACAAAGCCTTGACTTCAAAGCACACTCTTCTGTGTTATTATTGGACACAAAAATAAATAAAAAAATAAAAAATGATGTTGTTTGTGGACACAGCCTTAAAGACAGCCATGCATGTCATTATACCGGAACTGTCCAGAGTTTCCTGCCTATAGCGTGTGAGGATAATACAGAGAATCACTGCCTGGGTCCATTATCCATACAAACCACAGAACCTGTTTGGATTGAGCGTTCTCCTAACCCCGTACAAATTAATGGTGAAGTCAGGACCCAATATTAAAGTATGGCAAAGTATGACATGTCCATTTCGTGGCATTTATATATAATTTCTGTGGTCTCTCCATCATTAACAGTTATAAGATGATGATTAGTGGCTATTGGATGTGTTTCCGACCCATCAAAAAGCAGAAATGTAACAGAATATGATTTAGCTCAGAGGCTGAATGTCTAAAGTAAAATGTCAGGCGGTCTGTATATTTCTTCTTAAAAGGCTCAGCACAGACTCCACCTTTTGAGAGTCCTGAATAAGGTCGAACTGCCTCCACACCTGCTATTGGTGTTTTTTCCACTCCTCTGTGGAGAGTGAGAGCGTTCGTACATGTGGGATTGTGGTACAGTAGCAGTCGTAGAATGTCCTGCAGAGAGTGGTTAAAAGCGCCCAGAAAACCATCAACACACAACTGCCAACAATAGAGAACGCTTTTCACTCGTGTGGCCTCCAGAAAGTAAAAAAAAAAAAAAATCTAATGACTCTTTTCATCCGTCACATCACCTCTGATTAGATCTTTTTTGTGTGTGTGTAGGTTTTTAGTGTTTAGTGTATTTTTAATGATTTCTCTAGTAACCATTTTTTTTTTCCTTTTTTTGTTTGTTACAATGTCAACACATTAAACTAAGTGTCTAACTAATGATTTCTAACTTGTGTTTGACATCACTGAAATGTGATTGATGGATTGATCATTCATAATTTAGGACGTTTAATGTTTTCCCGGACTAGCCCCGCCGCTTCTCCGGTTTATTTCTATCCCATTATCAGTATCACGCACTGTGCCACATGTTCACAGATGTTAATATAAAAAGTAGGCTTTACAAAAAAAATGAAAACAACAAAACATGCCAAGCTAACTAATAGACACTGTGGCTAGGAGCACTTTTTTCTGGCTTCTTGATTCAACTTGACATTGGACGATGGCACCTTCTTAATACATAGAAATGAACAATAAGAAAAGTATATTAAAAATCTACATTGCCCCATTACATTCTAGTCTATTTATTTTATTTTCTATAGATCTAGAGATAATTATTAACCGTATTCACAAAAACGAGTAATTTCCGTGAACTCTTTCAACTCCAAGTTAGCCGATTAAGCCACTCAAAGACCCACTTACGCTGAAGATGGAACCTTAATGGACACAAAACAACAAAGCGCTTGCATAATCTTATCAGTCCGACGCAACTACACATGTATTAATGGGGCCTTGGTTGGTGTATGTGGAAGCGAATGAATTAGCGGTGGTTTCAGCTCATTTCAATAGCTGTGGCCTACTGGAGAGGGGCTCCATCTGAATACGGTCTATACAAGGCTTATGCAGAGGGCCCTTCACAGACAATAAGACAGACAATGCTCGCCGCTGATTGGAACCTGTGGCAAGGCACTGATGAGCTGAAAGATGAAATGATTCAGGCCATGACCTCCATAACCTACTTGTTTTTGATGTGCAATACATTGCTAGCCCTGGTCTGACCGTGAGAATAAGCAGCACTCTAGTATAGTAGTAGTAGTAGCTGTTTCTAGTAGCCACAGTATGAGCCACAATCATATGTAAAGGTCATATTTGAATTATATTTTGCCCTGTTTATGTATTCCCACAATCCCCTGCTACTGTATTGTATGGCTCATATTGGATTTCTACTGCAATGGTGGCTCCAAGACAGTCAAAGTTCCCTAGTGGTAATTGTTTTTGACACTTTATTTTACACTACCTTGATACATTGTACCTAACTAAATATAGTACAATGTAATGTGCTCTGTAACAATCTGTAATAACTTGTACCTATGGGTCGGATACACAATGGAATAACTTGTATTAGTACTTTGTAGGTACATAATGTGTTAGGACACAAGACCCTTAGGGTTAGAGTTATGTCTTATTACATTATGTACCTACAAACTACAAATACATATTATTCCAGTGTGTATCTAACCCATAGGTATAAGTTATTACACAATGTTATAGAGCACATTACATTGTACTATATTTAGTTGGGTACAATGTATCAAGGATACTGTAAAATAAAGTGTTACCGGAAGTTGTGTTTAGCTTTTCCTTCTGAAAAGTAAAAAATGCTTAATTTCACCAGTTGATGTCATGAGGAAAATTAGGTATAGGCCCTTTAAAGGCACACTTCATAACATTTGGGACTATACTGTAGCTAGCAACACAAAACATGACCTGCTGGACACACAATGTGTAGGAGCCATTTTGACTGTCCTGTGTATGTGTGCCTCCTGCCCCTAAGGGGCACTGTGGTTTACCTTTTCTTGTAAGGAGACACACCTGTTATAAGGGACAGGAAATTGGCACCAGGCGTTGGAAGGTGCAGAGGCGGTATGATTTTTGACCGTGTCATTGTCAGAGTTCTTTGTTTGTGCTGATTTAAGGCAAAAGGTGAGCTAAAAGAAATCATTTTTAATGACTCCACTGGACTATTTTGGTATTCTTGAAGACACGCGTGCTTAAAGAACCTTTGTACACCTTCAACCAATAGTGGCTATTAGCAAAGGGCATTTAGCCACTACACAATGGATTTGGTTGATTTAAATCTCATATTTGGCAACATCTCCAAAAAGACGAGCTCTCCATAAAGACAAGTAAAGAAAAGTTTTCAAAAAGTGCCTATTTTTGTTTTTTTACATAAATGACATATAAGAAAAGCAGAATTCCATATTCCAAAGACAGAACTGGGAAAAACTCATGCAGTCATTGCATATTTACGTTTTTGTCACATTCTGCACCTTTTTCCAAACCGATGTCGAAAAAGACACGACATGGAACTTTGAATCTTTGGCGCGCTATAGCCCAGATGCACTTGGAGGAGCAGAGCGGTACAGTTATATCTGTAGATCTGGAGGATAGGACGTACTTTGTCAAAATTGGCAACTGTGTCTCAGACAAAATTTCCATGACCTGTGGAGTCCCCCAGGGGTCAATCTTGGGACCCCTCTTATTCAACTTGTACATGCTTCCATTGGGTCAGCTAATAAACAGCAAGAATGTGTCGTACCACAACTACGCAGATGACACTCAGATCTACGTGTCACTGACGGCAGGTGAACATGGGCCTGTAGATACTCTCTGTCACTGCATCGAACAGATCAGTTTGTGGATGCAAAACAACTTTCTCCAACTAAACTCAGACACAACTGAGATAATTGTTTTTGGCCCACAGACACAAAGACAAAGTGTTATCAGTCACCTTAAGTCTCTCGCTCTAAAACCAAAAAATCAGGTTAGAAATCTAGGAGTAATCATGGACTCAGACCTGAACTTAAACAGCCACATCAAAGCAATAACATCATCAGCTTTTTACCGTCTGAAAAACATTAAGATCAGAGGAATAGTGTCAAAACCAGACTTAGAGACACTCATCCATGCATTTGTCTCCAGCAGGTTAGACAACTGCTCACTGGCCTTTGTAAACGAGCTGTTAGAGCTGCAGAACATCCAGAACGCTGCTGCTCAAGTCCTGACAAGAACCAGGAAATACGACCATATTAGTCCAGTGCTCCGGTCCCTGCGCTGGCTTCCTGTCACTCAGAGAATAGAATTTAAAACAGCTCTGCTTGTGTAAAAGTCTTTTCATGGTTTAGCACCAAAGTCCATCTCTGACATGTTAGAGCCGTATGAACCATCTCGGGCCCTGAGAACTTCAGGGAGGGGTCTCCTGGTGGTTCCCAGAGTCAATAATGAACACGGTGAAGCTGCGTTTCAGTTTCATGAAGCTAAAATCTGGAACAGTCTTCATGAGGATGTGAGACAGGCCTCAACTCTGACAATGTTCAAATCCAGGCTGAAAACAGCTCTTTTTACCCGAGCATATGAAAACTGAAAGTATTTTATCTGCACTCTCGCCTTTTACTGTAATTGATAAATTTTTATGTTGATGTTTTAATGATTGATTTGATCTGTTTTCTTGTAACTTTATGCAACTGTGAAAGCACTTTGAATTGCCTTGTGTATGAATCGTGCTCTACAAATAAACTTGCCTTGCCTTGCCTAGATATATAAACAATGCCAGAGGGGATGGCTGTGTTCATTGACTGAGGTCTTAATGACACACCTTGGGAGCCAGTGCAGTTGCGAGAGATGGTCCCTAGAGCTCCCCCTGGGTGAGAGCGTGGTAATTACTCTGAAAGCACATCCCCTCCAGCCACGTTCAGACATCCAGGCGAGAGACACAGATCCTCTGGGGTGCTACGACTCAGATGTACTTTTATATAGATTGAAATGGTAAGGATAATGCTGGCTGAGATGGGAGAAATAATAGGGTTTGTAGCTTAAAAACGCTCCTGGAGTCATCAGTGCATGGAAATTCTTACTTCTCTTTTAAAGTTACCAATGTATGTGTCTAGATGAAAAATATCCCTAGGACTTATAACATGTAGTTGTCCAAAACACCAGCAGAGGGTGTAATGCTGCTTCTATTATGGCAATAAAAGGGCAAATAGTGAAAATATGAACAGTGATAGCAACTAGCAAGCACGCTAATCTGCAAAAATTAAGAGAGTTTTACCCCGGTCAGGATCAAGACGACGTTTATTTGAGTGTGGGCTGGTGCTCTGAGGTGAAACTCAGAAAATGTAGAACAGCCCGGCTATTTTTTTTTTTTTTTTTGAGGATATAACATTGTAACATCTCACGTAGCATCTGAGTCTGACGTGATGGGACAGATGCTCAGTGATACGCAAGCAGCACAAAAAGGTGAACTCAGGATCCTCAAGAGACGCTGTAACTATGCCGTTGACTGTAAGGTCTGTATGAGCAGATGTTCCCACTTCACCTGTTATTCTTTGTTGAATGGTTTTGGATTTGTTTTTTACAATCAAAAGCCATGCTACATAGAATGACAGAAATTCGTGTAGACTATTATTGATTAATTTAATGTTGTTGTTTTTTTTAGCATTTTATGACAGACTGTGTGACATAGCAACATATATCATAACCTGGAATATTCTGCAGTGTAGCTTTAATTTACTATATTAGTATAAGAATTGATTATGTGGGGTAATTGTTATTGCCATTGTTATTGCTATTGCTGTTGCGTTATTATCATCAATATACTAATATATAACAATCATTATTTTATTCTTAGGAACAAACTAAATCGATTCAGACAGTGGTATTGGTATTGGTGCTGATGGTAATAAAAAGGAATTAAATTCTTAGAAGCTATAACATTTACAGTACCATGTATTTCTGCATTCAACATAACCCGTAGTACAGGGCAGACAAGCGGGGGCCGGCGGCTTAAGGAAAGCAGACTCTTAAATCTGGGCTCTTTTAATGCACAGCATAGGACACTTAACTGATGATGGCCCGGTTGCTCGGGGGCTGCTCCCCTCTGGCAGCAGGTCCAGACAGGAAAGAAAAAAGAAGAACCTCGATTCTTTTTAACAAACATCATTAAGATTAATCTTGTTTTCATGAGCATCAATCAGTCTATTAATACATTTCATTAATAAATGTGGATTATGTTGTGTATCATTTTTATACAAAGTAATGCTATATGGGTTGTGATGATGATGATGATGATGATGATGAATAACAGTAACACTAACATGGTAATAAGGTATAAGAAATAAAAAGAATACACTTGTTATAAAGTGTAACATACTGTGAATGTTGACTTAATGTAATGCATTGTTGCATTTGTTGTAAATATGTAACCAACTTAATCGTTTAGTAAGACAATAAGGACAAAACATTGTTATTGTAGCAGCCACATTATTATTTAAGTATATGAATAGGGGGTGGGAGTCAATTAGCTTGTCTTCTTCCCACTTCTTTTCAAGCTAGAATGTTATTTATTTTATTTATTATTTCGCTTTTGTGCCAGTGTTGTCTAGCTCGAAATAAAATATTCAAATCAAATTATGTTCAATTATGTTCTAACGAAACAAATGTCATATAACTTTGTAAGTATAACAATTAGTATTTTTGCACATTTTCCCTGATCAAGTAACTTTCAGTGAAATACAGTATGTGGGAGGAAAAGAGCAAATCTAGCAAAAACTCTGGATATTTTTTTAACACGTGCACAATTATAACTAAGTACTAAGCACTATAGTGGAACCGTTTCCTTCTGTTGAAGCTTTACAGCGTATCAGACGTGTTTTCGTGAAAGCAGCAGTAATTCCCAGTGAAAGACTGATTTGACAGCAATATGTATGTGAGAATTATGTACAGGGACTGGAGCTCACACCTGCTCCCATTGCTCACACTTACAGAAATATCTCCATAATGCAATGACAGCAGCAAATGGTGATTATTCACAGATTAAAATATCATCGGGTAGAAATCATGGAACAAAATTGGAATTATAAAGAAGCAAACTTTAAAACTAAGCTTCACCTTCAATATGAAACACTGAACATGATCTTTCTCATTTCAAAATGTTACACTTTGTTTTCACTGTTGCCAGCAGAGGGAATCATTCACCCAATCCGAGCATTCTTATGTGAAACTGCCGACATGGATGCTCAGAAATAGAACTAAGTACATAGATCAAACATTACATCAATTTATACAGCTATCCTAATGGTTAACCTCTTAACCCCCGCCCCAACCAAGCACACCTTCTCCAGTTCAGCTCTACCCAAATCCAAAAGCTCCCCAGAAAAACAGCGACAAAAACAGCGACAAAAATACAGACAAAAATGTGACGAAAAAGCGAAAAAAAAATCAAAATAAACTATGAAAAAGTGACAAAAACGCCACAAAAGACCAACAAATATAAGATTGATGATGAATAAAGTCAAAAAAGCGACGGCACCACAGCAACAACATGAGGAGAAAACATGCTCGGTTCAGAGGTTAAAAAATAAATAAATACAATTTAAAAAGACTTTACCTTCACATGTACGTTTGTTAAGTGACGATGTCGTCATTCCACCTCCGGGTCCAACGGAAGCCCTACTCTTATAATGGTGCCCTGCTGATTTTAACCTGCTGTCGATCAGAGGATTAAACAACCGATCACAGAGAACTAACTTTACATACACAATGAAGCGTATTTTATGAATTTAAAAATATCTTCATTTTGCCTGGTTAGCGCTCGTGCTTCACAGCTAGAAGGTCCCGGGTTCGATTCCCAGGACGGGTCCTTTCTGTGTGGAGTTTGCATGTCCTCTAGGGATGGGACGATACACTTAAACTCACGATACGATGCACCTCGATATGTCAGAGTCACGAAACGATACGTCACGATACGATATCAAAAAAGAAAAAAATATTATTGTATAATAACAACTTGTTTATTTTTGTTTCAGTTGAACACAGGGAAACACAACAAGAACACTCCCTTAGTGCTGCTCTAACCCGAGGTTAATGTATCTCAGGACTGGTTCTTCTTCAAAAAAAACTAACATATCATGCCTGTGACTTGACGACGCACTGCACCATTCCCAGGATATATATATTTTTTTAATTTAATAATAATAATAATAATAATAATAATAATAATAATAATACATCGAACTTGTATAGCGATATTTCGCCAAACGATATTTCGTCCCATCCCTAATGTTCTCCCCGTGTCTGCGTAGGTTTCCTCCGGGTACTCCGGTTTCCCCTACCACTAAAAACATGTACAATAGTCCAGGATGTTTGAGAGTGTGACTGGGGGACGACGGATGGAAATTAGCCCAAGGCTACAATCCAGTGGTTACATTCATGAGAATGTAATTAACATGCACTGCCCCGACCAAATAAATGTAAAACATGTTTTAGCCTTTCATCTGCTACTACTTCAGAAGAACATTCTGTTGCTTTTTGTTTATCAATGATTGTGGGGTCTTGACTTGCTGCCAACGGACTACATTGTGAAATAGTCATGTACTCCATAAATCATTAAATAACAAGGCATAATCTTGGCAAGCTGCATTTATTATTGCTGTAACCCTACTTTACTTATAGAAAAATAAGACACACATTTAAAAACCAAGGACCAAAGAAAGAAAGAATAAAAACGGTAAAATAACCCTAACTGTGGAGGGAGACAAAAGTCACTTATTCTTCTGATTAATACTTTATGAGTGTGCACATTATTATTTATCATAACATCGGGATATATCTAGTGATTGGCTAGAACAGAAGGGGCAACGAAAAGCCCGACTAATGATGCTACATGAGGCAGAGAGCAGCTGAAAATAAAAAGTGATCTCATGTGATATAATTGATCACTTTTTAGATTTAACGCATGCTTGTTTTAGCCACAGGGTTCTTGCAACCCGTAATGTGTGGCTCATTCTTCTCACTGACCGGAAAGTCCACGAGTTGCCTCACAGGGCTGCAAAAAATGAACAAGCAGAAAAAAAAGTCAATATCATGAACAACTTTTACATCACGTGCAATGTTTAAAATGGTCAATAAATCCATAATCGCGTTTTGTTGTGTGCGCCCCCAGAGTTCCACAGCAGAGCCGTCCAGCAGCAGCAGCAGCAGCAGCAGTTCGGACGAGGACGACCTGATCGGTGAAGGCCTCCTCTGCGCCGTGTGTCTGGACGTGTACTTCTGCCCGTACATGTGCCACCCCTGCCGCCACATCTTCTGTGAGCCCTGCCTGAGGACCCTGGCCAAGAACTGTCCCACCAACACGCCCTGTCCGCTCTGCAGGACCATCATCACACACGTGTTCTTCCAAAAAGGCGAGTGCAAAGAGTCGTGAGACATTTGTTTTTTTTTCCATCAGAATCCATCCAATTTATAACCTAATATTTTATGTGTTTAGAACTTTGTGTATAATTTCGGAACGATGAGAGAGGCGTACCGTTTTTTGTTTTGGAATCCACTGATTTTTGTCTTTTAAACAAGCTTCATCTAAAGTACCTATTAAACAAGAATATACAGCGCCCCCTGCTGTCCCAGTTTAACACTGACACGTTTAGAACGTCATACACAGGATTATAGACCAGACATTTTCCAAAAATATCAGTGGTGCTTATCAGTATCGGCCAATCAAAATCCCCAATAACCGGTATCCCCCTTAGAAAAAAACATTATCGGCCTCTGTTAGATATATTTCAATATATTTCTATCATTGAAACCTTTACTATGTCAATAAATGTTTACCTATATAGGCTAAAAACCATCAATTTAAATTACTTAAAATATCGGCCTTTATATCAGCCAGGCCAAACCCCTTTATATCGGTATTGGTGTCGGACCCCTAAAATCTATATCGGTTGGGCCCTAGTTAAAAGTAGCACAAAAACTACCATATTGATTGTGACTGCATGTTTTCTATTCCCATATACACAAATTATGTTCATAATGATATAGCTAAACAGCGCCCCCATATGTTTCTCCACTACAAGATTTGGTTTACAAACCTGCTATTACACCATCGATAGAAAGGCTTTGTAATTAGATGGACAAGCGCACAAAGGACTTTTTCCTTTCACAAAATTATTGTATGAATTATTTTATAATTTTGTGAAAATCAGGTCCAGGACCTTTAAGGTATGTGCCTTTACCTTAGCTAATGGCTAATGTTGCCTTAGCTGAATTCTTGCGGTAAGTTTAGGAACACACAGGAATCAATCTCTTGCCTTCACCATCGAAACCAAAGCAAAAGTTTGAAAACATGACGAATGCCGCTGTACAAACACACGTAACATTTTTCAAAATGCAATATTTAATGGATTCGCAGTGTGCTTGATTCAATCAGCAGCAAATGAAGCTGCAAAAGTGTGTCCTCTCCCAGAATGATTCAAGCCGGAGCGATCCCACGTTGATATCAGTGCGATATCAACGTGGCTTTTGCCAGGTTAGGGTAATAAAAATAAAAAAACTAAAACTAAATATGAAATGAGGTTGTGCATTTTTAATTAAACACTGCCTGATTTTTTTCTACTGTATATGCACATTATTTAGCCATTAGTTTCAAGACAAAGAATCCACAAACATACATCCAACAACTCTGACATTGCTAACCCTAACCCCATTTTCTTTAAAGTAAAATTCAAAGGCGTTGTGGTGTAAGCACCTGAATGTTTTTTTTCCCATGTGGCAATATGGAACTGAGGTACTTAAGGCCACAAAGCTAAAGCTATCGTATGTATAGTGTGACGTAAATGACATGTGCACGCTGTAACAGCAACATCTACACAGTACAGTATTGTGAGCGGGGCACACGTGAGCGGGGCCCCAGCTGCAAAGGGCCTGCACAGCCCGGAGCAGATGGGTCGCACAGGCCAGGCTGTTTCAAACAGGACTTTCATCATCAGGATGGAACTGCTGTGAGAGAGGAGTCGTAACCTCCAGTAATTCAAACAACAGCTGTGCTGTATCACCTTATGTTGAAGGGGGGAAGTACAAGAAAAAGTACTCAACACAATTCAAGTGCACACAGCATACTGTTCTTACTTTTAAAGCAATGACTGTTCTAGAGTTGGGTCATATCATATTGTTCATAACATTACCGGTGTATTAGAAACAAAAGAGGATGAGTTGAGGTACTCTGAATTTGCAGAAAATCTTATTTATTTATGGCGCAATAAATAAATAAGCACAATATAAACGAGTTTGGAGCAATGCTGTCCTTGTGCCGGGAGGAAGAACGCAATAAATAAATAAGATTTTCTACAAATTCAGACGCCTCAACTCATCCTCTTTTGTTTCTAAGAATGTTTGGCCCCACGAGTTTGAAAAGCACCTGATCATTTGTAAGTGTTTGCTCCCTTCCAGCATTTACTTTCCTGCTACGGTGATCCAGCGAGCACTCTGCCTCTCCTCTAGATTACCGGTGTATACATTTTTTCAGGGCTCAAGACTAACGTGGTCCCGGAAATGGGGGGAAAAAAGCACGGGACGAGATGAAATCCTCCCCGGGACGGTCTCGGGACGAAAGGCTTTTAACCATTTTTTTACAGAACATATATTTATGTATCAATTATTTCAGGCTTTTAAAAGCAGACAATGTGGAAAATGTCTAAATCGTAAGATCGTGTCCGCTGCTCGTCCTGCCGATAGCAGCGTTTCAGGCGCTCCGTAGGGACTGTTTTTGGAGACGACACCAGCGTAACCCAGCCAGAGACTTTCTAACAATCCCTGCTGCTTTACAAAGTGCTTTACAAAGGCGGCGCGTTGTGTTTTCGTTGTGCGCGATGGAGTTTTCTTCACTAAAAACAAAGTTTCCCCCCGTCTGCTTCTCTCGCGCTGGGCCGTGCTCTGAGCTGCTGCAGCATTTAACTCCGCCCCTTTCCCCTTGAGTCTCCATGGAGACGGTTGTCAATCACAGCCATAGACTGTACAAAAGAACAGACTCCTCCTCACTCCTCCCCGTATACCACAATGACCACGTTCGAGGGGGAAACATGGCGGGGTTACAGAGGGCATAAGGGCGGGATCTTCACTGTAGACTCGGCCCTTGCGTGACGTGTAGCTCGTGCAGCTCCAACGCTAACAGTCCGACCCTCATTAGTACAAGATAATAAAAAAAAAACTTTCGAAAACCTGCCTGGTTTCTTTAATTGTGACTAACCCAGCGTTATATCTGGAGGAATATGTAGCCGTAGAAAGTGTTTAAAAAATAGAAACCAGGCGTTAAAGTTGTTTTTAACATGTCTAAAGTCCAATGCTTTTCAATGGGAGACTAGCGGCTATATGACCACAGCTGAGCTCGAGGAGGATAAAACTAAAGACTTATTAAGAAGTTTTACTTTTGAGAGCAGACAAAGAATATTTAAAACTATAGTAAAGTGTTACTTAATTTGTCAGGTTACAATGAATCCACATATAAATGAGGCCATGCGTTTTATACACACCTGTATTTAGAGTTTCAGAAGAAATGTTTTACCAATGAATTGCATTATTCCTAAATGAGTCATTTATAAACACACTATATTGTTTAAAAATAAAAATACATTTACTTTAAAATAAATGTATAAATAAAAAAATAAATTAAAAAATACATATTAAAATTTGGGACGGTTCACATCCATTTCGGGACGATGCCAAATGGTTTTTGGGACGGTGTCAGGAAAAAAGTTAGTCTGAAGCCCTGTGTTTTGGAAACCGATATGACTTTTTTTTTGGTTCAGGCATATGGTCTTTCTACTGCTATGATTGCTGCTACAACCACAATGATACCATGACCAATACACAACTTTAAATTTTAGCATTGCAATTCCTAAACACTATCATTTATACACATATGACAATTACAGCTGGCCTCTCAACTGTTCTTGGAAAATGTAGCAGAGTAAAAGTAGCTTCTTCCCATCTCGGACGACGTGACTGATGTACAATGCATGAATAAGAGATGGTGTGACGCGGTTGGCCTACTTGTTCGTTACGTGGCGCCGACTGAAAGCCAGCTGAGACTCTTTTATAAGGCCTCTCGTTTAAGATTAGGGGCCTGGAATCCAGACGAGGCCGTTGATTGCAGAAGCCCAAGGTCACCGCGGACGAGCTCGTAACTCCACGAGTGATTTCTGAGACGGCGTGCAGTCGGAGGGAGACGGGGAGATGAACGAGGGCTCGCTAAGTGGGTCGTCATGATCTCTTGTCTTTCACAGAGCTGAGCCAAACGGCGAGGACATTCTTCCCCACGGAGTACCTGTCCCGGAAACAGAGCTTCCAGAAAGCCGCGTGCGCCAAATGGCCGCTGCCCAGTTGCAGGAAACTCTTCAGGATGTTCGGAGGTCAGTTGGGAAGCACGTCGGTAAAATGCGTTGAATATGAATATAACTCAAATGTATGGGACAAAACTTTGAGATCGCTTATTCGAACTGAGGGGAAGTGTGACCTATTCTTCAGTGTTACTGGGGAGAAGTGTCAGGGGGTCTTTAGTAGGCCCGTCACCATAACAAATTTGAAGTTCGATATATTGAGGCAGGAAAGTATCGCGATAAAAGATATCATTGACTCTAGCGATACTGGACACTGTCAACTCTCAGGCATAAAAATGACAGTAAACCTAAAGTACCACACAAGCTGTAATAAACATAAAATGTGATGTTTCTCAATTTGCTCCAGTTAAAAATCAAAGTTTTACGAAGAAAACTTAGTGGTGGAAATGCTAATAAATGTACAGACGATAAATATCGAGCCCAAGAAATGTATCGTTTATCTGTTATTCATTGAACGATAAGTCGTGATGGTAATTATCGTGACAGCTCTAGTATTTAGCTGAAGGATTGTTTTAAAACCGTGGCAAATGTCGTCAAACCCAAAACCTTCTCGCTATGGGGCGGCGGCGCTAACGCACTCAGCCGCGCTCAAGATCCCGCATGACAACTGTGGCATTAATATATAGAGCTACTTTTCATATAAAGAAGTGACCGAATCCAGCGAAATCCATCATGCTGACGTGGCACCAGTGTGGCTCATCTGGATTAAGAAGGAACAGCTGAAAACTCGTCCTACTTCGAAAATCCACTCAAAGCTGCAAGAAAAAAGGAAAAAAAAAATCCAATTAAACATTGAAGATTCGGATTTGTTTTGGAAACGGCAACACGATATGCCTGGAACGGGGCAAAAAGTAAATGAAAGCACCTCTTTAACTCCACTGATCACGGAGCAGCATGAGCGGATTGTTAGCATCGGATTCGGATGTTTCGTGATTTTGTTTTTTGTTGCTTGTGTCATAACTACTTTGAGACGTGTTGACACTAATGCTTTCATAGCAGTTAGCTTTTATGGGCGTTCCCTAATATGCCAGTAGACCTCCACATTTAGGTACCCTTGACCATGAGCCTGAGGTGTGGCCGCGGGTTCTGGACTCAGGTTCCCCTAAATCTGCCATCCCGCTGTCAGGGTGAAGTCTGCAGAGTCTCCAACCATGCCAGTTTCAAATGCCTGAAAGACAGCTTTATCCGTCAGGCGTCACGAAGATGAACTCTCCCCCTCCCTCCCCCGTTGTTCCAGATTGTGTACATATGTTTAGGGTTGTTGGGGGTTTTTTTGTACCATGTTTTATAGGGAAACACAATTGTGATTCTCTGCATTTGCTTTACTTTATTTTTTATTGATTTGACCTTAATTTAAACCAATCTCTCTAGGCAGTGTTATCATCTTTCTGGTTTCTGTGTAAGTCTATGGACAGTTTGGCATGTCTCTTAATCAATATTTTAAACATCGTTATTGGGATAATCACTTTGTCTATAGGACGTGAACTCTGTGTCTCTAAAATGGCTGTTTTGTCTTCAAACCATAGAAACCAATGGCTTACGGTTGTTTTTAGACAACTTTCTCTTGGCCATTGTAGGGTAAGACTGCAGTACTTCCTGTCAACATTTTTATTTTTTAATTGAAGATAAAATAAGATTGAAGACAGAAGTAAGCTTAAATAAATGTCAAGCCGAGCGTCTTTCATAAAAATGATTTCAGATTGCGGGGCTTTAATCAGATTGTGGGGCTTTAGTCTCAGGCTGAAACACTGAGGGCCCGATCCTGTGTTTCTAAACGCAGACTAGAGCATACCCTCGTCCGCCTGGGAGGGGTGCAATGTGAGATCTTCCAGTTCTAGACCTGGTGCATTGAGTGGCTGGACAAACATTGTACATCTCTGTCTCTCGGGACACCGGACACAGACAGTGTTTAACTCGTGATGAGATAAATGAAGTTTTTTAGTTTGACCTGTGAGAGCTTATAAAAGCTAACGGAAGAACACGAGGCAGCACGATATATAAACGAGTTCAGAGCAACACTTTCCTTGTGCCAGGCGGAAGAACTGGCCCTTACAGTTATAAACACAGAAGTCTTCTCCAGTGACGTATTCACATCCTGTGCTAAGTTTTTTTTATAAGTGGTAAATGATGATAGAACACGGCACAGATTGGCAGCCGCACTTCCGTCAGACTACCCCAGGGCATCTGTGGCCACTAAGCTAGCAAAACTCTGTGTGACGCTTGTAACTTCGCCCTCTTTGTTTTCACCAAGGTTTCCCCAGACAGTGGAGCCCGATGGCGCGGCGCAGGTTCCCTCCTCGCGGCGGGACGTTCCGAGTGGACCCTCTAGAGCTGGGGGAGCTGGGGGAGCGCTCTGCTGCCCGGTGGAGACTGGACATGGACATGGTCATCATCTACATCTACTCTGTGAACTGGATCATCGGATTTCTTATCCTCTGCCTCCTCTGCTATATCTTCTTCCCGTCTCTGTGAAGAACCTTCAATATCCCCATGTGGTCTGGGGTCGGAACACTTTGGCAGTGGTATTACTTGATTCTGGCGTGGAGGGGGTAGGGTATTGGGAGTAGGGTTACTGCATTTAAACGGGGGTGTTATGCTTTTTGCGGGTATTTGGCAAAAGGGATATCACGAATTTCTACAATTCTTTGCAGCGCTGTCTAAAAATTTAAAACCTATTGAACACTCAGCCTACATTTCTTTTATCTTTTACCCTAAAGATTAAATAAAATAATGATTGTAAAATAATAATGAGGCAATGAAATATTGTTATTAGCCATATATAAAGGAAGCAAAGTGGCGTGAATGTCATCAAAAGATATTGTGTAATAAGATATTCCCATCTCTGAACTGTTGACAATGAATTCACTATAATGACTAAAGAGTGACCTAAACAAAAGAACCTTTCAGCTGATTTCCATGCATAGTTTCACATAGTGCTATACATGGCTCTTTTGGGACTCTTCTTTTGGTAACGTTAAGCAATTATCATGAGAAAATGGATTGTTTAAGCTGCCGCTGAGCTTCATATGTTATAGGGGGGATATAAGACGCTGTTTCTTCATCCTTAACTGGTGAGAGTAAACCGGTTAAAGTTGATTTTGCATTATACCCCGTAATACCTGCTATGCCACTCAACCTGGCCTGCCTTTAATCAAATCAAATAAAACTTTATTTATAAAGCACTTTTCATACCGAAAGACACACACACACACACAATATATCATTAGGACTAAATAAATAGATGTTAAAAGCTAAGCTAAAAAGGTGGGTCTTGAGCCTGCTCTTAAAAACATGAACGTTCTCTGTGGTCCTGAGCTCCTCCTCAGGTCGTTCCAGAGGCGAGGGCCATAATATTGGAAAGACGAGTCTTTCTGTTGACTTTAGGAATAACTAAGAGACCCCTGCCGGAGGAGTGCAGGGGCCGTGATGGTTCATAAGGTAAAAGCAGTTCTGAAAGATAAGAAGGACCAAGACCATTAAGACATTTAAAAACCATTAAAATAACTTTAAAATCGATCCTGAAACACACGGGAGCCAATGCAGCGACTCTAAAACCGTTGTAATGTGTCGTCAGAACACGAGCTGCTGAATTAATCTCGGTTTATGTAGATACACTACACTGGTTACACTTTGGCGGAATTATATGAGCTGTCAGTGAGGTGTTATAGCACACCAAGAATGTAAAGTGTACTATAACAATAACTTCTACAGCTACTGGCATCACTCACATCTGTTGTTAAAAATCTCTTGGTAATTGATTTAGTCAACAAAATAAAAAAAATATGGACCGTCTTAATGTTTATGTATTATTTTTTTAATATCCATTTAAATCCTTTTTTTTTTTTTTTTTGGTTATGTCACGGTAAAAAAAAAAAAAAATTAACCAGTGGTGTTTCTATGTCTTATTCAACCTGTCTAAATATGATAAGAAAAAAAAAAAAAGGGGGTTTAAACAAAAGGGACCTAGGACACATGCAGCGGTCGGAGCTGGATTCGAACTGCTGACCTTTTGGATCCATCGACGGTTGCTCTGGCTGAACCAGCGAGTGAGGGGCGAGGTTAAACTATATTTCTTCAGGTAAATTAAAATGCCTTCTTGCCAGCTTGAGAAATGTGTGTCTACAAGCAATAGGAGACAGTGCATAAGTCCCAACTTTGCTCACTCCTCTCTGGCATTCTTTTATTTTATTATTATTATTTAAAATGTAAAGGTGCACCGCCTCTGCCTGTCCCGTTTCGATGGGCGGTGGGTGTTCCCGTCCTTCGGGTCCGCAGTGTTGATCCACCGTAGGCTTGTAGCATCTGCACGTTTTCTACCCCCAAGGTTAACAGACCCCAGGCATCGAGCACGCGCCTCATCTGAAGTTTTTGGGGAGAGCGAGAAGGAGGGGGAGGAGGGGGGGGGGGGGGGGGGGGGGGGGGGCGTTATTCCGCCGAGAGAGATAGCGAAAGAGAGAGAGAGAGAGAGGAGGGGCTGTGCGTCTGAAGCAAACTGCTCGCTTTTCTTAATGGGATCGCGTAATTATAAGAAATGGCTGCATTTGGAGGACACCTGTGAGCGTGTGCCGTCGACGTTGCTTCGCGGGAGGAAAGCCCTTGAGCTCGCCAGACCTGCGCGCCACTTTGTTTTTATTTTGTACATTTTTTTTTCTATATATATATATATATATATATATATAGGGGCGTGAAGGGTTTGAGCTGAGTGCTTGACGGCGCACTGCTGGAGTGAAGGTGACTTGCTTTGCGCCCCGTCTCAGTCAAAGGCAATGCGGAGAGGACTGGCACGGCAAGGAGGAGCGTAAAACAAGAGGAGATAAGAGTTTTTTGGGGGGGCAGATTTCCTTTTTTTTTTTTTTTTTTTTTTTTTTGTCTCTTTCCAGATTGAGTTGATCGGGGAGAGAGGAGGAGGGGGGGTAAAAAGAAAAGAGAACGGCCGTGGTGTGGAAGACAGTGGAGGGGCTGGGGAGGACACCACGGAAACATCTCCATATACATCCACTCCGCTGCGAGGAGGAGAAACGCCGTTCTGTACTGGGGCTGTTTTCTCAGTGGATGTGTATGCATGAGTTCTGCATCGAACGGGCGCAAAAACCGCCCCAGATCGAGCGTCTTCCAGATCGGCAAGCCTCCTTACCGAGACCCGCAGAGGAGGGAGAGCACGGAGAGCAGCCGCAGAGCCCAGCGCGCCGTGGCCGACTGCAGAATGGTACGTCTGAGCACGACACGTCACTAAACGCCTCGCATTAGCTCGCTTTTGTTCCCCATCCCGCAGCGGTAATACCCCCTGTGCTGCAGCCACTGTAAAAACCTGGCGTGGCCGTATAGCTAAAAATAGCCAACCCCCCTCTTGTGCTGTGCGTGCGTGTGTGTGTGTGCTGCTTGGGGTGTACGAAAGGAGCGCATGCGGTGGTTCGGATGGGTTTCAGTTGTTGCACAAATGTGTTTTTTTGTTTTTGTTTTCTGTGTGTTGCAATTGGGCAGAAAGACGGGCAGCGGCACTTTGCAGGGACCGGCGCGTGCGTGCGTGCGTGCGTGTGTGCGTGTGATTGTGACACAGATGTCCTCTGCTGTGACAGATTCACACCGGGGCTGCTGATGGCTCCACGTACAGAGCGTGTAAGGTGCGCGTCACCGGGAGAACGCGCCCAGGGGAGACTCGGGGGTAAACAACGAGTGGACAACGGAGACGCGCGCGCGCTCGCCCCAGCCCGAGTAACCTCCACGCGGGCTGTACTCCGCAGCGGGCTTAATGGCCCTGTCCCATCTCTGTAATGGAACACGGGCAATTGGTTCTTATGTAGAATCGATACGGGATGCGTGTTATACTTGAGATCGGATCTCTTTTAAAGCGGCAGTCCCGGTCCAGTCATACAGGCGCATGAAGGACTTTCGAACTAAAAAGCTTCTTTTTTCTTCTTCTTTACTTTTAACGATGTGAAAAATGTTTTGATGAGGTGTTTTAAGTCCATACACCTTTACCAGACTCGTTCTGCTCATTTCCACACATTTCTGTCTATGTGTTAGCATCATGTTGACAAAGCCACGCAGCTGTCTGTCCTTTCAACTTGGAGAGAATCTGTTTTTCCAAGTGGTGGAATGAATTAGATTTTTTTTCCTCCCTTTTTTTGTAAACACAGACACAAAGAGACCTGCATGCATCGATCTGTGAGACTGATCCCTGCGGAACAATCGGGATATCAGAAATAGGAATGAGCTTGGACCACTAGTAACACATATTGCCCATAACCTCCCCAAATGAACTCCACAAGCTAAGAAGCAATTGTTGGAATAGAGAGTAGACGAGGATGATTGTGGAAGAGATCTCGCATTTTGGAACACACACAATCAACGCTGGTTAGAACAAACTCTTCCTGCCTTTTCTTCTGTTCACCCGACATGTCCCCGAGCGGATATACTTTGTGTGTAGCGACATAATGCAAAAAAAAAAAGAACTTTTTCCTCAAGTAATCATATAAACCATCGACATTCAGACTCCACATACACAATAGTATCACAATGTGTTGCCTTGTAAGTGAAAAGATTGAGTTTTTGTTTGTTTTGTTCTCACTACTAGCAAACATCTACCTATCGAGACAGACTAACTTAACGAAATGTGTTATGCTGTGGAAAGTTCAGGCACAATTGTGTGTTCCCGACCGTTCATAACCTTCGATGAACTTGATCTGAAAAAGGAGTAAGTCGGCTAAAGGGGACAAAATGGTGCTGAAAGTGGAACAGAGGATGGAGAGGGACGGGGTGTCATCTGGGGGAAATTGGCTCGAGATTCATTTGTCTTAATGAAATGTGGGTCTCCTGGCAGACGTAGGCGGCCACTGTAAAAAAAAAAATAACCTACATTTTGTCACAGCGCAAAGAGGGGTCAGTGGCACAGACTGGCAGCCTCACTTTATCAATTTGCCCCAGGACCCCACTGTGGCCATACCTACCGGTGAAATGTTTGGGGTCAGTTCTATAGCAGTGCTAGTATAATAGCACGAGGGTTTTCTCATCAACAATTAAGACTCATAAACAAAACACAAGACCCAATAGCTTAGTTACAGCCTCATAGTTTAAAGTTTTATAGCTTCTTTTTTGTTACATTCGGTGTTATATGTTTTATGTCGCACGTTTGCGCCGAGAAAAAAATCCTAGTTTGTGAACCTGCTCTCAAACAATGGCGAGAAAAACTATTCTGATTCTGTATTATCCTCTAAGAAAAGTGCTTTTCTTTAAAAAATAAGGACATTTTAAAGTGACCCCAAACCTTTGACTGGTAGTACATATCTTTCCAACTCTGAGATCTGAAATCTCCTTCCAACCGTTCATTTATATATGTATTTTCCAAAAAACAGGACAGTTCAGCATTAAAAGGCACACATCATTTAGCAAATTCGCAAAGCAGAGAAGCCTTGACTACTCGGCCACCACTGATTGAACTTGATCCTGTTGTGATCCGGCCAGTGACTACAACAGATCGTCTTTTCTTCGACAGATTGTGCAGGAGTTCAACACACTGGTGGCCCTGTACCGGGAGCTGGTCATCTCCATTGGGGAGATCTCCGTGGACTGTCCGGCTCTTCGCGCTGAGATGCTCAAGACCAGGACTAAAGGCTGTGAGATGGCCAGGGCGGCGCACCAGAGCCTGACGCTCATTTCAGGGTGAGTTACAACTGCACACACGGAGGAGAAGTCACTGAATAGAACACTGCTGTTTGTTTCAACTTCTCATTTCATTTCATAGATTGATTCATTTGAACGGGACAGTGCGTTTTATTGAGCAGCAACTGATGCTGTAAATACGCCGGATTTAGCTCAAAGCTCATTTCCATTTGCAGTCCCACCTTTTAGAATGTGAGAATGCCCTGTTCCCTGATGGAAAGCAGGAGCTGATATTTCTGTGTTGGTTATGTGGCATTCTTTCTAGAAAAGAGCCCCCAAAACCTACTAATGTTGAACCTGATTCATGACTTAGGTTAGGTTAGGTTGCTTCATTTGTATCTGTAAGTAAATTTGTCTTGCAATTCTGAGAAAAACTAGTCAATCATTTTTAAACACCAGATTATTCAAAGAATGTACAGTTTCCGTACTACATAAGAGATTTTGGGCAAAACTGTAATAATAAACTGACAATATTTTTCAGAAAGAATTATTATTATAACATTTCAAAAATATACTTTTCATGTAACCATTGTAGTCCGATAGAAAGCTTTTGAAACTAAATAAAAGGCCAAATGTTGTTTTTTTCTTTTAGAATGTATGTTTCAGCACCATGGACAGCGCACACTATTACACTATTACTATTATTATTGGTCTTTTGTGGAAGTGCAGCCAACATGAAGAAATCCTTGGTTTAAAGTGCATTCGTTTTTATCTTTTTGAAATGATTATGACAGTAATGATGAGGGGCATGTTTTGCATTTCTACAACTCCACAAACCTCTGCATAATTGATCACTCTTATATGAAGTAAAGACAACTGTAAATAGATAAATGAATGAAAAACTGTGGCATGTTTAAAATAAAGAGGTAGATGACGCGACTATTTAGGAAGTTTAGCTATAAGATTAATAAAGCTAATGTGTACACAATCTCTGCAATGATAACAACAATTCAAAATGGTTACCCAAGTGCCTGGCGCAGCGTCTGGCGCCGGAGCTGGCGGCGCTGGCCACAGTGTCAGCCGGACTCACTGTGAGTGGTAGTTTGGGGCAAACCCGGACCGGATCAGGACTGAACCCGGACCGAACCCGGACCGTAGTTAATGTGAGCCGGGGGTTAGAATGCAACCCGTTACAACTGCTGAGTATATCGCTGTCCGTGGTGCTAAAGAATTATTACCCTGGGATTTAAGCGACTTCCAGGCCCAAAAGTGTGGCTTCTAATGAAAGAGGAAGCCATGGCACCTTTACTTTCCATAACAGTGGCCTCTAGGACGTTCCAGGATCAATTGTTTGGAAGGTTTTCACTGCTGACGGACCCTCTCACCAGAAAAACCTACAAAACAATTGATCCTGGAGCCCTGGAGCATTGCAGAGGCCACTGTGATGGAAAGTAAAGGCGCCATGCTGACCACCCATACAGCCAGTGTCTAATAATAATAATTAGCATTGGCTCCTCCATTTTAACCATGTGCACTTAAGCTCGTGCCCTTCAGAGACATGATCTCATTGTGACTGTCACTCCATTAACTTGGTGGGGCATTCCGGGTCAAGTGGACCACAAGTCAACATGATACTACCGCAATGCTACCCTAAAATAACTGACTCACTTACAGAATTAGGAAGAAGCTCTTATAAATATGTAACGGCTAAAGCTCCTGGTAAAAGAAGTTATGCAATAGGGTTCACATTTGAAGGGGTTAAGTTTATAGATTTCACTTACTTCTGCATGGGCCCTGGTGTGGGCTGTAGCCTATTTTCTGGCTCAATAATTCATTTGCCACCATAGTGTGTGCTGTGGCTCTCACATGCATAAAGCACATGTATTACCTTTTAATGTGCAGAGGGTGAGCGGCACTATGCCATACCTCGAGCCTGTAAACGCAGAAATCACAGAGAGAGCACACTTTTCTCTTTAGACTATTGTGTGTTAGATTAGATTGGGTTGAGGCTCAAAATCTAATAAAAATAAATATGTATTTAATGTTGTACAGGAATTGTACAGGTTGCACTGTTAATGGGAAGGGGTTTACATTGCAGTATTCTACAGACTAATGTGAAACCCACATGAGGGCAGGCTAAAGTACTGCGTAGTTTGTAAAGCGGTTTGGAATAATTACGGAAAGCCGTTATAGTTGTGCAAATCAAGAGCTGTATCAACTGTATCATCTTAGGTTTGTATCTCAAACAAGACAGAAGGTATGTCACGTGCACATCTAGCACTTTGATCCGGCGGCGCTTCCCCATGTGATTTTACTGCACTGACGCTCCCCTGTCACACTGCATAATAACAATGTTGGGAGCTAAAAATGTATTGTGAAAACAGTGACACCCTCTGGAGAAGTGCGGAAGTGCAGTTGCTATTCCCAGGCTTTCTGCAGTACCCTTTGACTACTTAATATTCTGTAAATTCCTATATTGATAGCCGTGAGATTCTTCTAGTTCCAGTTTCCCCATCAACAGACACGTTTTCTAGTTTTTTGTGTTGTACAACAAGAGCAAGACGAAGCTTCTGAAGATCAACCAACCCGGTCCAGTCGGTAATATTTGAAAATCTGTGCTACGATGGATAATTACTGAATGACTGAGAGACTAAATGGTAAATGGTCTCAACTTACACTCAACACAAATATAAACGCAACACCTTTGTTTCTGCTCCATTTTTCATGAGATGGACTTAAAGATCTCAAATTCATTCCAGATACACAATATTACCATTTCTCTCAAACATTGTTCACAAATCAGTCCAAATGTGTGATAGTGAGCACTTCTGCTTTGCTGAGATAATCCATCCCACCTCACAGGTGTGCCACATCAAGAGGCTGATCTGACATCATGATTAGTGCACAGGTGTACCTTATACTGCCCACAATAAAAGGCCACCCTGAAATGTGCAGTTTTGTCTCACAGCAAAATGCCACAGATGCCACAAGCATTGAGGGAGCGTGCACTTGGCATGCTGACAGCAGGAATGTCAACCAGATCTGTTGCTCGTGCATTGAATGTTCATTTCTCCACCATAAGCCGTCTCCAAAGGCGTTTCAGAGAATATGGCAGTACATCCAACCGGCCTCACAACCGCAGACCACGTGTAACCACACCAGCCCAGGACCTCCACATCCAGCAGGTTCACCTCCAAGATCGTCTGAGACCAGCCACTCAGACAGCTGCTGAAACAATTGGTTTGCATAACCAAACAATTTCTGCACAAACTGTCAGAAACCGTCTCAGGGAAGCTCAACTGCTCGTCATCCTCATCGGGGTCTTGACCTGACTCCAGCTCGTCGTCCTCATCGGGGTCTTGACCTGACTCCAGCTTGTCGTCCTCATCGGGGTCTTCACCTGACTCCAGCTCGTCGCCGTAACAGACTTGAGTGGGCAAATGCTCACATTCGATGGCATCTGCCACGTTGGAGAGGTGTTCTCTTCACGGATGAATCTCGGTGTGTGTGGCGTCGTGTGGGTGAGCGCTTTGCTGATGTCAATGTTGTGGATGGAGTGGCCCATGGTGGTGGTGGGGTTATGGTTTGGGCAGGCATCTGTTATGGACGAAGAACACAGGTGCATTTTATTGATGGCATTTTGAATGCACAGAGATACCGTGATAAGATCCTGAGGCCCATTGTTGTGCCATACATCCATGAACATCACCTCATGTTTCCGCAAGATAATGCAAGGCCCCATGTTGCAAGGATCTGTACACAATTCTTGGAAGCTGAGAATGTCCCAGGTCTTGCATGGCCAGCATACTCACCGGACATGTCACCCATTGAGCATGTTTGGGATGTGCTTGACCGGCGAATACGACAGCGTGTACCAGTTCCCACTAATATCCAGCAACTTTGCACAGCCATTGAAGAGGAGTGGACCAACATTCCACAGGCCACAATTGACAATCTGATAAACTCTATGTGAAGAAGATGTGTTGCACTGCATGAGGCAAATGGTGGTCACACCAGATACTAACTGGTTCTGAGTCCCCAGACCCCCAATAAAGCAAAAAAACGGCACATTTCGGGGTGGCCTTTTATTGTGGGCAGTATAAGGTACACCTGTGCACTAATCATGATGTCAGATCAGCATCTTGATGTGGCACACCTGTGAGGTGGGATGGATTATCTCAGCAAAGCAGAAGTGCTCACTATCACACATTTGGACTGATTTGTGAACAATGTTTGAGAGAAATGGTGGTATTGTGGATCCGGAATGAATGTTAGATCTTTAAGTCCATCTCATGAAAAATGGAGCAGAAACAAAGGTGTTGCGTTTATATTTTTGTTGAGTGTATATAGCGCTTTTCTACCTTCATCAGGCCCGAAGCGCTTCACAGCAAGAAACCAGTCACCCTTTCACACTCTCATCCGTACACCAATGTACGCAGACACTGGAGGCAAGGAGGGTGAAGTGTCTTGCCCAAGAACACAACGACAGTGTGCACCTTCAGGAGCTGGGATTCGAACCACCGAATCATCCGATCATGACATCACAAACACTCTGTCCTTACATCTTCCCTCGTTCATTTTAGTACAAATCACATTCATTACAAAGCGTGTCTGAAAGCTATAGAGAAAAATACTCGAAAAAAACATCAGGCTGGGCTCCCCTCAGACCAGACATGTAACTGTGCTGGAGCGGAGATCACCTTCAACCCCTAATGTCTCTCTAGGAACATGAAATGTCAGAGTGTCCAGAAAGCCTACATGACGCATAACACACTTGACTCTGTTGGGATTTTTGAAGGAATTGAAAGGACATCCTAGTAATCATTGTATTTGACTGCATCCTGTGTGTGTCTTCAGGCCAGAGGACGGGGAGATCCACCCGGAGATCTGCCGCCTCTTCATCCAGCTGCAGTGCTGTCTGGAGATGTACATCACAGAGATGCTCAAGTCTGTGTGTCTGCTGGGGTCACTGCAACTGCACCGCAAAGGTCAGACGAAGAAGTACTATTAAACAAACACACAAACAGCACAGACAAGTGTTACTGACAGCACAGACAAGTATTACTGACATCACAGACAAGTATTACAGACAGCACAGACAAGTATCACTGACAGCACAGACAAGTATTACTGACAGCACAGACAAGTATTACTGACAGCACAGACACGTATTACTGACAGCACAGACAAGTATTACTGACAGCACAGACAAGTGTTACAAACAGCACAGACACGTATTACAGACAGCACAGACAAGTATTACAGACAGCACAGACAAGTATCACTGACAGCACAGACAAGTATTACAGACAGCACAGACAAGTATTACATACAGCACAGACAAGTATTACTGACAGCACATACAAGTATTACTGACAGCACATACAAGTATTACTGACAGCACATACAAGTATTACTGACAGCACAGACAAGTATTACAGACAGCACAGACAAGTATTACAGACAGCACATACAAGTATTACTGACAGCACATACAAGTATTACTGACAGCACATACAAGTATTACAGACAGCACAGACAAGTGTTACTGACAGCACAGACAAGTATTACTGACATCACAGACAAGTATTACTGACAGCACAGACAAGTATTACAGACAGCACAGACAAGTATTACAGACAGCACAGACAAGTATTACAGACAGCACAGACAAGTATTACAGACAGCACATACAAGTATTACTGACAGCACATACAAGTATTACTGACAGCACATACAAGTATTACTGACATCACAGACACGTATTACAAACAGCACATACAAGTATTACTGACATCACAGACACGTATTACAAACAGCACATACAAGTATTACTGACAGCACATACAAGTATTACTGACATCACAGACAAGTATTACTGACAGCACAGACACGTATTACAAACAGCACATACAAGTATTACTGACATCACAGACAAGTATTACTGACAGCACATACAAGTATTACTGACAGCACAGACACGTATTACTGACAGCACAGACAAGTATTACAAACAGCACATACAAGTATTACTGACAGTACAGACAAGTATTACTGACAGCACAGACACGTATTACTGACAGCACAGACACGTATTACTGACAGTACAGACAAGTATTACTGACAGTACAGACAAGTATTACTGACAGCACAGACACGTATTACAGACAGCACAGACAAGTGTTACTGACAGCACAGACAAGTATTACTGACAGCACATACAAGTATTACTGACAGCACATACAAGTATTACTGACAGCACATACAAGTATTACAGACAGCACATACAAGTATTACTGACAGCACATACAAGTATCACTGACAGCACAGACACGTAGTACAGACAGCACAGACAAGTATTACTGACAGCACAGACAAGTGTTACTGACATCACAGACAAGTATTACAGACAGCACATACAAGTATTACTGACAGCACAGACAAGTATTACAGACAGCACAGACAAGTATTACTGACAGCACAGACAAGTATTACTGACAGCACAGACAAGTATTACAGACATCACAGACAAGTATTACTGACATCACAGACAAGTATTACAGACAGCACATACAAGTATTACAGACATCACAGACAAGTATTACTGACAGCACAGACAAGTATTACAGACAGCACATACAAGTATTACTGACAGCACAGACAAGTATTACTGACAGCACAGACAAGTATTACAGACATCACAGACAAGTATTACAGACAGCACAGACAAGTAGTCCTGACAGCACAGACAAGTATTACTGACATCACAGACAAGTATTACAGACAGCACAGACAAGTATTACAGACAGCACAGACAAGTATTACTGACATCACAGACAAGTATTACAGACAGCACAGACAAGTATTACAGACATCACAGACAAGTATTACAGACAGCACAGACAAGTATTACAGACAGCACAGACAAGTATTACTGACAGCACAGACAAGTATTACTGACAGCACAGACAAGTATTACAGACAGCACAGACAAGTATTACAGACAGCACAGACAAGTATTACTGACAGCACAGACAAGTAGTACTGACATCACAGACAAGTATTACAGACAGCACAGACAAGTATTACAGACAGCACAGACAAGTATTACTATCATCACAGACAAGTATTACAGACAGCACAGACAAGTATTACAGACAGCACAGACAAGTATTACTGACAGTACATACAAGTATCACTGACAGCACAGACACGTATTACAAACAGCACAGACAAGTATTACTGACATCACAGACAAGTATTACTGACAGTACATACAAGTATTACAAACAGCACAGACAAGTATTACTGACAGCACAGACAAGTATTACTGACATCACAGACAGGTATTACAGACAGCACAGACAAGTATTACTGACAGTACATACAAGTATTACTGACATCACAGACAAGTATTACAGACAGCACAGACAAGTATTACTGACAGTACATACAAGTATTACAAACAGCACAGACAAGTATTACTGACAGCACAGACAAGTATTACTGACAGTACATACAAGTATTACAAACAGCACAGACAAGTATTACTGACAGTACATACAAGTATTACAAACAGCACAGACAAGTATTACTGACAGTACATACAAGTATTACAAACAGCACAGACAAGTATTACAAACAGCACAGACAAGTATTACAGACAGCACAGACACGTATTACAAACAGCACAGACAAGTATTACTGACATCACAGACAAGTATTACTGACATCACAGACAAGTATTACTGACAGCACAGACAAGTATTACTGACAGCACAGGCAAGTATTGCAAACAGCACATAGAGTTGTATTATTATATAATTTGACACATCCTTTGAATGGATTTTTTTTTAAAGACAATACATTGTAATCTTAGAGCTGAGTACTTTGTGTATCCTGCATGTATAGGTAGTGTGAGTTGTTATACACTGTTTGTGTATGTCCAGGTAAAGAGTCATGTGGGCCCATTGCACTGGACAGCCGTCTGGATGAGAGCTCGGACATTCCCATCTTGGAGGACACGTCCTCATCCCCCACTGACTGTCCTCAGCTCTGCTGGCTGCTGGCCAACGACATCGACAATATCGAAAGGTTAATACTTGAGAATCTGGTCCACACTGTTGGCTGTTTTTAATGGTTAAAATAGCCAATACGCCATCATTCATAACATTAAAGGACAGCTGTAAATATAAGAAGGTAGCAAAATGAAATGGCCAAATGCTACTTTAGTTATGAAGCAAAACAAAATCAGTTACATTTATTTTCTTTTTTTTAATGACACGTCCATATTTAATGGTTTTGGGTTTTTTAGGGACATGAGGGAGATGAAGAACCTTCTCAGTAAACTCAGGGAGACTATGCCTTTACCACTGAAGAACCAAGGTACATACCACACTTAAACACTCATTTCATACTGTGTACAATATACGAGTAAACTATAGAGCAAACATATAACCCATGTCTTGTCCTGCACAGATGACAGCAGTCTGCTGAACCTGACTCCCTATCCACTGGTCCGACAGAGGAAGAGGCGCTTCTTTGGCCTCTGTTGCCTAGTAACCAGCTAAGGGCCTCGCCTTTGTGGGTAGTAGGCAGCCACAAAGACACCATTACCCACTGTCATTCACCACGTGTGTCTCCCACCAATCTATTACTGCCATTTTTCAATCTCTCTCTCTCTCTCTCTCTCTCTCTCTCTCTTTTTTTTTAAGGCTGCCCATTTTATAATTTTATTTTGTAATACAAAGAATTGTAATTGCAATGTAATGAAAAGTCATTAACCTATATTTTAAGATACTTTGCAACTGTTTTTGGTAAACAAAGTCCAAAATCTCGCTTGTCCAATGTAAGAGGTCCGTGTCCGGTTACCTCCTTAAAGTCTTGAATGAATGATACAAAGATTCATGTTTAAAAAAGGGAATATTCTTGTTTGTTTATGTCTGTGGAAACTTAGCCTCCATCCAGTGACATGTGGACGACTCAGACGTCCCCTCTTTGAGCTGAGATGCTGAGTAAGTTCGTAGTGTATTGCAGTCTTTCTGTTTGTTGTTGTTTCTTCTCTTGTATGTACTTAATTTAGTCTTCCATGAACCAAGAACCTATACCCAACTTTAACTTTTCAGCTTCAACAATGGAATATACAAAACAATAGAAAAGACTTTGCACACAATATCTATGTATAAAATCGAGACATTAGCCTTGTATATACACATAATCCTTACGCAATGCTCTCTATTATTCCGAGTGGGAAGTTGAGGGGTTCGGATGTTGTGAAGTGAGGGTGCCTAGCTCCCACGGGGCAGGCAGCATGGCTCTAGCTTATGAAGATTGTCAAGTATGTGTTGGGCACGTTGAAGGTACCCTAGTCAATGCTGATATAGGTCATTTTACATTGTTAATAAACTTTTGTTATGAAAAATTACATTTGAGTGTGGATTTCTTCCTATTATATCAGGACTGCTCCGAGCACATATGGGGAGCCCTGAGCTGGATTTGACTTGCAAGACCCTCGTGACCTCAGCACCATGTGGATATAACGATTGATAAGTCACATTACACACAAAAATAAGACAGAACATCAGGGACAGAAGGCATGTGCTCATCGGCTGCACAACGTGGCAAATTGTCTTTGAAAGCTCCATTTCACTACTACTATTGCAATAATGTACTTTTGTGAGCTTAAAATTGCTTTAGGACAAGTATAAAGGATGTAATGGGGTGTCAACACACATAGTCGGTTAAAAGAGGCAAGCGGCATAAATTCAACTAATAAATTAATAACTAATAGGAAATAAATACAAATGTCATTGTCTTATTGTGTTGTGACTGAGAACGTTACTGTTTTCAATTCAGTTTCTAAGCATTACTTGCAACTTATATTTATGGATTTATTGTTAGATTATTGATGGAATAATTGGACGGTACTTTATTATTCTTCCATTTAATGTAATGCATATTAGAGAGGTAAAATTAATACAAAGCAAATTTATTATTAATCGTCTTACTGCATCATCACTGCTGAAAAGATGGCAGTTTTTTCATAAGCAGTACAACACTTTGACCACAAGATGGAGACAAATATTGTGGTAACAGAGGGAGTGAGATTCTTGCTAGTAAATATTTCATAAACATGGACGTATCTGTGTCTCCATAAACATGTTTATATCAATAACATTCTGACTCAACAATTACCAAAGCTTTTTATGTCATGCAGAAGTTTTTTTTTGTTTTTTTGTTTACATGTTTTGTTACAGCTCTCAGAAAAATTATCCAGTCAGAAAGTAGAATGAGCTCCACATTTATGGTTGCCAAGTCCCATTACGAAAATCAGATTAAAAAATGAGCACCTGTCTTCATACGTTTAATAAAACGTTTTTAATTGCATTTGGTGCAGCAGTTTTACTTAGAACATTTACGTAGAACATTTATTTTAGAGACATTCGAATAATACAGATCGTACTTCTCATAACAATTTCCAACACAGGGCTTTAACACTACACTTTCCATATCTCTTAAGTTTCTATATTGACTGTGGTATAAAAGGTCAGCACTATACGATCCAAACACATTGCACTGAAGGTATTGGACATGGGTGCATAAGTAAGAGACCTCATGTTTTTAGCTGGAGCAGGGGGTGATGCCCACGACAGTGACCTGTTCCCCTGTGCACCTGCGCAGTCCGGCCTCACACTCGCTCATGGTCTGGGGAGCAGCGTCCGCCCCGACCCGCACACACACGCTCAGGCCTGGGGAGGGGCAGTCTGCAGTGGCCCGACAGCGGCACGTGCTGGTTTGATCTGGAAGAATTCAGCAGAGTCAAGTAAATTAAAGTTCAATATATTTCACGACAGCGTTTTGCCTTAAAAAAGGCAAGATTTGTGTTTTCACAAATCTGGTTCAGACCCGGAGGTGCCGCCATGATGGAGATATAGCTCATGCCAATTAACGGGACGGATTATCCATTTTGGACAAAAACCCAAGCGATTAACCCTCGAAATCGGACCCCTTCTCACACAGTTGACCAATTGTACAACGAAAGACTGAATGCAAAACAAAAAAAACGTGTTTGTTACAAAGTTAATTGGATGAAGTTCCATATGAAATGAAAGTGAATGCAAGTTTGTTTAGTGGCGATCTCGCAATCTTGAATACATTTTCTCATCAATATTTGATATCATGCTCTTTATACGAAGTTGACTTTACACTCTTAGAAATGTGTGTAATATTTTGTTTTGGTCTATTTCCCACCTCTAACTAGAGGCCATGTTGGAATTAACCTTGCTAATTGAATATGTTAAATACACTTTTTTTACACATAGGCTTAACCCTGTTCATTAAATGTAAAATCCACATACCGGCTACAAAATGAGCTGCGCAAATTCGGATGATATCCAGATTTTTCCCGTCCAAATTCTGATTGAGACTTGCAATCTATCGTCTCCTTTATATAGATAATTGTTCTGTCTGCTCTCCCTTATTCTGCACAACTCTGGGTAAACGGTAATACTGCAAAGTAGTTTCTCTGATGTATTGTGACAGCCAAGAACACGACGATAATTAACCATTTTGCTGTTTCAAACTTCGCGGTACTGTTTGTTTTGATAGGTGAGTACATGGGTGAGTATCGCCATCATGACCGACTTCGGAAAAGTGACGTCACGGGGCAAACACACTACGAGTCACTAACCGTCACAGGTCTCCCATGGGTGACACTTGGTGCAGCCAGAGTCAGCGGGGCGCGCAGGCCAAACACACTCGGAGTTCTCTGCCAGGGCGTGCTCCTTCTTCAGACACTTGAAGGCATGCATCTTGCACACAGTGAGGAGGCTGCTTCCGATCAGTGGGTGCGTGGCACAGAGCTCCAGCGACGGGCTGACGACAGGACGAGAAGTCACCAAAGAGCAACCAGATAATGTCAAACGTTAGCCATTAGCAAAACAACAGGATAACTATTTCATGTTCATGTATCAGCTCAAAAAAGAACAATTTTTCAAAGGACCAATAAAACGTACCCGCACTCGTTGGGCAGTCTGCACACACATTTGCCTCTGGCTGTCTTCTCCCACACCTGACACTGGCCTGAGGGAGTATCAGGGCCACGGTCTGTCTCAGTAACGACTGTGGGGCATACACAGGTTCAGTCTACAGGATTGTTAAGGAGCCCAACAGTTCCGCCTCCTTTCAAAGCTAAAATTTACACTGATAATCTGTATGATTGCAAAGTTGAAGAGAGAGAAGTTTCAAAAGTAAGCATTCAAGCTTCCTCGCTTTCCCCTCCTGATTGGACCTGACTGGCCGGTTCACAGGAAAGCGTGTCTCATTGGTCAAAGCTATGGCGCCGGGGATTCTGATTAGTTGCTGAGGTCAGTAAAAGACTTTAGAAATAAAAACTTAACGTTACATGAAATAGCAGGCTAACATGGGCTTGCTATTTCATGCTATGTGGTAACTCATCGACATAAAACACTACATTTTGAATAATGAAAAGATTTAACCCAAACTTGATGACACTGAAAAGTTATAAAAGCCTTTTTGTATTTTCAAGTATTTGGTATTTCTTTTCCGTGTAAAACATCCTTGCTATGATCAGCACATAACTGATTATCCCCCTTCGAGCTATTGAACTATTTGAATAATAAATTAAAAAGTCCAGATTTTAAATGGGATTTTGGTGGCTTCGAAATTACAGTTGTGCTCAAAAGTTTGAACAGAATTATATATATATTTGTTGCCATTATTCAGATATGAATGATCACATAAAGCACTTGGACGTTCCAACATGACAGCGATCCGAAGCACAAGGCCATGTCGACCTGTCACCGGCTCCAGCAGAATAAAGTAAACATTCTGAAGTGGTCATCTCAGTCTGTTGTCTTCAGTATCATTGAACCACCGCGGGGGGATCTCAAACGTGCAGTTCATGCAAGACAGCCCGGGAATGTAAAAGGAACTGGAGGCATAAAGATCGGCAAGTTTTACCATCCGAGGAAATGAAGAGGCCCGTCCACAAATACCACAAAAGACTCCAAGCTGTCACGGATGTTAAAGGGGCCATACACGGGATTAAAAACTGGGGTATGTAAACTTTTGATCAGGGTCCATTTTTTTTTATTATGATTTAAAAAGAGTGAACTCAGCTGTTTGACCACTAACTATGAGTGAAAAAAAGTGTCTGTGTTATCATTCAGACAAAATAAAAATAAAAAAAACATCTGTCGTCGGGGTATGTAAACTTTTGAGCACAACTGTCATTTTGAATTATTTGATGGAATAAAAGAATGTGGGGGGAAAAAAAAAAATCAAACCACACATTCACATATAGAAAAAAATAGTCGAACAATTTTGAGAATAATAAACAATAATACACATTGAGTAGAAGAGGGAACCTCGTTTGCAGGTGACCTCTGTGGGGTTTGGAGAGAAGTTGAGGCTGGGGTCACATACGGCCGTCTTCTCCCCCTGCAGTTGTTTACCCTCTGGACATGACAAAGTAACGGTGTCTCCAATGTCATAGTTGGACTTATCCGGAGACACCCGGACGTCGGCCGCCAGCGCTGGCATCATGCAATTGGACACTAGAGGAACACAGTGAGGCGAGTCAAGTATGTTTTGTGTTGCTCTCACGTAGCATGAGCGATTGTACAAGAGGTTACATTGGCAGACATCCGGGGCGCCAGACCAGCGTTGAGCGGCGGTGCACTCAAATATGTTCTGACCAGAGAGATGGAAGCCCACGATGCATCTGTACTCCACCCTGTCGCCCACTAGGTATGTGTCTTTGGGGTCCTGAAACACATGGCGGGGTTGGGTTGCTCTATTATGATCCCATAATGCCCCGCACTCACACTCACAGGGCGGGCCGCGGGGCATATGGGTTTAGATCAGGAGCAGAGAGAGACAGATGAGGCCAGGAATAAGGTTTATCTATCATCAAATAATAATAATAAAACCTAAAACAATCCCGTACAAATTGAACTCTGAAACGCACACGTGGTGGATTCAGAAATAAATCTCATTTCGTCATTTCATGCTCTAGATCAGTGGTTCCCAGATCATTCACGTCAAATACCACCACAGAGAATATTTAATGTACCACCAGAGATCAATAAAGTGACTTGTTACCAGGACGTAACCATTGACAAGCGACGGAGGGGGGCCACACTTCAGTTTGGCGGGGATGGAGAAGTCGAAACACTCGGGCTCAAAGTTCCTACATGAAAAATAAGAGAAACACATTTGTGTATTACAGGCATGGCCGTGGGAACCCAGGGTGCTGAGGGCACTGCAGCACCCCTAGTGGATAGTTTGTGAACTGCATGTAATATTATTAAATAGTAAATATGCACAGAAAAAGCATTTTTGGGGTACATTTTGTCCCTCAGCACCCCCTAACTATAATGTCTTCCCACGGCACTGATTACAGGCCTGATGTGTGTCCGGTGAGTGCCACTCATCTGACCTCAGATAGGTTTCACTGTCACAGTCTCCTCTCTCCGTTGGTTTGCCGATGCAGTGCTGTCCTCCATTTCTAGGCGCAGGATTGTTACAGGAACGGCTTCGGGTTTTATGCTCCCCGGAGCAGGACGACCAGGCGGACCAACACGACCAGCTGCCATCAACCTCCACTTACGGGACGACACACAAGTAAACAAGCACATAGAGAATAAATAGAGTTTTCCAGGAAATACTCATACTTCTTCTTTATTTTTGGTCTATGCTGGAATCTCACTCTAAAAATGCATTATTTTTCTAATTCTAATTTTCAAAACATTTTAAAATGTCTTATAGTTGTAATTAGTAAGATACTTAGTGTATGGTTTTTCCTACTCGAAAGGATTCAAAAGGATTTTCGTATCTGACAGCTACATATTACAGGCCCTACGCTTGATGTGCTTTCTAGTAGTAAGTAAAAAAAAAAAAAAAAGATGAGTTCTCAATAAAAACAGTACTCAAGTAAAGTACAGGAAAAAAAAGTACAGTACTCACGTAGATTTACTGACCACCTCTGCTTTTTGTGAATTATAGGATACACACCATGACAGTATTGCTCCCTGAAAGCTTTGAAAATTGCTTATGAACTCATCCCTGTGAAGAATTGGGATATGTGGGTTAGGAAAGCTGGGAATGAGTTGACTGTAACTAACCATTTAAGTCAAGTTAGAAATCATGGGGTAATCATGGACTCAGACCTGAATTTTAACAGTCATATTAGGTCCATTACATCAGCGGCCTTTATCACCTAAAAAACATTGTGTCCAAACCAGACTTGGAAAGACTGATTCATGCGTTTGTCTCCAGCAGGTTAGACTATTGCAACGGCCTGTTCACTGGCCTTTCTAAACGAGCTGTTAGACAACTGCAGTATATC
The DNA here is from genome assembly GCA_021464625.1 of Proterorhinus semilunaris. NCBI lineage: Eukaryota > Metazoa > Chordata > Actinopteri > Gobiiformes > Gobiidae > Proterorhinus > Proterorhinus semilunaris. Next base: position 8,886,424 of record CM038345.1, read on the forward strand.
CAAAATGCTGCGGCTCGAGTCCTGGAAATACGACCATATTAGTCCAGTGCTCCGGTCTCTGCACTGGCTTCCTGTTGCTCAGAGAATAGAATTTAAAACAGCCCTGCTTGTGTACAAGTCTCTTCATGGTTTAGCACCAAAGTACATCTCTGACATGTTAGAGATGAACCATCTCGGGCCCTGAGATCCTCAGGGAGGGGTCTCCTGGTGGTTCCCAGAGTCACCACCAAACACGGTGAGGCTGCGTTTCAATTTCATGCGGCAAAAGTCTGGAACAGCCTCAGTGAGGACATGAGACAGGCCTCAACCCTGAATATTTTCAAGTCCAGGCTGAAAGGACAACGTTTTACTGTTGCCTATGGAGATTGATTTTTTTTTTTTTTACGAATTTTAGTATGTGCATGTGTATGTATATACTGTATGTGTATATGTGTGTATGTATGTATGTATGTATGTATGTATGTGTATGTATATATGTGTGTATATATATATTTTATTTAATTTTATCAATTGATTTGTTGATTTTTGATTGTGTTTTTAATGCTTTTTATTGTGTTTTTAAATGTTTTTTTGTGTTTGGTGTTGCTGTGAGGCACATTGAGTTGTCATGTACATGAAATGTGCCATACAAATAAACTTGCCTTGCCTTGCCTAAAATGTACACACCCTCTTTTCATAGTTTGTAAAATCAGGTAATCCCTGTGGAGTTTGCATGTTCTCCCCGTGTCTGCGTAGGTTTCCTCCGGGTACTCCGGTTTCCCCTACCACTAAAAACATGTCCAATAGGTCAGTATTAATGAGAGTGTGGTTGAGAGTGCGCATGGGGGACGATGCACGTTTACATGCATGAGACCCATGTATGCTCATTAACAAGCACTGTCCCGACCAAATACACAAATAAATAAAAAAGCCCACAAAAAAATTGGGAAAACATTGAACATTTTAGGAAAATTTGGGAAAAACATGTGAAAAATTGGGCAAAATTCCAAATTTTGGAAAAATTGGGCAAAAACACGTGGAAAAATTAGGGGGAAAATAAATAAAACAAATTGGGGGGAAAACATTTGGGAAAAATATGAAAAAAAGTATCGTTCATGTATTGGTATTGAAAACCAAGTATTGTTGAAGTACCGTTTAAAAAAAAAAATGGAACGGTACCCAGCCCTAGTCTAGAGCCCGCCAAACCTCTTTTCAAAGCATTCATATAAATGCACACTCTCTCCCCTCCAAACGCAGCAGCAGAATCATCCGCCTCTCGGTCTCACGCTTTTTATAACCGTACATCTTTCTGGATCTTCCGCCTCTGCGCCAGGTTTGGGGATGCACTTGCAGACATCGTTCTTTATGACCGCCACTCCGTTCTTTTCGCAGGGCAGGCAGTTGCAGGGGTGGGACTCAGACAAGTACTTCTCTATGGCGTAGCGAAGGTACAGCTTCTTCACCCCGGCGCAGTGGACCTCCTTCACCAGCTCCCACAGCGGCCTCAGCTGTTGAACAAAGTGTGTGAACCACGATATTTCAATCAAAGCAACCAAATAAATCTATTGAAATACAAGCATTTGTGATTCGCCCTGACTTATATACTGCTGGTAGAGAGACATTACCAGCTCGTCTTCATGGAGACGCTGCTGCTGGGAAAACATTTAGCCAAACATGAGGTTTAAAGCTGGGGTACCTGACTTTCCCTGTTAACCTCTTAACCCCCACCTGAACTGAGCACATTTTTCTCCAGTTTGCTTTTACCCAAATCTAAAAGCTTCTCAACTGGAGAGCAACAGTGTAACGCCTCATTTGAAAGCTAAGACCTACAAAAGAGATTGTAACTTTTCTGCCATGTTGTCGCTGTAATTTTGAAGCACTTTTGAAGCATTTTTGTCCTATTTTCGTCTCTTTTCTTGTCACTTTTTTGTCATGTTTTTGTTGCTTTTAATCCTCTTTTTTCTTCGCTATTTTGATGCTTTAAATTTGGGTACTGCCGAACTGGTCAAGGGGGAAGGTAAAAACTGTAAAATTTGAGGTTTGACCCAAACTCGTTTCTAGCTCTCACAGTCCCTCCTACCCATCAGAAATGAACTCTTTGCACATTTCACACCTATTTACAGCTTTGCGGTGGCAGTGAAGTGAAGCAGGAGAGACCACCCGCAAAATAAAGTCATGATTATAGAATTTATTGGCTCAATAAAAATCGAAGTGAAGCCAATGCAACAAGATCTGTTTTTTGTACTGTGTTTACAACATACTCTGAGGTGACAAATATACACAAATATAACATACTCTACAACAACAAAAAGTCAGGTACCCCAGCTTTAAATACATTCCGATGGTTTATATTCATAACTCCCTGCCAAACTATTGCCTGTGCTTTGCTGATAATGAATTAGTTGTCTATGTTTTGAGTCTCATGACAGATTAGCTTATCTTGTGATGTAGCAACATATGACGAGACATTTTCCGCAGTTTGGCTTTAAATACTCAACACATAAAACATCAAAAATGTATCACTTTATTTGCAAAGATATTAGCCAAAAACCATAACAAGAGATCTGCATTTGGAAACTTGAAAATGGAAAATGTGGTTTGATTTACTGTATGTGCCAATAGGTGTAAACAGAGAAGAGCACACTTTCCCAACATTTACTGATATAAGAAAAGCACCAGATAAAACCTAATATCGAATAACTCACCTTTGGCCTGATAACTGTGGGGAAAGATTTGATAGAGTCGGCCCAGTCAGTGTAGGCTCTCCAGTTGGCGTCTGGCGTGCCGATCTCCATGTTCTCCAGCTGAGCGATTAAGTCGACGCTGCCCCCCTTTAAGGTCACGTTCCCCACACTCGTGGTCTTATTAAATACTGTTAAATTACCAACAAAATTTAAATGAAAGTCATATTCGTAAGGCTTACTGTTCCAAAGCTCTTCTTACCCTCTGGGTCTCTGGGGATGATGTCGTGACCCTTATCACACGACTCGTGAATTATGGGGAAAATTAAAAAGAAGCGCTTGGTTTTTTCACACACATTACGTTGTGAGATTTCAATGACTGAAATGAGACAAAAACAGAGAAAAAACAGTTGTGCTTCATTAGACACGCTTAATGTATTTAGGTTATTTTTTTGTTGTTGTCATGGTTCAATGGATTTCTTTCCATTCTATTTATAAGAATACTGGGTCAAGTCACTCAACTTATTTTTTAAACATGATGTAATAAATACACAAAACCGTACCTGAACATCCTTTCGGTGTATGTTGCAAAACAATGGGCTTTATTCATGAAATATTCTAAGACGGACTTCTAATTAAGATTTATGGCACGCACAAAAATGAGTTTGAAGCTGGTTCTGTTCTTCTGGAAGAACAAATCCTGCGGACTTTAGCGCACACACAAAATACAGTTTAGGATTATTATCACAGTCATAATGGATCCAAAAATATGGTCAAAACATATTTCATTATTGAGACAATAAAAATAACAATGCATAGTTTTTTATATAGCGCTTTTCTGGACACTCAGACACTTTATATTGCATTATTCATCCATTCCATACTTGGTGGTGGTAAGCTAGTATTGTAGCCACAGCTGCCCTGGGGTAGACTGAGGCGAGGCTTCCAATCTGCGCCATTGGCCCCTCCGCCCACCACCAACCACTCACCCTCACACATTCACAATAACAATGATGAGTTAATTTGTATTAATAGGATGTAATAGGACAAACGAAACATGTTTACTACAATGTAATAGTGAAATCTAAATAATTAAACTTTGATACATTTTCGTATATGTCACATGAAGGTTTTGTTACTTACAGATTTACTTACTGCGGAGATTTTTTTCTGAACTGTTTTTATTTCAAAATTATATTGCTCAAGTAGAAGTAAAAAGTACTGTGTGATAATTACAAATTACCAAAAATATTTAAAACAATACCATTACAACAAAAAAAAGCTCAAGTATATGTACTTGAGCGACGGTGGTGCGGATGGTACCGCGAGTCGTCTCATGATCAGAAGGTCGGGGGTTCAAATCCCGCCTCTTGAAGGTGCACATTGTTGTTGTGTCCTTGGGCAAGACACTTCACCCTCCTTGCCTCCAGTGTCTGCGTACACTGGTGTATGAATGAGAGAGTGGATCCTTGTAAAGAGCTTTGAGTGCCTAATGAAGGTGGAAAAGCGCTATACAAGTTGAGACCTTTTTTTTTTTTTTTTTTATACACATGAGTGAGTACTTCTAGTCTCGGATGATGCTCTTGTCATGCTTATACTGTACTTATGGAAGTACAGTGGGTGTGTCTTTGCACTTTTTTGCCATGGTAACAAGGGGTAGGGATTTAGCTTCTTAAGTCGTCTGAAAACATTCATGAATGAGGCCCACTATATATTTTAAATCAAATGTGTCCTGTTCATAACCGTCAGTGACGAGGACTTACTCCTGCGTGTTCGCACGTCGGTATCCAGCCGCACGATGACCCTGAGCGAGCCTCCCAGACTCCCCTCCGAGATGTAGTGCGTTCCAAACCTGGTCAGGAGCCGCCTGTACGCGGCGTAGTCGAACACTGTAGGCAGCTTTGTGAGCGCCTTCCAGAACTCCTCAGCGATGGGAATATACAGTGGAGCTGTCATCTGGAAGGTAGCTATTTCGATGTCGTTCTTCAATACTAAAAGGTGAAAGTTCTAAAAAAAAAAAAAAAAAGAAGCAAGATAGTCAGCACTTCCGCCCAGTTGCTTTTGTCACGATGTCAAGTTGGAAACACCGACCCTTTTTCGAACATCGGTCTCATGGTAGTCATAATTGCGAAATCCTTTTGTGGTTCCACTAAAAGTTTCTCTGTTGACAGTGTGCTTGGCGTATCTCCATTCGCTCTCAAACATCTCATCGCTTAGGTCATTCTGAACTTTGACCTAGAGCACAAGTCACAACAACAAATGTCACTCAAAAGGTGCTGTGCTTGGAGTGTTTCTCACAACTGTTTTCTGTCCCCATATTAAGCATGGGTTAAAAATAAACTAGATAAACATGTAATTCATTTATTCTGATACAAGCCAATAAGAGCAGATTAAAAAATCAGATCAGATCCGAGCCAGGTCAAGCTGACTGAAGAATAGCTTCCCCATGTTGTGTACAGTGCCTTGCAAAAGTACTAATACATCTTGAACTTTTGTACATTTTGTCATGTTTACAGCCCTAAACATAAAGATTTCATTTTGAATTTTTTACTGAAAATTCACACACAAGTAATAGACAACTGTGAAGTGAAAGCAAAATTATACATGATTCTGTTATTTAAAAAAAAAAAAGAAAACTGAAAAGTGGGGCGTGCATATTCATACAGCATGACTTAATACTTTGTGGAACCCCCTTTTGCAATAACAGCAGCAAGTCTTTTGGGGTTTGACTCTACAAGGTTTGCACATCTAGAGACTGACATTTTAGCCCATTCCTCTTTACAAAACAACTCGAGCTCTGTCAAATTAGAAGGAGAGCGTTTGTGAACAGCAGTTTTCAGGTCTTTCCACAGATTTTCAATAGGATTTAGGTCAGGACTTTGACTGGGCCATTCTAACACATTAATATGTTTGTTTTTAAACCATTCCATTGTAGATTTAGCTTTGTGTTTCGGGTCATTGTCCTGCTGGAAGGTGAATCTCCGCCCCAGCATCAATTATCTTGCTGACTCCAGCAGATTTTCCTCCAAAATGTCTCTGTATTTGGCTCCATCCATCTTCCCAACTATTCTTACAATCTTCCTAGTCCCCGCTGAGGAAAAGCAGCCCCATAGCATGATGCTCCCCCCACCATATTTGACACTGGGGATGGTGCACTCAGGACGATGAGCAGTGTTAGGTTTGCTCCATACATAATGTTTTGCATTTGGGCCAAAACTTTCAATATTTGTCTCATCTGACCAAAGCACCTTCTTCCACATGGTAGCTGTGTCCTCCATATGACTTCTAGCAAACTTCAAACGGGATTTCTTATGGCCTCCTTTCAATAACGGCTTTCTTCTTGCATTTCTGACCAGTGCTGTTCTCATTCGGCCTGTTAGTTTAGGTGGACGGCCGTGTCTTGGTAAGTTCGCAGTGGTGCTATACTCTTTGCATTTCCGAATGATGGATTGAACAGTGCTCCGTGAGATGTTCAAATCTTGGGAAATGTTTGTATAACTTAACGCTGCTTTAAACTTCTCCACAGCTTTATCCCTGACCTCTCTGGTGAGCGCCTTGGCCTTCATGATGTTGTTATGTGACCAATACACTCTGACCATAGCTCTGAGGCCCTCACAGAACAGCTGGAATTATACTGAGAGTAGATTACACGCAGGCGGTCTCTATTTAATGGTTAGGGCAAGGTGTGAACATTCTTCAGTCATTAGGAATGTTATAAAGGCAATTTAATGCACTCAGAAAATGCTGCATGAACACTTGGGTTTGAGAGTAGCGCAATTTGGATTATACTGTATGTCTGTGCTTTATATGTGATAGAAGGAACTAAGTGTTGATTTTTATTTTATTTTAGAAATGTAAAAAGATGTTGTATTTGTATTAAAACATAAACAAGTAAGGGTCAGGAACTCACCAAGAAACTGTACTTGAGGAGACTTTGTGGCATCCTGTAGGCATTGTTTTCTATTTTGCGACACTGTCCCCCGAAGCTCTTGGTATTGATGACGAGGCCTCTGCTTTTTCCGGTTGCTAAATCAACTCTAGATCAACAAATCAAAAACTTGTACATATAAAGATCCCCCAAGCGTTGTACTTACCAAATTTAGTACAATGTCATGTGCTCTGTGACGTGTACTAACTTGTACCGATGGGTTACTTACTTGCACCGTGGAATAATGTGTACTAATAAAACATAAGACCCTTACCGTAACCCCTAATCCTAAGGGTCTTATATCGTATGTACCTCCAAGTTGCCAATACACATTCATCCATTGTGTACTTACTAAAAAGGTACAGGTATCTATCAACACATTGTTACATAGTACATTACATTGTACTAAATTTGGGAGGTAAAATTGCTATTGCTAGCTGCCAAAATTGGAAACCCATATTGATATTACATTACAGATTCATTAACACAGCAATATCAATGAGAACAAGTTCTGGTTTTAATCGTTCGGGTGATATTTGCTGCTGATTGGATCAAGCACACCCCGTTTTAGCCAATCAGAGCTAGCACTCGTCTCTTAAAGGGCCACAGCGGCCAATTCTTAAAGCTACACTGTGGTAATATCTTGCTTTGTAAAAAAGAGCAACGTGCTCCAAGTTATTTTCACAGTGGGTGATCAGAACAAAGCCTTTGGAACCTACAGAACAAAGCCAATTAAACCAAAACATCTACTGGTATGGAGACGGCCAGGTTTTATAATATTCATAATATTTAACAGAGAGCACAATTAGCCGGTATGCGAATCTCTTACCCGACCCCCATGAGCTCTATGTTGGGCGGGGGTCTCTGGATTGGACACACATAGTGCTGTTTCCTTTCACAAGAGCGTTCATCTTCATTGTCCTCCTCACAGTCCTGATCCCCGTTGCACATCAGAGACTTGGGGAGGCACATTCCTACAGAGAGTCAAAGTCTATTTATACCGTGCATTTCGTACACAAGGCAACTCAATGTGCCTAAATATTGCACTTCCAAATTCCAGTCCTTTAAATCGGTGTGAGTGTGCCCGTCTCAGGTGTGGTATAATGAAGACACTGGTCGGAAAACCTGTCAGTAACTGTTTCGACCACCATTTGCCTCACGCAGTGCAGCACACAGAGTGGATCAACTGACATTGACGTGGACAACGAGCACAGGTGCATTTTTATTGACGGCATCTTGAATGACGTGTCCCCCATTGAGCATGTTTGGGACGCTCCGGATTGGCACATACAAAACTGACCAGTTCAGAGTGTCCTTTTATTGTAGACAACCTAATGCGCACGAATACTGATGCCGTGTAATCAACATCGTGAAGGGGGGTGGATTCTCTTGACGAAGGAGAAGAGCTCACTCACACAGATTATAACCACACAGAAAGAGAGAAATAGGTCTATGTGTGTATATAGAAAAAGTAATACGTCTTTGAAAAATGAAAAATAAGAGCAAAAAAAACATTTTTGTTGAGCGTACTTTCAATATAGCCAACTTTTGTCATTGCAGTGCTTATTCATTTAAAACAATAGATAACAGCGCAATGAATAATGCATGAAGACAATCTCCAAATAATTAATTGGATTTTTCAAAAATTGTTGTTATTCTAAGAGATAAAAAACGTTTGGCACCTGATCTGCAGCGGAACCGGTCTCCACACCCGTGCTCCAGGGGGCAGGCTTTAGTGGTTTCACACGGCCTGGTCTCACTCCGCTCTCCGCCACATTCTTGCCCGTCAAACTGGGCGTACACTGCTATGGATCGAGACCGGGTCTAAAACAAATGGTATTTTGAAGTCGTTTGTATGGTCCAGTGGTATATCATGCTTACATCTTACTGGATGTTATAAACATTTGTTGCCCTCTGCAGGCAACAGTGAGAATTGAAGCATGTTCAAAAGACCTCTTTAGCTCAAACGTGCTATTTAGTGGGTGCTTGTACCTGATTTACCATTAGGAACTGTGTGAGCAGTGACTGACCGCTATAAAAGTCATGATGGAAAAATGACAAATGTCCAGTTGTTAATAATTATTACTTTATTGAAAACATTCATTATATTATAGCAAATCAAGCATCTTATTTAAATTTCTGCCTGTGATTTGAGTCCGTCTCCTTCAAATATGTCATCCATGTGTGGAGCTATATGTCTTTTTATGCATGCATTTATGAAAATAATATAAGTTCTTTAGCTTAAAGTGAAATAGTAGTTGCCTGGTTTGCAATGTCATGTGACCTGCTTGCTGACCTGAGTGAGAGATTAGAAAACCAGACAATTGCGGTCGTAAATGTATATAGTAGCCATATAATCTGTGCAGGGATGTCCATTTGCTGTTCTTCTGGTTAAAATGAGTTGTTGTAGAGCGAATAAACCAGCCTGTGGTATAAGCTGGGTGTTCTGTTAGACTGCAGACTCGGCAAATGTCCTCATGCTGTCCTCTTGTGTTAATAAAGGCTCTAAGAACTACTATTTGTATTTTGTCACGATCCGATACGCATCACGATACTCAGGGGCCGATCCGATACGTATTGCAATACAGTAAGTATTTATGATACGTAATATGTTTACCTTAAAATAAAGAAAAAGAAAATAGTGTCCAAGGTTTATAAACCAAATGCCATTTGACATTTATTGAAGTGTTAAGGGGCAGTAACACAAAACGTGCTGTGTAACTGTTACTGGAAATCAAAGGAGTGCATGATCAAAATGCCTCCAAACACAAGTATTGAAAGTATTGCAATACTGGATAAAGTATTGTTGCTTGTTATTGCAGCAAAAAGTATTGTACTATGATACGATATATTTGTCCCAGCCCTATTATCCATATTAACGTGCTCATACAACTGTACATATGTGGTGGTACGAGGGGCCCCAGGTAACACAAAACGTTCAAATAACATTAGCCTGTGGTTCTCTGAGGGTCGGTTTGTAACCAAACCTAAAACTACCGCCTTTGCTCGGCCCGATCCCGTCAGACCTCGGAAGCTAAGCAGGGTCGGTACTTGGACGGGAGACCGTTTGGTAACACCAGGAAGCCTAGCAAATGTAGTGAGTGAGTGGTTGGTGGTGGTCAGAAGGGTCGATGGCGCAGACTGGTAGCCTCGCTTCCATCAGTCTACCCCAGGGCAGCTGTGGCTACAATAGTAGCTTACCACCACCAAGTATGGTGTAAATGAATAATGCATCTCTGAGTGTCCAGAAAAGCGCTATATAAAACTGATGCATTATTATTATTATTATCATAACGTTTTCCGAAGGTTCTAACAACCAAAAATACAAACGTTCTCTAGAGGATGCAGCATCCCCTGCATCTCTTCAGTCTGTGCGCACTGAGCAGTGAGCACAGGACGAGAGCCAAAGCAAAAGACTTAATGTGTACTTTCTTTATCACCCCGTACACCGTCATTTGAAAACGTTTTTAACGCCGCATTGGTGCACACACTGGATCATGTCCTGCGTAAAAGTTTACACGTGCTAATTCTTTGGACAGTTTTACTCTGTGCAGTCGTGATAAATAGGACAGCACCGTCTAAACAATGTCATTTACATTGTCTGCCTGGAAATGTTCGCATTGCGGCAAAATTGCCCCGTTTTGCATGTCCATTACTATTAGGTCCCATGAGTTATATTTGTGCAGCCGACTTGTGGCGTTGATTAGACACGCAAAGTTCAACTGCACTTGCTTTTTGCTCCACTTTAGCTACACACCATCGTGTTTGCATGTGTGCAAACGTGTGATAAATCAGGTCCTGCAGACGTCTGTAATGTTCTTGGAGTGCAAACGGAACTTCATCCAGCTGATGCCAAGGTGCGGTACAGTTTTTCCCCCATTATTAACTCATCGTATCAATACACAACTAACCTTTACTAGAACGCATGCAAAGAAGTTTAAGTAGCCTGAAAAAAAGCATAATAAAGTACGGCGATATACTCCTCTTGAGAAATACACTGACCTGTGTTTTGGTGCAGCCGTCACACTGGGACCAATCTCCAAAGGGGCTCCACTGACAGTTCACCCTCAGGTCCGGGCAACTCAGACGAAACCTGATACCAAACATCCTCAATATGATATTAAAACAAGGCATGGTCTCACTCGTTTCTCCAAGACATGGGTTCCCTCCATTCTGGCTGTAAACAGCGATTGAGCGAGTCCGGGTCTTAAGCATAAAAAAACAAGATGATAATGATGAGTGCAAAAAAAAACCTCCACACTAAAATGCAGTAAAAAGTGTGCTCTCAAAGTTATTTGTCACTAAAGCCACTTAAAAGTGCATTAGCAACTAAATATATTTTCCTTCATGGTCAACTTGAAATATAAACATGTAATTAATTAATTACGATTTGAAAAAAAAAAAAACTTTTTGTCCAAACCATTGTAGACGTTTGCATAATGTTCTCGCTCATCACTGTCATAACCTTTATTTAACTTTTAACATTAAAATATTTACATGTAGAACATTGTAAATATTTATTATTATTATCATTTTTTCACTATTCCTTAATAAATGACATATAGTGTGACTTCTTTTTTAAGTACCAACATATTTAAATTGTAATGTAGGCGTTTTGCTGCTTCAGTGTAGAAAACAGGCTCGCCACTGACCTGAGTTAAGGTGCATCCATGACATGCAGTCCACTCGCTGTACGCCCCCCACTGGCAGTCCACCCTCTGGCCAAACCTTAGACAAGAGGTAGCAACAAATGATTGGTACCACTGTGTGCATTGACCTAGCCCAGAATGATACCCCTCATGTGTTTTTTAATACACAGGGATATCAGCCCGCCCTCGTTCGCTGCTCGGGCCAAACGCAAACAGACCCTTGCGATCAGATGTGTTAGTTTGCAGTAATGTGATGTGTTGTTAGGGAGCGGCGTCACTCTTGGAAGGTGGAAGTCACCCTCAATAACGACACATAGGACAGCCGATTTCCAATTGGCTGCAATTGACCAAAAACACATCGAAATAGGTCGTTTTTTGTGATTTATAACCCTATTCAAATATGAATGCAGAACTGCTAATAACCCCACCACAACAATGCACTTCTGGCCTTCACTGATTGGTTTACTTCATTTCCTGTTTGCTCGCTTTTGCTTTTGCCCTTGAAATGTAGTGTGAAGTGTTAGTGCCGGAACTGACCAGACTCTGTACTTCTCGTACGTTTCTAGCTATGGTGTTTAGTGTGGAGAAGTTTCATCCGTACATATGGTCGTATGAGCCATTAGAGACCATAGTTAGGAAATCTCTTTTGAGTGCACCCAAGAGACTTCAAAGAAATATGTTATGCAATACGCATTCAGAAATACGACCTCATCTCAGAGCGCTGTAGAAGCTGTAGAAGCTGAAATTGTTACTATGGTGCAACACTACACATTTTAGGTGACAGTCTGCCAGATCAGGAGAACTACAAAAGAACACAGGACTCTACAAACTTTGATCCAAATGATGAAGCAGGGACGGCCATCAGACAAAAGGGCCATACCACAGGAAATCAAATCCTACTTCTCATTCCAGGAGGAATTAAGCTATCAGCAAGGCATTGTGTTTTTTTGAGGTGAACATCATCACTGCAGTAAGACATCACTCCTCACATCTAGGTGCAGGGGATGTCTTCAGAGAGTCACAGAATGTGTCTGCTGGATTGAATGATCACATAAAGACACACATACTGTAGCTAGTTGTGATATCTGCAGGTCAGTAGATAATAAACAACACAGAGAAACGATCAACCCACAAAGTGCCAAGCTGGCCATGGGCCAAAGTTGGTGTAACAGTTGATTATTATTCCAATTTTTGGGAAATAGACACAAAATCTACTATAGTGATAAAGAAATGAAAACACATTTTTCATATATACTGTATTCCAAACACAGAAGTCGACAATAGATGTCAATATTCATCGCAAGTTCCAAAGATTCAGCCAACTGTGGAAGCTTGCACACAAAACCTTATCTCCAGTCGCGACAGTGCTTCTGTCAGTCTCCCCCAGGGGAAACTGAAGCTACTAACATAGCTTACCACCACCGAGTATGGAGTGAATGTAAAAAATGCTCTCATGTAAAGTGCTTTGTGACCATGTCTGTGAAAGGCGCTATATAAATAAAGATCTTCTTCTTCTTCTTCCAGGTTACCCACTGAGACTGCTGAGCTGCCATACAAGGACTCTGTTACCAGCGAACATTAAATGGAGGCTGGGCAAGGTGAAAAGGCCAGTTGATCTACGTGATCAAAATCTATTCGGGTGCAGTTCTCAGGTACAATCCCAGCCGAACCCTCAGAGCGATGCCTGTAACAGTGATGTGCCAAAGACCACCAGTTGTGGTAAAGTTGTTTGTAAGCCTCAGTGCAACAAGACTTTTAGAGTTAACATTTTAGTGGGAAATAAAGCAAAATGTGTTTTGAGCTGTTGTCATGGGGCCACAATAATATTTTTTGTTTGTCGTCACTTGACGAATGTCTGTACCAAATCCCGTTGCTCTACGATAAAGTTGACGTTGGCCCCTCCCCCATAGGCGTAATGTATTTTCACTTTTGTAGGTGGTGCTGTCGCGCCATTTTTTATTTCTTCAATATGAAACACACATTTAAATAAATGTTTCACCGGACCTGAATTTTGGGCAAAGTTTGGTGAGTTTTCGACTATGTTTAAGGGGTCGAATTCCTGCTCAAAGAGCAGAAGAAAGAAGCGGAAAGAATAATAATATTTCTTTCTCCAAATTTAACCTGAGTCCCGAAGGTCCTTTAAAGCAAACAAAACACAACGCAGGGTCCGCTACACCTCAGCCAATGTGGCTGATGTTAGATAGACCCTGCATTGTGTTGTGATCTATATTGACTCGCGGACTCCAGACACATTCGGAGGAGGCGAAACCTTTTTAATAAACCAAAGAACCTTCCTTTGGTATTGTCTTCCATAGGAAGAGCTGGATATTGGGCTGGCCGCTCGGGCCTAATAATAATATTTTTTGCAAAAACAATATCGTCGCTTTCGCGACAACAACATATTAGGCAAGGGCCTATTGCGTTGCAATTACAATAGGCCCTTGCGACGGCAGGCCGCTCGGGCCTAATAACATACACTCATTAATTATTTAAGCTCAAGTTCAGCCTTGGTGTCCCCCGAAGTGGGGCCCAGTGCATTTAACCACAATTTGCTTCTAACCAGAAACGGCTCTGCTACAAACGAGTGGACGTCAGACCTACCCTTTAGTACATAGGAGCAGAAGCCATGGCAAGACAGTCAGACAGATCTCTGCAACTCCCTAAAAATAACAAATACAGTCTCAAAGAAATGACCACTACTTTGACGTATTAGAAAACATGTCCATAAACAATCAGAATCAGAATAGTTTTTATTGCAATTGTTTGTGAATAGCTTCACAAGGTTTGCAACATAAAACATAAACATATAACACAGAATTTAGATAAACATGTTTTAAAAAGCTATAAAACTTTAAACTATAAGGCTATAGTTTGCATAAAGAATATTAAAATAAATAAGATACAAAATATAACAATAGTTTAAACAAGTTCAAAGCAGCACTTGCCTTCATGGTGAACACAGAGGAGCTGAATCCTGAACTGCTCCTCCTCTTACCGTAAGAGGGGTGTGAGGGCCGGGGGGGCTTCTCTGGAAATGAGAGTTGAGAATGGGTGTGTGCTTGTATGTGGGAGTGCGAGTGCCTGTGTACACATATGTGTGTGTGGGATCAAATCCCTAAAGTATTTCTCTTCCTGACCTATGTTGACCTTCATATGGTGGTTGTGTAATATTACAGTGGAAGCAGCAGATGTGTTTTATCCAGGCGTCTCCCCAACACTGCACTGGAAACAAGAGGCAAGATGTTTCAACGCCTTCTCTCTGATGAGGTCCTTGTTTTCTCTCGACATATCTTATTACTTTTGAGTATTAAACAAAATGAACGCTTAAATTGGTTGCTTACAGTATGCTACAGTCGATACAGTGATGCCAGTAACTTATTACTTAATAACAGATTACTGTAATCAGATTACTGTTTTTAGTAGCTAGTAATTTAAAGCGTTACTATTTCCAAACAAGTAATCAGATTTAAGTTACTTTTCAAATCACTGAGTTACTATTTTGTAATTTTCCTTTGGAAAAAATAAATGTCTTTTTGGATCTCGGTGAGTGACGTAACATAATGTGACAAGTCACGTTTTCAGCCTAAAAACACAAACACATTGGTTGAGGAGAGAGATGGAAATGTGTCACTTTTCTGAGTCTGTTTCTGCTTTGTTGATGTTACTGTTAAAATGCACTTCCAATAAACTGAGTGTTGGTTTGTCATTAGTGTGTTGTGACGGTGGAGATGTTGTCGGCTGCAGCTGAATGTAAGTAATATAGAGTACTTGTAATCTAATTCAGTTAAAGTAACTAAGGTACTTTTCAAAGGAGTAATCAGTAATATATTACTTTTTCACGTAATCTGTGGCAACACTGAGTAGATACGTCTAGGCATATAAACAAGAAATACCACCATGGCTTAGTGGATAGCACTTTCCCAGCTAGAATGTCTCGGGTTCTATTATTACTGTTTTTTGGGAGTTTGATATTTGGAAAAGGATTATTGGACCCTAACCTTGACAGGTTGTCCCTCTGCATTTTAGGGTGGGGGAAATAATGGATAAAGTAGACCATACCTAACCATAACATTGATCATATTTCACAGAATGTCAAAGGTCAGTTTTGGGCTTTTTCCCTAAAAGGAGAAAGCCAATAATGAGCCGTGGGAAGATATTTTAGTTAGGGGGTGCTAAGGGACAAAATATACCCCAAAAACGCTTTTTCTGTGCATATTTCCTATTTATAATTATTTGCAAACTATCCACCAGGGGGTGCTGCAGTGCCCTCAGCACCCTGGTTTCCCACGGCCTTGGTAACAAATTTTACAGTGGAGACACCAACACCCAACAAAATGCTCTGTCTGTGAAGGCCTGTAAGTTATGGAACTGTCTCCCCCTCACTGTCGGGGCATGACCCACATTTCCTATTTTTAAAACCAAACTCAAAGTGTGGCTTAAAGCAAATCAGTCTTGTGACTCTTCTTTTACTTTTCTTATTCATTTCTGTCACATTGTTTGTGAGCCCTGTGGCTATAATCCGGCATGTTTACGTCTGTTTTTGTTGTTCCCATGCAGATGTTCATTAATGTGCATTGTCCCCATCAAATAAATAAATAAACCCATTCACAAACTCACAGTAAACAAAGTGTGTCTGCAAAACATTTATTGTGGTAAATACTGCAAACTTAAATTTGGTTTTCTATGTGTACAGTCACATCAACATTAGTTTACATTCAGAATGCTCCCCTCGGTCCCCGCTACAGTGTGTATGTGCACTTTGTTGCATTAGATTTGCACAGAGTACTGATCCTCCATTATGTACATGTGTTTTTACATTCGGACCCTGTAAACATTTTGAGGACAGGCAGCATTGTACTGTATACTTGTCAAGTATGCTCTACTACAGCAGCCAAACAGACACTGGTTACATGACTTTAGGTTTCACAAGTATGTAGATGCAGCTCGGAGCCAGTAGAAGAATATAGCTTTACAACTCTAGAAACTAGACACTTGTATTTAGTAGTGCGTGTATATAAGTGCGGCACATTCAAACACAGAGTAAACACATGTACACACAGAAGTACAGCAGCAGTAGCAGCAGCGCCCTCTCTGGACTTTAGTCGGAATCACACCCTCAGCCCAGAGGAGGATGAAGCCAATTTCAGAATCCTGGGTCCAGGCCTAGAGTCAAGACTGCGCCTACCATGTCACCACTTTTTACAGAACACTCACCCCCGCTCTACACTCACTGTCTTGTGCATCTAAGTCTCTTATGCCAGAACTGCTCTTTTAAAGCTGGTCACAGTGGTTGAGTGAATCGTAGACTTCATTTTCTGATTGCGGTATTCTCACGATTTGAAAGGCGTTGCAAACTCTGCATAATTCCTCATCTCAACTCAGGTCAAAATATGGTGACATGGTAACGCTTGTGACACTTCAAATACCCTATTTTACTTGTTACGAACTTAAAGATTTCAAATCAACTAATTGACTGGAGGGGCTACCAAAGTCCCCCGCCTTGGTCTCACCTAAACGTAGTGGAGAGGCTTGAGCGCCCAAAGGCTCCTAGGAAATATGTTGTCGGGGGCTTTGTTCCCCTGGTAGGATTTCCCGTTGCAAACTGGTCGTAGCTAATAGGTCAGCTAGGACCAGAAGCCCCTTACGAAAGGGGACCAACAAGGCCTTTTTCTCTATTGCTGAGCCCGCCTTCTGGGGGGCTCCTGTCCCTTTACATACAAACTACCCAGGGAAGCGTGCTGTGTTCAAGCATATCTTGTAATCTAGGAAGACTCTTCGTAAAACAGACAACTCACTTCAGATGGAAAGCTCATGAGATCATCGCGGTAAACATATGTGGATTTTTTTTGTTTTGTTTTGTCTTTTAGCTGATCTCACATAGAAGTGGATTTCTTGCTGGATGCTATTCATAATGCAACCATAAAGCCATTATCATGAATAGAGTGGGCAATGGGGATTGTCTTACTCTGGGGCACAGAGAATTGACCTAGTTTAATCATTTCCTCATAATTATTCAGGCAAGGTTTGATGCTAAAGAGAGGAATTTATTTTGTCCAATCTACCGAGTTCCCAAGATATTATGAACACAATTATTATTTAAAAAATAAAAAAAACGCTCGTAACGCTCAGCTGCTTATATTTTGGCAAAACACCTTCATGAGCCTTGGTTGAACAGTGTGGTGGAAATGCGATGGAATCACCGCCCACAGTTCCTGGTTTAAATGGGGTAATTTGCTACAAGTGAAAATCGGCAGGGTATCGCTTTGGGAAGTCCAGCCTGTGGTGGGAGGAGGTGTAGCCTGTTACAGTATGTGGCCCCAGGTTGGAAACGAAATCCTCTCCGCAGACAGATGCTCAGATGTAAATGGGCTGCTCCTGAGCTGTGAGGAGTCGGTACATAGCGGCAGGCATGGTCTTCATGTGGATCTGTGAAAAAGTACACCACAATTCAAGCACAATTTCAACGGAATACATTACTGGATTCTATAGTATGAGGGATTTAATTAATTCACTTCCCTTTTTGCCTTTGTTTTTACAAAATGTTATATTCAAAGATTGCTTCTTTTTTTTTTCAAACTTAATGGAACATATTGCTTTGACATTATTATTCATAATGTCAAATATACCTCTTAGTGACAAAGTGACTGGTTAGAAAATGCAATATTTATCTAAATCACTTCCTGGCTCCACTTCCTGATCCTCTGAGCGAGCTAACGTGGCCATATCACTTTTGCTCTGCCCGATCCCGTCAGACCTTGGAAGCTAAGCAGGGAAGGGCCTGGTCGGTACTTGGATGGGAGACCGTTTGGGAACACGAGGAAGTCTGGCGAATGTAGTGAGTGAGTGAGTGGTCGAAGGGGCCGATGGTGCAGACTGGTTCCCTCGCTTCCGTCAGTCTACCCCAGGGCAGCTGTGGCTACAATAGTAGATTACCACCACCAAGTATGGAGTGAATGAATAATGGAATGTAAAGCGTCTTTGAGTGTCCAGAAAAGCGCTATAGAAAACCGATGCATTATTATTATTAATAAAATAACCCCTCCCACCCTTCCCCTCCTCTTGGACCCCTTCACTGCGCTGCTGTTTCAATAAAGAGAGAATAACATTGCACCCCCTGAAATATTGCAGTAATAGCGTTATCATATAATATTCAGAGATTTAATGAAAATAGCATTTATTTTTCTCATATTGTGCAGCCCTTGTGTCTAACCTGGAAAACCATATTCTGAAAAACAAATATCATATGTCTATGCGGCCATTATAACTTTTTTGATCATTTAACTTAACAATGTATTTCCCCCACCTGCCGATGTCATGAGGCGGTGCTCCTGTATGGTTAAAAGTTCAGACAGCTCAAGGGACTGGATTCTTATCATTTCAGCACTCAAATTGCCTCCAGTACGAAGTATGTCTTGCTAGTAGTTAGCAACTACAGAGGTTTCAAAACATGAAATTCTGATGTGTGTCTAAAAGTGGTTTAAAAAGCCGGAATAAAGCCTGGGATAGAACCTTTGAGACTTCAGCTCACCTCTCCGACAGCATTTGAAAGGATGTGAACTATTTTCTCATGCGTAGTAGCCACGACGCTCTGGCTGTTGATCTCAATAATGCGATGACCCACTCGGACTCCTCCCCGTTCAGCGATGCCCCCGCGCATAAGGCTGCATATCTGTTGGAACGCACACTTTTAGTTGACATTAAGATTACAGTATGTATTTGGGGACCCGTGACAGACGTCAGTACTCACAATGCCATTTTGCACACTGAAGCCCAGCTGGTAGCGGAGGTCCGGTCGTCTGATCAGTACCGTGGTCACAGGGGGGCAGCGCACGATGTTCAGCTTCACCCGAGACTGGGTCTTCAGGCCCTGCAGAGATGACGCACAAATACACAGGTGGAAATTTTTTGATCGCCACACAAAATGCTAATGCAAACACAAACAAATCAAAGCTGCGACAGGAACTATGATTGGGTCATCTAAACTGATAAAAAACAAATTGGCCACAGCTGGAGTGGAAAGGGTTTGTATTTTAGTTTATGAAAAAATAAGTGAGCTAACATATTAATGCACAACTTATAATGATCAGTTCACTTAATGTGAGTTGATTATGTCAATGTAAACTAATAGCCTGTGATTTGGCCAAGGATATTTTGTGCAGAATAAAACGCTGTTCTTGCGCTACCAACCACTCAAAAAAATGCATTCATTTTTGTAGCTGCTCTATTGTAGATTTAAATTTATATTATTTGCATGAAATGTCTTCAACTGAACCAAAACTGAACCGTAACAGAATTATTTGACTAATCTTGAACCAACAGCATTGCGAATAAGGAAAATCTAGTTGGTTTTGATACATAGATTTAGTAGTGTACTGACCTATTGTAAAAAATAACTATTCTCTCTTTGACTGAATAAATACAGTGCCTTGTGAAAGTACGAATAAAACTTGAACTTTTGCAACTTTTTCTGTTATTCTACAAAAAATAGAAAAGTGTAAAGTGGGGCGTGCATAAGTGTTCATACAGCATTTTTCTGAGTGCATTAAATTGCCTTATAGATAGATATAGAGGAGACCTATGCGTAATCTAATCTCAGTATAATTCCAGCTGTTCTGTGAGGGCCTCAGAGCTATGGTCGGAGTGTATTGGTCACTAAACATCATGAAGGCCAAGGAGCTCAACAGGGATAAAGCTGTGGAGAAGTTTAAAGCAGCGTTAAGTTATACAAAGATTTGAACAGCTCACAAAGCACGGTTCAATCCATCATTCGGAAATGGAAAGAGTATAGCACAACTGCGAACTTACCAAGACACGGCCGTCCACCTAAACTAACAGACCGAACAAGGAGAGCACTGGTCAGAAATGCAACCAAGTGCCCCAAGATAACTCTGGAGGAGCTGGGACGTCCTGCCGCTGAGCTGGGGGAATCTGTACATGGGACAACTATAAGTCGTACTCTACACAAATCTGGCCTTCATGGACGAGTGGCAAGAAGAAAGCCATTATTGAAAGGAGGCCATAAGAAATCCTGTTTGAAGTTTGCTAGAAGTCATATGGAGGACACAGCTACCATGTGGAAGAAGGTGCTTTGGTCAGATGAGACAAAAATTGAACGTTTTGGCCCAAATGCAAAACGTTATGTATGGAGCAAACCTAAAACTGCTCATCGTCCTGAGTGCACCATCCCCAGTGTCAAATATGGTGGGGGAGCATCATGCTATGGGGCTGCGTTTCCTCAGCAGGGACTGGGAAGATTGTAAG
Source organism: Proterorhinus semilunaris (assembly GCA_021464625.1). Lineage (NCBI taxonomy): Eukaryota > Metazoa > Chordata > Actinopteri > Gobiiformes > Gobiidae > Proterorhinus > Proterorhinus semilunaris. The sequence continues at coordinate 8,906,922 of CM038345.1, forward strand.
AATAGTTGGGAAGATGGATGGAGCCAAATACAGAGACATTTTGGAGGAAAACCTGCTGGAGTCAGCAAGCGAATTGAGGCTGGGGCGGAGATTCACCTTCCAGCAGGACAATGACCCTAAACACAAAGCTAAATCTACAATGGAATGGTTTAAAAACAAACATATTAATGTGTTAGAATGGCCCAGTCAAAGTCCTGACCTAAATCCTATTGAAAATCTGTGGAAAGACTTGAAAACTGCTGTTCACAAACGCTCTCCTTCTAATTTGACAGAGCTCGAGTTGTTTTGTAAAGAGGAATGGGCTAAAATGTCAGTCTCTAGATGTGCAAACCTTGTAGAGTCAAACCCCAAAAGACTTGTTATTGCAGCAAAAAGGGATTCCACAAAGTATTATTTCATGCTGTATGAACACTTATGCACGCCCCATTTTTTGGTATTCTATTTTTTGAAAAATAACAGAATCATGTATCATTTTGTTTTGACTTCACATTTGTCTGTTACTTGTGTGTGAACTTTCAGTAAAAAATTCAAAATAAAATCTTTACGTTTAGGGCTGTAAACATGACAAAATGTGCAAAAGTTCAAGGTGTATTAGCACTTTCGCAAGGCACTGTACATAAAATCCAATACCGGAAGAGAAGGACATGCGTCTTTGGTGTACCTTGATGATGCTCTGGCAGGTGGACAGGGGCAGTCCCACCAGACTGGTCCCATTGATGGACATGATCTGGTCTCCGATGTTGAGGCGCCCGGAGCGCTCGGCTGGGCCTGCATGCATCATGTTCGCCACAATCACAGTCGGCAGGATGGAGCCCCAGCCACTCTCCACAATCACCACGCCCAGAATCTCTCCTTTGGCCTTTTCCACAATCACCTGGAATAGAACAGTTGGCTAACATTAGGAAACACTAAGAGCTAAGAGCTTCCAGAGTAAGATCGCAGGGGAGGGTATGCGAGTCTAGGAGGGGAGCGTGGGAGGGTCTTACAGTGAGACTTTGTCAACTGGACATTTCGTTTCAGTCGTCTTAGATCAACATTGGATTTTTGATTCCAGAATGGCGTGTGATACAACATCAAATACAAGCTTTCACTTTTAGCTAACAGCATGCTAGCAAATCAAAGGCATCATAACGAACTATTGAAAAATACAAAGGATAGTTTTGTATTCCGTCTATGACAATTAATCCAGGAAATACAGATCGGAGCGCCTCCTGGTAATTGCATAGCCTATTTTGTGCTTGAATACAAAAACATAGGCTCAAATTCTGTGCACTCAGTCTATGAAAAGTGTATGTAATCGATGTGACCTGGGACGTACATCCTTGCAGTTCTCAGACTTGGAGAAGTGGACGAGGTCGTCGTTGTACATGTCCTGGGTGTTGAGCAGGTCGCTGTACTCTTTTTGACTCAGATCTTCGGGGTTGATGCCATTGGCCCGCAGGAACTCCTGGTAGGCCACGCTGAAGGCCTGGCCGATCGACTGGGCAATCAGCTGGGCCTGAAGTGAGAGACGGAGCGAGCGGGAAAAAAAAAAAGCAGTAATTCAAAATAATTACTCAAGCAAAAAAGGATTAACATTTGTCAAATTGGTATGCAGGTCATAGAAAGCACCAAAAACTAGCCTTGCTCTCTCAGTCTGCTTATGTGCTTGGTGCGAACTTGACCTATGTGTTAGAGGAGTATGACTGGAAACCGGAGAACCCAGAGGAAATGTACCTAGAAAGAATCTGCCAAGTCTACACAGAAGGGCCCAATGCATTTATCAGCAAGGAGGTCTTTTTACGGTCAATGGTCGAGGCATTAGATACATTTGCATAAAAAGTGCTATACCTTCAAATCATTTACCCGAGAGACCGCAGTGAAAACAGGAAATCTCCAGACATGACAAAAGCGAGTCATGTAGCATTATGGGCCAAGAGAATCTGTTTAAAGGTTAATGATTTACTCACGTCTTCGGATTCAAAAACGTGGCAGATCATCTTGTACTGCCGCTTGCTGTCCTCCTCCGCGCTCTCATCGGAGTCTGACTGAGGCATCCTGCGGCGGGCCATCAGAACCACGATGTTACCGATGTCAGCGATGTACGAGATGGTCCGCAGTGGGTGGTCCATCATGGTATCCTAAGAGAAAAATATCCGTGTGCGTGTAAGGTAAGGTTACTGATAGGAAAATGTGACCTGTTGCTTTTGACCCATTCGGCTGTGTTAATCTATCATTTTAACCTTAATCTTAAATAACACATTAAATTACTATTACTCTTAAATAGATGTTTAAGTTTTGGCTAGTAAGAGCAGCTGGTGGCTAGTGTGGAAAGTACTAACAGTGGCTGGTGATCCATAAAGTTAAGCTCTTGGTGATAATGTGTGATTTTCATGCACAAGAATTATTTGTAATACAGTTTTTATAAACTATATGTAGAAACCTAACAGAACAAACAATATAAAGGTCTGTATTGAGATAAATGTATTGTTTGCAATGCCTATTGTAGCAAGTGTATTGATAATTACATAAAATAGGCTCTTTATCTGAGCAGGACTTAACCAGTGGCACACATCTTTATCTGTAACATAATGTCCGACCTGTTGCGTTCTCTGGACCGGTACCAAAGCGCTAGCCTCCTATGCGCTTTTGCCTATAGAGGCCTCTCTCCTCCGCTTTGAGGGGGTTTATTCATCTCATTCATCATTTGCATGCTTTCTGCGCTCACGTCGCATCTCAAACTAGTGCATTTAATTGGGGAGAAAATACTTTGTCCTGAGACAGATAAAGTCCCAGAGACATTTCTGTACCGCAGCTGCTGTCAGTCGCCCGCATTCGGTCGGCTGGTGGGTGTTAATGTAACGCAAAGCCCTGCCAAGAACAAAATTGGTTCACATCTTATTGTTTCTTTTTTGTTGCGCCCTCTTCAGGTCAATTTGACTGTCTTGAACGGCATGCAAACAAATTGATGGTGGCATGATAAAAGCAGTTTGACTAGAGATCTGTTCAGAAACAGTTTAGAGATCATTTATGGGAAGGTTAAATCCATTGCGTAGCGAAATAAAGGAAATGGAAGCGTTATAGCAGTAGAAAAAGAAATGACCATAGTAAACGATAACTTATAAAGACTTGAACAGGGTTAAAACATAGTTGAAAGCTCAAAAAAGTCAATTTTTGCATGATGCGTATGTCTACATTTATCTACTATTCTACATTTGCGTTAGGTAGGTCTTCAGTTAAAATTGTACATTTATTTAATTTGGCAAACCCCTGTAGGCGAGCCTGTACCTGGGAGTCGGCGTTGAGCACTTTGATTCTCTGTGTGGAGATGAAAAGATCCACCTCCGTCATAATAGCCTCATCTTCAGGCGCCTGCAGACAAAAGCAAATACGTTCAGGGTTCATTGTGGGAGTTGCAAGATTACCAGATAACTATCGTACAAGAGTGATAAATAAGAACATCACAAAACCGAGGAGAGAGGGAGAAAGGGTACCTTCTTCTTGCTTTGGGCCTGTTTCTGAGCTGCCTGTGGAATAAGGACAGAGACACAGGGTTAACGTGAGACAAAGGGAAAGAGAAACAAACTGGAAAGCATTACACAAACGTATTTAACAACACAGGAAGCAAATCACATTTTCAGAATTGGATCTCAGTGTAGGAGTGGGGTAAAAAAGAGAGAGCAGAATGGAAAGCAGTGGCAGGGATCGAGGGGTTAGCTTGTAGCCAGACATATTTAAGATGCGCGGCTACAGAGGTGTATGAAAGCCCTTATTCTGTGGGAAACCGGGCAGCACAGAACTGGGATAAGCTCTGGCCTTGAAGCAGGTGGCTGGGCGTGTGAGAGAGAGAGGGGCTGACCTTGATGCGGCTCACAGCCTCCTGGGCCTGCATCATGCGCACATTCTTGGAGGGGGTTTTGTCCGACAGCAGCTGTGTGGAGCCCAGGTAGTTCGCTGCAAAAATTATGCCATCAATGAGGTCCTCGGGGTCACAGGGGCCTGGAACTGGAGACAAAGTAGAACATTTATAAACTGACAAAATAACAACTAATCTTAGCAGTTAGTAGTTTTCAACTGGTTTTGCCACGCGACACATATTCCTAAAACCCAACGCGACTAAACAGACTAATGAAAAATATTAATTTCAACTTATGATAAACAAAAGTGCAATGCTGTATTTTATCCATAATGCTCGGTTGATTCAAGCATTATAGTAAATATCATCAATTATTAACAACTGGCCTTGAATGCAACACAATCAGCACAGGTTCCAGCCATCAAGGCAGTTTGAAGTACCACAAAAAAATCTAAAATTATATCACCATCCCCTAGCTGTGAAAATGAAGACATTTTGTTCTTCATTTGAAATACTGTTCGTTGTGTCCATTCTGGACTAACTCAACATCTGACCGTAATTTCGTTACTTATTAAAAAATCCAAATAATGTTTTGTAACTCTATTTTTTGTTCTATCTCAGTCAGATGTTTATGAGTCAGACTGATCAGATATTAATGTGGTGTTTGTTGATGGTTTGTGTGAGATCACTGTTGTTGTAAACTTACACTGGTCCTGTGGCACAGGGAAAACTGTTGAATTAATTATGAGTGAACGAGAGGAAAAACTCACCCTCCACATATGTGGGGAAGGACACCCGGCTCCTGCCAGCCTGAGGACCACAGCAGGACTAGTTAGTACATGGGCAGTGCAAATGCAGTACAAAAGCATTGATGGAACATAATATATATTGCACAGACCTCTCTGGATGAGGGAGTCTCTGGGCTGTTGTCTGGCAGAAGCTGTCGGCTGGAGCCCTCTGCTCCGGAGGGAGAGGGTGAGCCTGACCGTGGAGACTGGACACAACAATTATAATAGAATGAAATAAACAGCACAGAAGCCAGCTATCTAATGCATCAAGAGGATCATGGGCCGACACTGTTTTCATATTTTCTATAAATACAAAGAAAACAAGTCTGGAGAGAAAAAAAATAGGCACTCGACCATTGGTCTAATAACTGCAAAAACATTTGTTGCATCATTTGACATTTGACACATCACAGACAATAGTGCAGCTCCAAGACAGTACTATCACAAACATCAACTCCAGGACAAGAGCATACTTTGAACAACCTAACTCCTCTTCTCAGGTCCTCCCATACATCTGCTTTATCCTACTATGTCAAAGAGCTCCAAACCTTGTCTTCCACATCATTGTCTGGAGCCGGCCGACACTGCTTGGCCTCTTCCTCCTCCAGCTTCTCCACTTGGAACATCCAAAAGTTCTCCATAGTGTCTTCTGCAGCTCTGACCCCGTTCACTGAGCGCTGTGCTGTTCTAAATGAGCAGCTCAGGTGACAGGTGTCGAGCTCCTGCCCCGTCACTGAGCTACAGCCAGACAGATACAACACTAGAGTGGACATAGCAACCACCGCTGTGCCAGTTCTGACAGCCATATTTTGACAGTACGAACAAGCTACTTTTAATGGCATGATTGTTTGTCATTACAATATATGGACATATATACTTTATTATTAGTCAAATAATTTTACACCAATAAAGGTGTTTTGTTTGTCCCCATCAGGACATTTTTGTCATATGACTGCATTTGAGCTATGCTTTAGGAAAAGTACAGAGTGTCTAGGAAATCGACTCTGAAGTGGGAAGAAAATGCACAGAGGAAGGCCCAAACTGGGAACAAGGGATGTTTTTGCTAAGCGCTAGCCACTGTACCACTAGCATTAAAACGGAGCATGACCATAACTGACATTCTTCCCAAATGTTTATTTCAAATTAATATGACAAAACTAAATTTAGGTAAAGTAGAATTGCAAAAAGTTGGGGTGGGAACAGAATTTCACCCAAAAAATACAGTAGAATAAAATCCAAGCTTTTGTTTTCTTTTTATTACAGATATTTTTATTTGCTGAAAAGAACCTAAAAAACATGCGGGATTGCTGCGAGTGGATCACCTCTCCTAAGACCTGACTTGTAGCTTTATTGGAACCTGAGAAAAAAAATGTGCTCTGTGAAGGTGGGGGGTAAGAGGTTAAAACATCATTAAATGCACATCCTGAAAAATGAAGCTCCCTATTTGTTTACATACATGCTTGTGCAGAACCCGCAGTCAAAACATGGATACCAGACAGTGGGCTAATGTTGTGAGTGAAGGTGGCGCTGTCCACTCTAGTGCGCTCTCTTTCATCTGATTAGAGCAGTGCCCACATTTACATGACAGACTGTTCCAACTAAGTAGAGTTACAAAAAAAAATCCACAACAATAATCTTACAAGTGTGAAACGAAGCCACACCATTCATCTGCAGCGTTTTCCCGAAAAGGTCATGTGACGTGGAGAGTGGCTGCGGACACCGGAGCCAATCTGAATTATTGAAGGGCCTGAGACTTGCCTTTCTCTGCTTGACAGCGGTGATGAATAAAAGATCACCGGGCAGAGGCGGCATGTCGTCCATCACAGCTCTTCACTATTCAGAGATTTTAAAATCGTACAACCAGTAAGAGTCTTAAAAACACAAGATTCATAGAAATGCCACGGCCAAAACTGTTTAAGAAAGTAAACAAATGAGCCGTCCAAAAAAAAGACAAAGAAAAGGCTTGGTCACGAACTGAATACATCTGTGGTGTCCAAATACTGTCTGGATGTTAACTCAAATAGCTTGTTAACATTCTCCATTAGTTCACCATAACAAACTGAGAATTTGTAATCTTTTAGCTCTATAGCTGAGAAGAATTGTGGCTGTTCTTCTGCGGTGGTTTGTCAGAAAAAAGAACATTTGATTGACATATAGAGGGACATGCCATTATAAATACTTTTCAACTTGGCAACCCGGCATGCATCTCTAATTTCAAATTATTTTCTATGTCACTATCGATCCTGCTCAACGTTGTGGTACAAAGATCTTATAACCAGATCTTCGCATATTCTAACCAGATTTTCCCAGAGCCTGATCAAAAGGTGAGCTCAGGTGACATGGGAAAAACAACCTTAGCAGTTGTCATCTTCCTCATTAGACAGCTGATAGGACATGGTACTCACATCGCCCTCCAGTGGCGGCTGCAGCTCACAGTCAGCAGTGGGACTCAGGTCCTGTCTCATGACCCAGACCGGCTCTTTCGGCTCGTCTGGAGTGTAAGGAGACCTCACTGTGCGTGTTTTCACCTCCTCTATGGCCTCCTTGATATCTTTTATGGCCAGAGATATGGCGTCTTTTTTCTCCTGCAGGCTCCGCACCATGGGGGACCCTTTGTGGGTTTCCGCAGGGACCAGGGTTGGGTCTGGAGCTCTTTCAGAGTTCTCAATTGGCTCCTCATTGACGGGTAGTTCTTTGGCACAATTTAGGCTGTGCGAGCTTAGGCTAATCTGGAGCTCCACCGTGATGCTGTCTCCATCCTCGTCTTGGTCGCCGCTGTCCGCTCGTGGGTAAGGGGCAAACTCCGCCTCCTTCTCCGGACTGTCTGACTCCCCATCCGATCGCTCGTCATAGTGGTGCAGCCGCGAGCCCACAGCCTGCTGGTAGTCCCCGCTCCCTGGCTGAGCCTCCAGCAGCCTGAAGCCGGGCCTTCCCTGGGGCTCAGAGCCTGCTGCACACATGCCAGAAGCCTCACAGATCTCCTCATACACATGCTCCGATGGGGAGTAGATATCATAGGGCTCACAGTACATCTCATCTCTCAGCTCTTCTGAGGAACCCAGCACCTGGAATTAGGGCAATAGAGGACATATTGCATGTTAATACATTAAAGGATCTCCTATCCTGGGATGAAAGGCTTATGATAACGGGCGGCACAGCGGTTGCCGCCCGTTATCACAGCTCAAAGGTGATAACGGGCGGCAACGGGCGGCAACGGGCATCACAGCTCAAAGGTTCCGGGTTCGATTCCCACCTGGATGGGGCCTTTCTGTGTGGAGTTTGCATGTTCTCCCCATGTCTGTTTAGGTTTCCTCTGGGTGTTCCGGTTTCCCCTGCCACTAAAAACATGTACAATAGGCCAGGATGAATGAGAGTGTGTTTGAGAGTGCACATGGGGGACAACGGATGGAAATTAGCCCAAGGCTACAATCCGGTGTGGCGTGTAAACATGAATGAGACCCAAGTATGTTCATTAACATGCACTGTCCCGACCAAATAAACCAATAAATAAATGATGGTATGCTCTGATGTAATTTTCATTCTAAACACAATTCTCATCATTCAGGACTGAGGGGCAAAAACAAATTTGATACTTCAGCAATGCCACCCAGATTTTGCCACTCACAGCGTAACTTTACATTGTGCACATACCCTCTTTCGTAGAATTTATAAGTGAGTAGTTGTTGTTTGCATAAAATCAACAGGAAATACTTTTTTTAATCTTTTTTTTTTATTAAAGAGTCAGAAAAACTACTCTACTGCTACTCTTGGTGGTTTTACTTTGACCTGACTTTCCACCTTTCCACTTTCACGAGAGTTTACTGAGTGTGAGAAATCAAGTGTGTGAATACAGACATTCAGAATCGGATCAGATTGACAGCAAGCAACAGCATATTTAGCAGATGCGTTTCAGTGACACTCACATGTAAATGTTTTTAAAATGATGCGTCTTTAATTTACAAATGCATTATTGTGTTTTTCTTGTGAGAGTAATACTGTGATGGTGGATTGTTTTATATCTCTATAGTTATATCATTTGTCGGGCGATACCACCTACTACCATATGCGAGATTGTGATTGTTTACAATGCATAGAAGTTGTAAATATATGTACATTATTATAAGTGCAGTTTTGTTTCTATCGATAACGTACTTCTGAATACGGTTTAGATAGACAGCTCAGCAGGAGCGCTCTACAGGTAGGTCTCGAAGGCATGTAGGTCATAGGTTATCATAGACAACTACTTATGTTAGCAACAATAATCAAAGTAAATATGATTTCACCAATTTTATATTATAATTTTTTTTAGTAGATCACAATATTCCTAAGAAACAGGTTGAGCACCGCAGTATAATGTACTGTGTGTGTCTCAGCTTTTCTGACATGAACTGCTTCCTTTCTGGTCGTGTTTGTAGCTGCATTAGTTCACCTGAACACAGGCCGGTGAATCAGGTGCAGGGGGTTATAACGTTGTCACATACCTTGGAGTACTCAGCGGCCTGGTCCTCAGGCAGGGCAGCTGCTGGGGGCCTGTGGGCCTCGTCCTCTGGCTCCGTGCTCTGAAGCAGGCTGTCATCACCCTCTGCTCGGTCCGTGTGGGTGTGGAAGCCGCTCTCGGTGCTGGCAGAACGGGCCAGGGCAGAATCATCGCGCTCTCGCTCATCTTCGTGGCTCCTCAGCTCCTGTTGGGCCTCTCTTTGCTGACGACGCAGCTGCCTGTGTTGCTGGGCCCTCAGCCGGGCCTCAGTGTCGCCCTGACGCCGATAGCGGGTTGTTGCTGGTCGGGCTGGGCCCCTGGGCTCAGGCTCCATGTCCTGAGGAGCCTCACTGTGTCTGGAGTGATGGGACCTGTTCTTATTGTTGTCAAGATGGTTATAGGGCGTCTCCCGCTCCTCCATGATGCTCTTGGTGTCCTGGATAGAAATCGCCTGAGGGCCCTGGACACTTCCAGGTGTGCATCTGAAAAAATCCAAATGTCACTGAACTTGTGAGACATCTAAGATGACAGACATATTCAGTAAGGTGTTGATCAGCCCCTGTAAGTATTGCTGTATAGTCTCCTCTCTTCTGCTGCCTGTAGAGAGATTCTGCAAGGTCCACCTGGAGCCAGCATGAACAGGGCTGAACCTGCATCTTGACGAAACTGAGAGCTCATTCATTACCGTTTTGTTCATCTTGTGAAGGATGCTCTTGGCTATAATGCCACAAAAACGTGATTTTCATCATCAACGTATGTGGTCTAAACTCTAGACTAGATCAGACTTCCTTCAGAGGCTACTTAGGCATGTGGCCCAGAGCTATGATGCCGTTTTTCTCTTCCTTCCACAGTGATGCCCCCTCCCCCTCCCTACATTTATTTAGAATGTGGTTCCTGTATTCTTGAAATAGGTAATTCCGTGTAGTCTCTATCCTATTATGTTGCCATAGAGACTTGACTATTTGGCAAAGGCTGCCTATGTGCGTATAGGCCATTTCCCAAAGGAAGAAATCCAATGGCTACCGCATTGTATGCATATTTACCAACACCCCAACAGGCTACCAGAAATATATTTCCTTACATTTGGGGCAATAACAGCCTAACAGGATACCCTGTGGGCTGTTTGCTCTTTACATTGTTGTTTATTTTTGGAGATATGAGGAGCGGTCTTTACCGCATCATGTGCGCACGGCGTTTCCCCGCACCTGCACCGCGAAAGGCCTGGTCTCCATGACTAGTCTACACTGTCTGCCTCCAGACTCCGCACCATCACTAGCGCTCCTTTTGCCGTGAACAAAAGCGCTGCGACACCGTGTCAATGCCGCAGTCCGGCTCGCACAGCCACTGAGTAATTCATCGCCCAAGTTTCCCAGAAAACACTCACCAGCTCCTGTTCCGAGCTCCAGCCGCCGCGGGATGTGCGCTCCGCCGCTCGCAGTCTTCCATCTTTCTTCAGCTGCTGCCTGAGTGCGAGCATGCGTGCCAGCTCATCCTCGTCACGTCTCCCAGCGCAGACGGTCCAGCGACCCCATTTCAAGACTAAGATGATGCGTCCTAAACCCACATCTCTCAGGGTCCTCACTGTTTTTTTCTGCTGAAGGAAATTACACACTTGCACTGGTGTAATGTGAAGGAGCTTTTGGAGCACACCTGAAGCTCGGGGAAACACAGCCAGTGTGAATGACCATGCACATTACTTTAAACTCCATAACGCGTTTGGCCAATTGTCAAACTTTAAGCGCCCTTCCTGCTTTCAAACCCCGTCCTCCTCCTGTTTTACATCACTGAGAAGACTTTAGTTCCGTATATTTAATATAAATGTTTTCAGAAAACATGACGAGAAAAGAACAAAGGCAGGTTTATACTTATTAGCTTTATTATGACAGATTCAGTGAGATTAGGACAATGAGAATAAAGAGGAGAATATGTACAAGCTACATCAAAGTCAATAGTCACTTATTGAATCTCAGTAACATTTCTGCATAGTTATTTGTGTTGTAGAACTGCAGATGAAAATATCAAATCCAGTCACATATGTCTGATATGTCCACAGCTATACTAGTAATAATCATACTACGATACAATACTCCAATGTATACTCACTTTAATATCGCCAAGAGTCATGTACACAGTGGTTTCTCTTCCCTGTGATTGCGTAATATGGAAGCACTGAACTCGGAAAGTGAGCAGGACAGGGCTAATCATTCATTATAAAAAATCCAGTTGTGTGCCTCTTGTGGTTTGAGTATACTTGTTGACAATGGTGTAGAGATATGGACAAATATTTGTTCATTATCTCTCTGCATGGAAGAAACGGAACCGTCTAACCACTACAGGTCAGGTGGGTGTGATAGAAATTAAAACATTAGCCCTCCACCCACATACACAAGATAGATCTGGTCTTAAGGGGGCCAAGTGAAAATCTTCAGCCCATTCATCTTTGTTCCAGTTGAAACACACTCTTCTAGAAAAGGAATATAATGCAGTAAAGCAGACAAAACACATTGGTCTGGTTCCTCAGCATACTGTGCCGTAGGTAGAGTTGTGAACAAAACAAAATATTAAACTTATTAAATTAACTACATTTCAAACCAGGAAAGTTAAGGTGCAGCAAAATTTGGATTAAAAACTTGAAAAAGTCAGACGCCTTTGAAGTACCAGTACACAATAAAACATACAATTATTAACACAAAGCCAGTGGACAAAGGTTTTAAGCAGCGTAACAACTCCTAGAAACAGCGTCTGATTGTCAGGTAAGTGTCCACCAGAACAACCCCACGCAGGAGAGAATTCATACCAAACAGACTGTTCATCTAAAAACATGATTTGTCCATCATCCGCCTTCGAAAGCCTGAGGGCGTTCAAGTTTGTAGAATGTTGTAGAAGACTACTGTGCACAAATAATATCAATAGAGGATTCTTAGAGAAGACGGAGCTCAGATCCCAGTGTGGGCAAACTAATGTTGCCGTGTCAAATCAGTCTGACATTTAGTTTAGCTCAGTGCCAGATCATTCACCTCACCGTCAGAAATGCCCAGGCCGTGGTACTGGTCGCAGTGACATACTACTACACGTCAGGCGAGCAGTGTCATGATTCTAATTCAGATGCAAGTCTCTGAGTAACAGTCAAAGCTGCAGCTGGAGCACAGTGTGGAGCCATTTTCTGTAGGCCAGGGCAAGGCGTCTCTGATGGGGGCAGGAGCAGCTGTCCAGAACAGCGCTCACAAAGCTCTGCTCAGAAGTTACCGAGGGCAGCCCAAGAACAGCCCTCTTAAGACGCTTCCGGTCTCGAGCCAGTGGCAGGGGAAGTCCATCCTCCATGGTTGTACCTGAAGCCCTGTGTCCATGCACTGGCTCTTCACACAGGGCTCCATTGGCCTCTGAGTCCACTGCACTATTCTGGCTGAGCTGCTGCTCTCTCCACCAGCTCTGCCACACGTAAAAGACATGTCGCCTGAACAACAAACAACATGCACGTCAAACATTTTAAACTTGGTACATATTATACAGGCATTAATAAGGTGTGGTTTTGTGTGCAAGAGTCACCTGTGGCACCAGAGGGCTTCATGTCCAGGGAAAGACTGGATGAGGTCTGAGCTCAGCTCCATCTCCTGGTTGAGGAGCTGTAGCAGATTGGTTAGGTCTTCAACCTCCACAACATGCCCCACGGGACCCCCGTTGACCTTAATGTTGTTGGCTACTTGCATTGGAGACAGCTCTGCCAGAAGCTGCTGTATCAAGAACTGCCGGTAGTGAAAGCCGCTGTGGTCAGACACGTGCATGGACACCCATGGGCGTGTGGAGGCCAGCTCATCATGCAGAAACTGGAAAGATAAAGGGTTATTTGAATTGCTCCCATCTTAAACTGCAAGATGGTCAAAAGCCGTGTCTGACCTTGGTGTTGCCCATGGCCATGTGCTGTAATACCCAGATGCGGTGGGACCAGGCATTGTAGTTACTGGGATACCTGTTGGCAGCGTCTGTGCACACTCTCATTTCCTCCTGAACTGTATGGGCAGTTTGCTCACTCAGCTGCAATATTCTATCAGCATCAGCCTCTGGCGCCCCCTGCAGCTTCTGCCGACTGAGCATGAGCTGTTGAAGCACCCAGCGCCTGGCAACACAAGCAGATCGTCTACAGCTTATTCTGCAACCACATCCCATTTAACTTCACCAACTGTTAATCTGTCATTTAATGTAGCAACGAACACACACACACACACAATGTACGTTTTCTTTTCGCAAATTATATAATTATACTCTAAGTAAGCGCTTTATTTCATTGTACAACCGTGCAAAATGATGTTCAGGTGTTAGCCCTGCGCTGCTGCGACTGAGCGCACCACCCCTGTGGGCCAACCTGACCAGCATATTTTTGAAGGTCGGGGGAAACCGTAGTACACGGAGAAAACCATCTTCTGGTTAATTAATCCCTTACTCACAGCACCAAGTTTGCAGTTGCTGACTGCTCACCTGTGGATCCAGGTTTCAGGGCTCTTAGGAAATTTAGTGAGAGCCAACTTTCCCAGGTAAAGATCCTTCTCTGGGCACAGCACTCCACACTGCAGCAGCTCCTTCCTGCAATACAATCACCAAGCATGCTTTAAAGAGTTTGATCATTTGCATGGAGTGGGAAGCACAAGAACCTGAACCTTTGTGCAAGAACTGGCAGTTTACAGCCCTTTCTTTGGCACAAACACTACCTTGTTTGGACGAGACTATGGAAGACTTTTGCGTGTTAAATTAAACTGGAGGAAAGCATCTGTTTTTGTTTGAGCTGAGGTTTCAATAAAAGATGCATCTAATTTTATGAATCAGCAAGATGTATTTAATTTATTATGAAAAAATAAAAATAAAATCGACAATCAAGATCGATCAGTATGGGGAAAACAATCGTGATTATTTGTTTTCCAAAATCTCCCAGCCCTACCTTAAGGTATCCATTACAGCCCTAGAGCATTTAACAAAGCCTCATGAACCTAATTTTGTCAGATACTGAGCCAACAAAACCAATACAGCAGACATAAGAGCAAATACTGGTTTATGATACTTTTAAAATCAGCTTTCTGGCTTACAGCCGGGCTTACCTCACATTCCAGGCTGTGGTGAAGTCGGGGTTCAGCAGCAGCAGAGTGGATGTGATATTCACCAAAGCTGAGCACAGAAAAACATTTGTTTTGTTTGTTTTTAATGAAGTTTTGCATAAAAGAGAAAAGAAAACACACAGACACATACTCAACCTTAATTCTGTTGCAATGGCATCATCAAGACAAATACTCCAAGATTTGGTTTGCTCATTACATAGACTAGATCAAGACTAGAACTAACGGTCTAAAACCTGGCTAAAACCAATCTAAATTAAAATAGAAAATAAATAAATAAAAATAGAAGCGTCTAACTCAAATGTATTACTTATAATTCCAGATTACCCCAAGTTTGACAAGAACAAGCAGTCTCCCAAATGTGTGTATGTTGTAGCAGGTGCTGTGAGCAGATCCTTACCCTCTCTGTCCAGCCACTGCTTGCGCTGGCGGTAGAGTAGCAATTTGTTATGGACATACGGCAGCAGGAACTTGACACACCAGCTCTCCACACCCAGCTTATTCTCCACCAGTACAATGGGACTACGGTTGTAGCGCGCTTCAGGGCATGAGATAACTCCAATTTCATCACTGAAAAATTGAGAGATGGTCAGAAAATGCAATTCATCATCCAACCAAATGTTCATCTAATTAGTAAAAGGGCTGACCGTAACCACTGGGACTAACCTTAGCTAAATGTAAAAAAAAAAAACCTATACAACTCAACTGGAAAATAGTTTTACTTTACATTCAGATATCGGCTCAAAAAGGTGACTACCAATAGGATAATCTGTCAACTGTGTAAACAAAAAAGTGGTCACACTCCCATATGCTATTTTAAGCAAGGAACATTTAAGGTCATGTTTAGAGGATGCACTCTTAGTGTGTTAAAAAGCACAAGTTTTGATGAATGTGAACATGTTATTCCTCATTTGAAAGCGGAGAACCTAAAGAATTCCTGTACAAGCACTAATTAGGCTTTGATTGGGGACATGTGCTGGGAATGTGGAAGTAGGAGAGTCTCTTTGTGTTCATTTCCAAACTAGATTTGCCCCGGGTCCTGGCAACCCAGTATGGGGCTCACACTCCACTCTGATTGGATGCTTGTTGATAAACCAAACCAAAAAGTAAATCAGTACAACTTTTACCTAATGTAAAATTTTGTTTTTGTAATTTTGAAAGAAATGACATTACCATTGTTACCAGTAAAAAAGTTGACCATGTAGAGAAAACTATTGGTGCATTTGAAAAGGAGCTATTAGCTCAAGACTGGAGTATTGTACATAGAGAGAATGACACTAATAAGGCATATGATGAGTTTATGCGACTATTTCAAAAAGTATATGACAATGAAGAAATATTGTAAAAACAGAAAGTGTAAAGAAAACCCATGGATGTCTAAGGGTTTGCTAAATGCTTGCAAGAAAAAAGAAATCTTTACAAAAATTTTATAAATAACCTAACAAAAGAAGCGGAGGATAAATATAAGAAATAAAAAAATAAACTGACAGGTATCATTAGAAAATGTAAACAGGATTATTATAATAAGTTGTTAGATAGCAATAAGAATAATATGAAAGGTTTATGTAATATCTTAAATAGTATAATTAGAAATACACCAAGAATGATTAATTATCCAAAATATTTCAAAGATGAGGATAACACTTTAAATAATATGAATGAAGTGGTTGATACATTTAATGAATTCTTTGTAGATGTTGGACCGGACGTTGAGAACTATAATTGTGAACTGATAGACACAAATCCTATGTCTTTGTTCCTCAATCCTGTGGAGGAAAAGGAGATACTGGACATTGTTAAAGGGTGTAAAAATAAAACCTCGACAGATTACCATGACATGGATATGAAAACTTTAAAAACTGTTATTGAAAGTGTCTCTAAGCCGTTAACTTACATCTGTAACTTATCGTTGCAAACTGGACAATTTCCTGATAGTATGAAAGTAGCAAAAGTGATTCCTCTGTTCAAGGCAGGAGATAAACATCTCTTTACAAACTACAGGCCTGTCCCATTTATATTATTGCACTGTGATTTGGGGTAGTACTTATAAAAACACAGTTAAACCAATAGTAATGCTACAAAAAGAGCTATCCGAGTAATTCATAAAGCTGTTTTTTTGGACCACACAAACTAATTTTTAAAATCAAAGATCGTGAAGTTTTGTGACATTGCTGAGTTCCAAACTGTACAGATGTTATACAGAGCAAGGAATAAATTGTTACCAGGCCAAATACAAAGAAGGTTCCAAGAAAGTAGTGGTTGTTATGAATTACGTGATGAATACTTTATACTTTAGGATTCAGAAACATAGCACAACTTTGAAAATTTTTAGTCCAACAGTTAATGGTGTACAATTGTGGAATAAACTGGAGATGGAATTGAAACGATGTCCAAACATCAATCTGTTCAAATATAAATACAAACAAAAGACTTTTGAAATACACAGAGAAGAAGAAATGTGTTGCCACTAGGGGGAGCAGTAGGATCAATTATATGTATTCTTTCCTCTATAATCAAGGAAGAGTGTTGCTGCTTGGAACGGTTGTCATTCTATTGCTCAAATTTACAAATGGAGAATTAGGGTTGGCAGGTTATGGATCTGTTGAGAGGAATCCTCCCAACGGGCTCAAAACCTTGTCCTTTAATGCACCACTCAGCATAGGAACATCATCTACAAAATCAGCTGTTAGGGCAGCTGTGTGGGGGTTTGTTGGTGGGGAGCTACTGCCCTCTTCAACTATAAATATATATATATTAATGATCGCATTTTTTACTTGCTTTGTACTAGACATCGTACATGAAACAAGATCGCTGTTGTAGTTGTGCTTTGTTTCAATTAGTTATATAGACGGTTCTAAATATTGTTTTGTAAGTTTGCAAGTTGGTCTGTGCTAATGTAGCTGCTTGAAATGTATCAAATGCTCTTGGATGAGGTCTTGTTGATGTTTTGTTCCTTCTGTACCATTGTGAAATGTACTTTTTTATTGCACTGAATTTGGGGGTAGCTGCTCATAAGCTTCTTGCTTCAGCCCATTCCATTTGAGCAGAATGTATACTGCTCATACAAAACTAAACTAAACTATCTGGTGTTCAGGTTTATTAAATATTTATGAAAAATCTTACATCCAATACCTTCAAGTGGTTCAATTATGGCCCTACATTGTCCATTAGAACCTAAGTGTACTTACTATACATTAAATCCTTTACAGAACTACACACAACTATGTCATCGCTTGACTGGCCGAAACATGGGTGATAAACAAATCTATAGTTCGTATAGCAGCTCGCAGATGACATATTCAATTGTTATATTTATCTTTGAAGCAGAATTATGGAGAGTGTGTGACAGAGAGACCAAAACAAAGGTGCATCACACAGTAGAAACAGCAGACTGCCCCGGTGTCTCGGTTACTGACCCGGTTTGGACAAAAGACTAATATATCGCTCAAAATGGAGAATCAAGGCCAAGAGATGCGCCTAAAATATCCATATAAACTCTACTCACATGTTGGGGTTCTTTTGGAAAGCGTTTGTAATATCTTTGACAACTCTCTGGACCAAAACGTCCACCTCCTCCTCACACTCCGCCATCTTTGACAGCGCTTGTCATGCTTCTTCTTCCGGGTGACACAACATGACTACGGAGAGCCAGAGAGACCAAACCCCAAACAGCTGAGAACAACGCACCGGACCGGAGCGAGTGGGCCCGTGTTGTGCAATAAAGTCTTCGAAACTTCAAGTTTAATGGGTATACTCTCCCACACATGCAGCTAATGGCCTTTGTGCACAATGTGAAACAAAGGTGATAAATAGGCTAGAAGGACGTTACTTCTCCAAATCAATGCTTTCCATTGTTTTCTAAATGTAATTTCCCTTGCATATTGCGTTGCTTTTGTGCATGTAGAAGGTACTGTGACAAGTACTGCTTGTCAGGTTGTCTACAAGGCGGGGCAAAGAGCATGTAGTCATCATCCAGTGTTGCAGGGAGAGAATTTTTCCATTACTAAGCACATATTATCGGTTAGATGTGGATTTTCCAGCACAGGAGCATTTACTAAAGGCAAAAACAAATGGTTCAGTTTTTCCATAACATAATATCTTTAATTTAGTCCAAATGCACTCCTGGACAGGTTTTGCTTTCCCAAACTTAAAAAAAAAAAAAAAGAAGACTTTCATATATTATCAATTTTAAGATTGACAGAGTAGACTGAAATGTGAACTTCTAAAGGAGGTAGTATGTTTGTAGAGGTCTAAGCAGTAGCAGGTTACACAATTGTGGTTTGTAAAATTCATCCATTTACTTGTTGGCAATCACAGTAAGCTGCAAGCATTGCCATAATGTTCCAGATACTTCTGAGATGATACAGGCCTACAGCAGCTTTAATGCTTCATGGATTAATTTTCATGGTTTGTTATCATCAAGAAGCTGGCTTATCAACTGTTGGGGGTTTCTCATTATTGCTCCTAAAGCTTCGGGACATTGTCTGCACTGTGCACACTATTTTCCATTTGCCTACTCAGCCACTCCAACCACCACAGCTCCATGTGAGGTCAGTCAGTGATAGACGTTTGTTAAACTGAGTGATCTCTGTTGATTTTGCATGTTCTGCGGCTTGTGCAGAAGGCTCCTCCTCTCCCTGAATAGACAGCATCCCAAGCCGGAGCAGTGAGAGAAGCACACACTGGAGACAGTGGACAGTATGCTGGGCTGTGGGAGCCTAGTGTGGTGTACGTCTGCACTGCTGCTGCTGCTGCTGCAGTCTCTCGGACCGCTCTGTGCCCAGCTGCTGCCTGGCTCCTGTAACTTTGAATTGGGCACATGTGGCTACACTTCAGATCCTCACTATGGCTCCTGGGATATCAACGAGGAAGGTAACATCTGCTCCGCTCAAACAACATTGTTCATATAGAAGTTATTCAATTTAGTATAATAACTTTCACTAACCCTAACCTCTCTTGTAAACTACTGCAACCTCTACAAACAAATAGAGATCCTGAGTGTATTTATGTTTGGTGGTTGGCTGGAAACAAACACCTTCAAGGACCTTTTGTTTTGTTTTACATTGCTAATAGTAATAGCATAGTAATACTAATACATTTAGATTAGTCAAGGGATTACGGCTGTGAATATTTCTGCTATTTGTGCCAAAACAAGGCTTGAATAATACTAAAAGAATAATTAATTTGAATAATGCATCGCCTAATATTACAATAACAATAATACATTGTGCAGCTTTGTTAGTCATTGAAAAAATATTTTTATTGTCTAAATTCAGAAACAATTCAACACATTGCATGCCATTTAATAATGCCAGTTTTGCATGATAAACCAAAATAAAGGGCACACAGACCTGCGACCTTGCCAATATGGTTTTGTATTGAAAGTGCACAGGGCCTGTTGCGTTGTTGTGTTGTGTTGCGCACAGTGTGAGGCTGTCGTCTTGTATCCGAGCGGTAGAAGTGTGTCCGTGGAGTTATTTCCATTTGTGCCACACTAGCCACAGGGCCCACTTTTATTAAATGGGGCACAAAAGCGAAGGGAAAGAGCTCCTGGCCGTGTGCACAGACGGCACACCGCGGAAAAGTCTGTCACGGCAATGTTTATGTTTGGTTTCCATGGAAATGTGGTTTGGTGACGAGGATGCAGCACCAAAAAAGAAGCTTGAAAAAGTGAGTCGTGGAGAGTGCACAGATTTGGTTCAATTGTCTCAGGGATAATACCTTTCCTAATTTTTTCCATCCAAGCATTGATCGTCTGCATGGGCTTAGCATTAGTCATATGCTGCAAGCTTTTGTTTGACAATTGTTGATTGTTGCATTTGGGAATCTCAAAGCTCCCATGTGTCTGGCTGAGGTCGGGAGACAGCCATTACAACTCCAGAACCTTCATTTTGTTCTGCAGTGGCCAAAAGACAAGTCAACTCCACCTTTGTTTCATTCTTCCGTGGGAAATCAGACACTTTCTCGCACCCCTCCAGAATAGCTGTGTTTATTGTTGCTGTTGTTGAATCTTACCCTAAAAGCGTCTTTGTTCAGTTACTAACTTTAAAGGCACACTTGCGTAACATTTTTGATTATATTTAGTAAGTAAGAAAGTAAGTAACTAAGTGCTTTATTTGTCATTGTACAACCTGACCCGCATGTTTTTGGAGGTCGGGGAAACCGTAGCACCCAGAGCACACCGGGCTGATCCTCTGAAACGGTGCAGCGCCTCCTGGGTTTGGCCCTGTTTCAGAGCGTGGTGTCCTGCACTGATCAGCTCCACCTCCTTCTGTGCAGCTCCCTCCGCCCCACAACGACCTTTAACCATCTTCTGGGAAGAGCTTGGCAGTTAATCTGTTTTATTCTCCAGTGAACGTCCAGAACAATAGAAGGCATGTGTGGCTTAGCTGTGAGCTGTGAGTGAGTCATTTGTAGGTCTCAAATATCTTTAGCTAATACATAGCTGATTGTATACTTTTAAAAAGCTGCTTTCTTCAGGACCATGATGGACTCTTTGTATTAAAAGAAAATCCGCTGAACCCCACAAAACATGGCAAAGATGTACACAAGCATCCAGTAAAGCTATGTGGAAGTCAGAAACCACAAATGCAGTTCGCAGAAAAAGCCAAGAGAAAACACAGCTGTACTCAGAGAGTGGGAGGATGCTATTTGTTTACTGTTTATTGTTGCAGCAATACAAAATATTAACCTAATGACAAGCTATAAGTGGCTATAAGCTTATTGCAAGTTGTTAGCTGGCATTAGAGTGTTATTGGGTCAAAACATCAAGTATACAGTATCTGCTCAGGGTGTCCAGTTCAGTGCCTCCCGACAAACACTTTGGAAACCCCTGGTGGTGCTAAGCCATTGCCCTGGGGAAGATGAATGGAAGCACAGCTGCACCAACGGCTCGTTCAACCACCTACGACTACTCACTCGCACGCCACATCTGTGCATAAGCCAAGTCTTGTCCCAGGGAACTTTAAATCCATCCCATAGCTACTGAGCCACTGTTGCTACTCTCCACACTCAAATTTCGCTCTTGCCTTAGCTCAAGCGTATCTTGCCCAATGACACAACAGCACTCTCTGAAGATGCTCCGTCCACATTATAGAAAGCATAGAGGTCAATGCAGTTGTAAGCCCTGGATTAGAACTTGGTGTTGTATAACTTTTGATACATCCATCATTCGCCAGTTGGCATGATCTCATCTGTTGACATATGTTCCACTCCGCAGCGCTGGTCTAACCGCAGACGGGAAGGGCCTTTAACCATATAAGGGCTCCCTCAAACAGCCGTAAATCCTGGCCTCCACCCGCCCACACATTTAGAACTGTTTATAGTTGAGTGGCTCAAGTGCCCTGTTTTTATGTCTGTGTGCTTTCTGAACAAAGACCTCAACATTACTCACGAGAAATATACTAAGGCTTGTTTTATCACAACTTTAGCAGTGATTTGGGGCCTTTCTTGGATTCCCAACAGAAGGGCAGTTCTTCCTCTATTTGTCTTCAGTGAATTATTGCTGCTGGAGAATGTCAATTTGGAGAAAAAGGGGGAGCTTTATGGTTTAAAATAATGGTAGGAAAACAGCCATTCACCCCTAATTTCCGTGCACAAAGAGGAAAAGCTATTAGCAAAGAAGGCTTTGTCATTTTAGGGCTAAGGTGTATGGACTTTAAAAGCATAGAGATTACCTCCTGGAGAGAGAGGGTGCCACATTTGAAATAAGCAGGTAGATCTGTTTTGAGAGAAAGACAGATTGAAAGTGCAGGATTAAGATGCACGAATAAAATCAGGCACATTTCATGTCATTTTTTTTATGAGGAAACATTAAACAATATAAAAATATGTAAATAGTAAGAGCCTTAAACATGTGTGTATGATAATAGCATGGTTGTGTTTCAGGGCATCTTATCAGCATGGACTGGGATACCCAGGAGCCTCAGGAGCGTGCGGTCCTGCTCAGCCCTGTTTTGGAGCAGCCTGAGTGGAGCTGTGTGCGGCTGGTCTATCAGCTCACTGGGAACAGCTCCCTCCTGCTGCACCTCAGGCCTCAGCACCACAACTTTGACCACACTCTGTGGGAGGCCCACACCGCCTCTGACAGCTGGCTCATCGCTAGTGTAGATCTGCCCAACAGCACCCAGCCCTACCAGGTGATTGCCTATCCTGCATTTAGAAAACATTCAGGCATTGTTCTGTTGTATTGCATCGCCAGTGCTTATTAGTCAGCGCTGACTATAAACATGTTTAGACCGCTATTTATTGATGATAAAAGCATTGGTTTGTTTGAATCAGTAGAGTCATCTCTAATCACAAAGTCTTGGCACACTGGTCAAAGCAGATGTGCGTTGTTCTAATGGGATCCTGTCCTCACTCAGGCCTCATGTGCTGAGCTCATCTCTGACGGCTGCTGCTTCATTGTGCTTCGCAGATTTTGTTGGAGGGAAGACTTGAGAGAGTTCCTGAAAGCAGCGTTGCCATTTTTGAAATCCACATTGTTCCGGGTTACTGCATCGGTCAGTGTTTGATTGAACCTAACACAAATGGTCTGAAGAGGTTTTTATTTACTGAGGTCTTTGTCTCCAGCGTGTAACTTTGAGGAGCATCACCTATGTGGCTACAGTAACAGCTGGAATCCGAACGTTAACTGGTATTTGGGCGGGAGCCTGCCCACCGAGTCCAACCTCCTGGAGGCTCAGGGACACCACCCACACAAAGGTACCGGACTGAACGCCCCTTTATCCCGACATCAGCTCATACTTACTTTCAATAACAATATTATTTACTCTCTTGGACTATTAGAATCCTTTCAGTATCACATCATGGTTCAAGTTTCTGACAGTTAAATCCAAACCCAAACTCTCCCGCATCATCACTCGGGCCTCGAAAATCACCGGTACAGTTCAAACCCCGCCCAGATCACCGAGGACCCCTCACATCCACTCCATAGCTCCTTCACGCTGCTCTCATCGGGCAGCCGGTTTAAAGTCCCCATGGCCCACAAAAACAT
Organism: Proterorhinus semilunaris; assembly: GCA_021464625.1. Classification (NCBI taxonomy): domain Eukaryota; kingdom Metazoa; phylum Chordata; class Actinopteri; order Gobiiformes; family Gobiidae; genus Proterorhinus; species Proterorhinus semilunaris. The sequence continues at coordinate 8,930,119 of CM038345.1, forward strand.
ATATAAGAAGTCATTTGTTTCAAATGCAATTACCACTGTGAACAGTCACAAATAATAGTCCTGCTGTTCATTATTGTTATGTTAATTTTAAATGTGCCGTGGGCTTTTATGGAAGTGTGTGTGCATGTTTTGAGCCCATCTGTCACCTACGTGGACAGACAATAAAGTGATCAATAAAATGATCTTATTTTATCTAACTTCTAACAGACGTACCTTCCTTTCTTACCTAAATAAATAATAACGATGCTACGTCCATGTTTTTCATAGTCTATGGGTTTAACTCTTTCTTGCATTTTTGAGTAATCCTTCTTAGCACCGTGGAGGCAGCTCCCAATAAAATCTTTTCTCACCTCTCGATCTCTTGCTAAACTTAATCCTTTCATTGCAAAGTAAAAACACAACGTTGCAGTAGCAATAAATGTCTGAAAGAGTGAGAGACGGTGTGCGGGAGCTTTTGTTCAATTTTGCATCTATTTCGTCTGAGCAAAGTAAAAACACTCGCCATAGCTTCACTAAAGCCACAGCCTTCCCCCTTCCCAGAGCGGGAATGGGAAAAGGAGTAAAAATCTGGAAGTGAAACAGCTGGATATGTTTGTTTCAGCTGTTTTAGATCAATATTGCATTTTCTAACAAACAGAGTGTAAGATAGTGATAAAGATCTGTTTGACGTCTCACTGTCTGGTCATTGGTCTGTTCCAGGACACTACATGTATGTGGACTCTGTGTACGCCAAGCAGTTCCAGGAGGTGGCGTACCTCTCGTCTCCCATGACCACAGCGCCCATGAGCGGCTGCCTGTCCTTCGCCTACCTGCGCAACCAGGCGAAGGAAAACCTGTTCTCCGTCTTCACCAGAGATCAGCTGGGGCACTACGAGGAGCTGTGGATACCCGAAGCTTACGTCTCCATGGGCTGGACTCACGTCAGCGTGGACATCAAGGCGCCACACCCGCTGGAGGTTAGTTATTGCGCTCTACCCCTGTCAAACTCTGAGGCCCCAGGATGGAAAAGTTCTCATATGAGCTTTCATTTCTCCAGCATATCCAACCTACGACATCCCAGAGCCTGTTCCACTTCTAAAACGTTTGAAACGGTCGCCCTCCTCTCTTTGCTACAGCGCATTTATTTTGAATTTACTTTCAAGTTCCAGCCTGAAGTGGAGGCAGAGTGTCCCGTTGAAGACACTGGGATGTTGTCAGAATATTGGAGTCGTATGTGAGGACCGAGGCCTGTTCGCGGTGCAGTGTTAGTGCCTCAGCAGCTGAGACACATCCACAGCTGTCATGACATCACGGTCACATCCTGAAGTCAGCAGCTCTGGTCAACACAGCCTTACTCCTGACTCCACAGCTTAGGGAAACAAAACAGACAAGGTTTATCTCCACTTTTACTAGAGTTGAGCCCTCCCTGCAGAATCGGCAGTTGTAGGAAGGCCATTTTGACCACTAGCTGCCTATTCGAACACGTATGACAGACCGATTTTCTTGTGTGTCTGCGTGTCTGTGTGCAGGTGGTGTTTGAGGTGGCCTTCAACAGTGCCAGAGGAGGTTCTGTGGCCATCGATGAAATATCCTTTTCTCCCGAGTTCTGCCACAATGACACCGGTGAGAAAAAAGGAGAAAACAAACAAAGTACTTGTATTTTTGTATGTCTAAAATCGCTTGGGTTTTAGAGCCAGACTTTGACCCGTCTGTTGCCAACTGCGACTTTGAGGAGGGGCTGTGTCTGTACTCGCTGGAGTTTGGCGTGTGGAGCCGGAGGTCAGTCAATGCCAACATATACCGCACCGGAGACCACACCACTGGGACAGGTCAGCAAACGCAGACGGAGATCTTTCCACTGGAGGCTTTCCTGCTCTCAATACATTAAAATGGCTTATTTAAAGTTCTTTTACCTGACTTTTTCCCCCACTTTAGGCTACTTCCTGCAGACCCATGCCCCGTTCACTTCCCTTGCTCCTTACATGGATCGTCTTCACGGACCTCTGCTGCCCGGAAACACCAAGTATTGCTTGACCTTCTTCTACCTACTCAACGGCTTCAGGAAACTGGACCACGCCCTGTCCGTGTACATTTATGACGAGAACAACGTGGCTCTTGAGAAGGTGTGGAGCCTCGCGGACACATCCAGAGCCATGTGGCACAAGGTGGACCTCACCTACACGAAGCCCATGCGCTCCAAGGTACACCGTGCAATAAGCTCATTATAGCCGAGTCCAGGTGCAGCGTCTGACTGCGGCTGTCCCGCTCTCAGGTGGTGTTCGTCAGCCTCTGCAGGACCTTCTGGGAGTGTGGCTCTGTGGCTCTGGACGATATCAGCGTGAGTGTGGGCGATTGCCAGGTCACCTCAGGTAAGTCTATATGAGCACTCTTTGATTTTCATTAACTCGCCCTATTTGGGAAGGTTTATTTTTGCCCACTAGCACGGAACACACTTGACAATGACATGATACAATAGCACAGGCTTATGCCAGCTGCTCTGTTTCAGTGTCTCTGCCGGCCCAGTGTGACTTTGAACGCGACATGTGCGGATATTTCCAGGAGAAGGAGGACAGTGCCGATTGGCTGAGAGTCCGAGCTGTAACGCCCACCTCCTACACAGGGCCGCGCGGCGACCACAGCACAGGGGTGGGTGAGTGAGCACTCTGCAGCTTTGATTTGAGAAGGTCAAACATCTGGATTTATCTCTATATTTAAACACAAGCTGTTCTCATCTCGTAGCTTTACTTATGCTTTTCTTCAGGAAGCTGTATCATAGCTGTTCTTATTTGACCTGAACATCCTTTTAGCTCAAAGGTTTTGTCAGCCATTTCAGCCAGTCGCTCGCCCACACGTCTTCAGGACTTTTCTAACCAAGTAAAAATTGCATTTCTTTCTACCACTACGCCACCTGCAGGACGGCTGTGTTTTTGTAATTGAGATGAGGTGCATGGTCAGTCGTAAAGAGCTGCTGCTCCAGGAGCCATTTTAAATATTTTATTATTCTCCTTTACCTTGCCAACATTGAGCATGGTTTATCACGTGCAGTTAGTGTGTGCAGGCTGTGACCTTGGTGAATCTATCAGTGACTCTCCTCTGTGTGTTCAGGATACTTTCTGTACATTGAGGCATCGCTGATGCGTCCTGGACACAGAGCTCGCTTGCTCAGCCCACTGATGCGCGGCTCCTCCTTCGCTCAGTGTCTGGTCTTTCACTACCACATGTATGGCTCTGGAACAGGCATACTCAGGGTCCTGCTGAGGCGCAGCGGCCTGCCCAAGGACTCCGTTCTGTGGAGGCGCGCGGGGGAGCAGAGCGTCAGCTGGATGAGAGCCACTGTGGACTACCACTGCAACACGGCCCATCAGGCACAACAAAGATTTAACAGAAGGATTGGTAGGACCTGAATAACAGGGTTTTAACTATGTTTTGGTGCTTTTTGACAGATCGTCTTTGAAGCAACCCGCGGACCCTCTTTGAGAAGTGACATATCTTTAGACGACATCGAGTTTAAACATGGCCCTTGTGAAGGTAACACTCACGCCTATTCACTCTTTGGAATAAACAATTACATTTTTTTAGAGAAACGAGGCTGATGTCAGTGTGGTGAGAATTTTAGCATTCACGTTTGTCCGATACAGATGTAGCTTTCTGAATACAGTATACACTTTCCATTTTCTCAATATCTTTGCTTTCAAACTATTAAGAGATTGCGCAAACAGCACATTTAGAATAGCATTTAGTACAGAATTAACTGGAATGTGTTTTTCCTTCAGATCTTGAAGAGTCATATTCCGGCTTCTCTGAGAATTTCAATGACATCGAGAGTTACCAGTAGAACTGTGTGTGCAGTAAAACCTAAAAGATGACTTAGGAGACGGCGATGGATACAGAAGGAGGATGGTCAAGATTCTGTGCTGATAGTAGAGCTTGTATTTTGGAGCCAGTGGCTCAGACAATGTAAATATGTTTTTTTAATTGCAGAGACAAGGCATTGGCTAAAGATGCTGCCACAGAATAACCTTATTCTTTTGTAATAGATAAAATCATACAAGTGATAAGCGTTGTGTCATTCTGTGGGTCTTTGAGGCGTAGTGACCAGAATACTGTACATTTGTTTTGTGTCAACATTTAAATCAGATAATCATTGGGTTCGTGAGTAGTTTAGGAAAAATAACCCAGAGTTCTTCTGTGTACCCAGGCCACAGTTTGGGAATCACTGCCCTAAATGATCTGCACAGTGGCTGAGCGATTAGCGCTCTTGCCTCATACAAAGAATGTCCCGGGTTCGAATCCCGGAACTGTGTGGAGTTTGTGTGTTTCCTCTTGTCTGGGTGTTCCGGTTTCCCCCATAAACACATTTTCCTTTGGGGACTATAAATTACACCTACACCTATAGGAAGGGAAGAAATAGTAATGGCAGAGTACACAATACCCGGATGTTAACAAGGTCAGGCCTGTCTAGTACCTGGATGGGACAGTGGCTATGGCTAGTTGAGTGAATGGGTCTCTTGTAAAGCACTTTGTAAGCATGTCTGAAAGCTGCTACACTTACATTCCCTTTACCGGTCTGTAATCGTTTACACTGGATACTTAAAATTGTTTCTAATTTAGTCAACTGCACAAGAGACAAAAGATGTTGGTTCAGAACATTTATTTAGCTATAGGAAATACAAGTTGTTCAACATTTTTTCAAACTGCCTGACCCGAAATTTACTTCAGTGGATTTGCTATCTAGGCAAAAGCGTCATTCAAATTCTAATTCCCTTCATGAACTGAAAAGGCCAGTAGACATCACCATGCTAACTGCAAACCAATACTGTAATTAAGATTATATAAATATTTAAGTCAGGGAACGAGGGCAGAGTTAGACGATCGGAGCTCACCAACAGTTAACACAGACGCATAAGCTCCACTCAGAGTTCAAATAGACGGCACTAAAGCTTGTAGTTACAACAACAGAGCAGTTTGCCTTTTTGAGAGTACAGTACAACAAACATAATACATAAAAGATTATCCTTCGGGGGGGGATTTACACATTCTAAAAGCTTTCATAGTCCTTCTTATCCTTTTTGCCTTCACCTTCAAAGCTGTCATTCCCGTCGCTGTTGTCGTGGCGACGTTTCCGACTGGGGTGCACGTTGAAGCGCGGGTTGACCTGTGGCAGCGGGTCCATGCCCAGGACTTTGTGGATCTGACGGAAAGCAAGGAGCCTCAGAGCAAACTGAGAAGAGGGAGGCGAAAACGCTGTTAGTGTTCGGATATGCCGCATCAGTCAAAGATGTCTTGACGGATTCCTACCTGGGCACTTGACGTAATGTCCTCCCGCTGCTGTTCTCCCAAAGGAGTGAGAGTGTCCATGGGATTCTTCTCACAGGGGTCCAACAACCCTGGTCCACCTGGAAAAGTAGTAGACGCTCAGATTTATTAAAATGGCCTTTACCCGGGACTTTTTCCATCAAGTAAAATCAGCATCAGCCTCATGACAGACTGTAAAAGTAGATAGTAACAGTTGTAGATAAAAGTAGTAGATAATAGAATAAAAACAGCCCTTCGCCGTCACTGCTGAGTCTTGCTGACAGACTGCTTCAACAACCGCCGGAGTGACGAAGCAGTTTGTGATTAAAAATGTCACAGAAAAAAAATTGCGATTCATTACAAAAACCTTCTGCAAAGATTGATTGTGTGCGGGACTTTCTTTCTGCCGTTTGATGTGCAAAGTCTCCTACCTTTTTCTACATGATGAAAAATATTACCTGGAAGTAAAATTCCAGAAGAAACACATTCCAGGACTCGTCTCAGTGCGTCTCCTGGTCCGAGCGGAGCTGAGGCGCTGCTGATGGCCTTCTCCACCAGCAGCTCCATCGCCTGGACATCACAAGACGGCAATCACACATTTAAATGTCATATTAAGTCTGCTTTTTTTTCCTCGCCATGATAGAACCTTCAAGCTCATTTGGCCACATCAATGGCAGTAGAAGACACAATTTTTATTTTATCATATCAAATGCTTCAGGTAATAGGTCCATTATAATCAGACTGTCGTCGTCTGAAGAAGACCATGTGGCCAAAAATTTTGCATTTGCTATGGTGCAAGTATAAAGTGATCTTATAGCCGCGGACGCTCTTTTCACATTTTTGTCAATTCTTTCACTTTGGATCAGGCACACAGCTTTTGGGATTTACATGTATTTTTCTATTTAACACTTAGAAGTTTACTTACTTTTCACATATATATTTTTGTTTCCACTGCAACAATGACTAGAGTTATACAACAGCATTTCCGACATAATTGACCTACACTAAACCTTTTCAGATCCTTGTCCAGTTCTCCTGTAAAAGCTGCTGATCTCTCTTCGGTTTGTAAAGTAGAAAAGTGTCTGTTCAGGAATCTGAATGGGCCGCAGTACATGAGGAACACTCACCCAGCCGGGGAACGCTGACCAGGTGGGCACACGTTGGCAGAGGTCTCGCAGTATCCGGATGATGATGACACAGGACTGTAGGCCGTTGGCCCTAGCCTTTTGATTCAGCACAGTTAGGTTAGTGCAAGACACTGACAGTTTGAACACATTAGTATCAGCTTTGTCACAGAGGTTCAAACACTACTGTGTGTAATGGAAGCTCCAGTGGTCGTGTGTGGAAAAAGAGGAGCCTACAGTCAGCTGCCATTCCCAGTAGTCTTGTACCTCAGAGTTAGTGCCAGAGATCAGAGTTTGCAAGATGCACAAGAAGCCAGTGGGTTTCTTGCCATCTTCTAAACCCTGACTCTGCAGGTACATCTGAGGAAGGACTGAGAGAGGCAAGGAAATCCACTACGGTCTGCTGTTCACAGACCAGCTCCGATTCCTGTTTCTCTCAATCCCTTTTCTATGAATACAGAACAGTACAAGTCTCAACACTTGGCACACTGTGTGCAGCTTATTGTGCAGCCTTATGGAAGTAACTAATGGGGCACTGCCAGGAACCATACAAGGATGTCAGTTTTATATCACAGTTAATTAATGATTAAGATTTCTCTGAGGATGATCAGAGACCAAATGGTGTCATTAGTGACATCCTTGAATATTGGCTTTGATTTTCTGTATGTGTTGTACAATATGTAAAAAAGCACAAATTAAAAAGAAATAACAAGTCTCATAAGGCTACATACAATAAAAGAGTAAAATGATGTTCCGAACCTGGAACCACTTAGCGTGGCGCAGAGCAGCCAGAGCGTCAAGGCAAATTTGTCTGTCCAAGACGTCCACTGGGTCATTCATCATACCCGAGGTTATATCTAAAAATGGATTTGAAGGGTCAAAATAGAGATGAGGAATGGGTGTTTGACCAGGTCAGCAAGCTGCCAGAGAACAAACACATTGCCACACATACCACGCACCTTCAAACGCTGAAAAGCTACTTCAGTTTTGTCTCATTGCATCTCTACTAGAAATGACACTTTATTTAAAGAGGTAATACTAGGGATTATTAGGGACACCATGCGCCTGCATCAGACTACAGTGCCTAATAAAGTGGCAGGGTCATGTAAGTAGGTGTGGCAAGGTTTTTGGTACGTGAGAACGGCTTGGTCAAAAATCCTTCCGGGGCAGTACTGAAGTTCTGATGTCATGGGATTGACTTTTCTCTTTAAAGGTGGAAAACCCTGCTGCGTTCTTATTGGAGACAGCACCGAGGGATAGGGCACGAGAACTACCAGCAAACAGGTTAGGATACCACTTCATGCAAGCCTACTCAGAAGGCTGGAAAGAAGCAAGACCATTCTTGCAGCCTTTTCAAACAAGGATTCAAATGTATTTTTTGATTTGCCAAAATTTCAATGAACCCTGAAATTGTGATTCAACGTTTTGAACTCATTATCATATAAGGAGCATTGGGCTGGAGGCAGAGGCTTAATCAACATTACTGAGAATTCTTTGTTTCCTGTGGATAAACATACACCTTGCCGTCTAAGATTGTCTTGGGTCAAATTGTCAATGATGAGTGGATGCTGTGGGAAACAGAATCACCGCTTTGTGTGTCTCGTAATTTTGCAAACACATGTCTACATACAAAAAACTGAAGCCCTGAACACAGGAAACAAAATCAAACCTTAACTAGAAATAGCTAAAAAACAGTGCAGACAATGATCATGCTTTTTCAAAAGAATAAGAGCATTGAGGAGAGTTACTGAGCAACAGGCCCGAAGAGCAGAACTGCTGGCATCCTTGTGTGCGTGTGTGTGTGCGCATGATTAATAATGCGGAGGAGCTCAGACAATGAGAGTGGGGGAAGTGGGAGACGAGTTTTCTGAATGGAAGACGTTGGACAGAGCCAGCAGCGCAGTGCTCTTGAGGTAGTCCACAGTGAGAGCAGTTTGTGCAGTGTAGCAGACCTCCTTCAGCCGGGCCGTCCTCCCGCATCACCGGAGACGTCAGGGTGATGTTCACGTTCATCTTGGGGTCGGCGCAGGAGCTGAGAACGATGGCCGCCTCTGGGACGGACGCCTTCACCTCGTATTTATCTGGGGACACAACCTGGAAACAAGCAGCGAGGTAAACCCGATCAGTGTCGAAAACCAAAAACGTGTTGACAGAATCAGCACAGGTTCTAAGTGGATATTGGAGAACATTTCTGGAATATTACTCATTAACAGCGTTTAGAGGTGAGGCGCTAATGTCATTGTTTCAAAGCTAGTGTGAGGAGTGTGTCGAATGGTTTGAAGACAGTACTGAGAGCTGCGCGGGGAGGTGCTCCACAATCCGGCTCAGGAGGGTTTTGGTGGGTTTTTCAGAGCACAGCAAAACCAGGTTCACGCTTTGGTCTCCGCTGAGAAGCAAACCCTTCGCCAGGACCCCCACCCGCATCACCCCTTTCAAGGTTCTAGAAGACACAAAAAGACAATGACATTGGTATTTGCATAAAGCAGGGTTACCTACACATTTTAGGACTGTTTCCTGATTGTAATGGTCTCCTGCTCATTGATCTGCTGAGCCTGGACAAAACTTTAACTTCAGTCTAATCCAATGAAGAAGAAACACCAAAATGTAATAGGCTTTAGGCACATTTCACCAGAATACAAGCCAAAGAATGGTAATAATAAACTGAAGTACATATATATTTGGAGAAGGCCCTATTTCATTCAAACCTTTATTTAACCAGGAAAACTCTTTTACTAGAGTGCCCTATTGTGAACTATGATCCTGTGATTTGATTAAAATGAAGCCTCCACAGACCTGTCTTTACTGGGAGTCTCTTTCTTGTCTTTTTCCTTTTCCTTTTCCTTGTCCTTGTCTTTTTCCTTCTCCTTCTCCTCATCCTTGGCGGTATCCTGCTCTGTGATAATGTCGGACACCAGCTTCAGAGCGCGCTCAGTGATGGACACGATCTTCTGGATGGACTGGAGCTCCTCCTCCGAGGGGTAGATTATGGCGTGCTTAGCCATAACGTAGCGATCGTCTGAAGAGTCCGGGCGTCGCTGAGGCTGTCAAACACAAGCCAAATAAATCACGTAGCTAAAGAAGGGGTTTTATGCTTTTTGCAAGGATTTACTAAATTCGGGATGCACAATAATATGGGCCGATAAGTGACTTGGAACACGTCATGACTTTGAAACGTGATAAGGTTGATTTTGCCTTTTCCCTTTAAAGAAATTGAAACATAATTGTTAAGCGCCGTACCAGTAGGTCCGTCAACATAACAAATTTGAAGTTTGATATATAGAGGCAGGAAAGTATCGCGATAATATTATTTACTCCAACGACTAGAAAATGTCAACTAAAAATTACAGTAAACCTTTGTTCTAAAAGTGCATAATCCACACAAGCTGCAATAAACATGAAATATAATGCAACTCAAAGCAAAAATAGGGGGGAACCCGAATAAATGAATTGACGATAAATGTCGAGCCCAAAAATGTATCGTTTATATGTTATTTATTGAAGTCGCTATAGTAATTATCGTGACAGCCCTGCGTACCAGTAGTCCTTGGGGCTGCATCCCAGGCATCCCGGGGCGGACCCCCAGTAGTCCGGGAGGACACTGCTGAAAGCCTGTGTCGCGCCGCCGCTCGTCCCAGTGATGCTGCTCCTCCTCCATCCTCCGCCAGTACATGTCCTCCTCATAACGGCTGCAAAAACCCAATCACAGGTCAAGTCACTCCTCCAGACGCCATAATGATAATAACATGTATAATGTGAGAACTACGCGTGTACCGCATCTCCATCCTCCAGCGCTCCTCCTCCTCTCGCCGCCTCCAGTACTCCTCCTTCTGCATCTGTTTTCTCATCTTCTCCTCTTGAATCTTCCTCGCCCGGATGCTAGGCTTGACCTCCACCTGCAGGTCTGGGTTCACTTTTTTCTGAAAAGGCAACATACACATCTCATTTTATTAAAAAGTCATAAAGATAAGTGATAAGTGCTTCTCAAGCTGGGGGTGCTCGGGCCTCTTCAGGTGGTGCTAAAGTCGTCTACATTTTTAAACCATTTTAAAATTCCTTTCATCTATGCTTTACTAATCACGATCATCTCACGGTTTGGTGCATCATGGTGTAAGAAGAACAATATAAATAAGTTGGTTTCATATAAGGCAGTACCTATAATTGGCAGTGTTTTCTAATAAAGATGCTTTACAATAAAATGTGCCCCAGAGCTCAGTGCAAAACATAAAAGGAAAAAGAAATGTAGTGTTCTAAAGTTAAAAAAAATGCAGCGCACTGTAATGGCCATGTGCTTGTTAAGTTTTTGGTTTCTCTTTCCATAGGCTGCAGTTAAAACGCGCACAGAGCAGCACATTTGATTTGAGGCTCCTGTTCAGGCTGTTTCTGGACAACTTTAAGCTTGTACATTTCTTTGAAGCTGTTGAGTTGGATTATGGCCAAGACTGGATCGTTCTACTGATCCTTCACACAGCCAGGTCCTCTGCAGGAAAAGCCATTACAAAGCCACGCAGATTTGTTTTCGGAGGATTTAACTTTGCAGGTCTGCAATGCAGTAATGTATTTAAATAGAATTTAGACATGTTTTAATCCTGTTTGGCCTTGATTTTGGTCTGGTGGAAAGTCAAGTATTTTATGAGGTGATACTTGTTATGAAATGTCTGAGCATCTGGTCCAAATCTCTGCACAGACCTTGTACTGCAGACGGTGGCGCCGGCCCTTCAGATGCATCTCTTTTGCATTAGGATCATTGAAACTACATTCACACAGCTTGCAGTGAAACCGAATGACTTTGCCTTCATCATTTCGCACCTAAGGAAACAGAAGCAGCGCCATACAGTTCATACATACAGAAATTATTGACTGATGGATGCTGGTAAGACAAGACAAAAACGCACCTCTTCAACATAGTCATAGCCCACTGGCTGAACGTCATTCTGTAGAGCAGCCAGAGCCGACGAGGACAGTGTGTTTAAGCTGTCGCCCTTAGAGTCTTGAGCCCCCACAGATGGAGTCATAGACTTTGAGACATCATTTTTGACGTCATCTGGCTTCAGTGTGGTTTGTAATTTATTTCCACCTGTGTTTAAACAGAAAAAAACAACAATGATATAGATTATGTCCTTTTTTTAAACACTTGAATATGGAAATGAGGATCAAAAGATGTTGCTTCATTCATGGTATATTTGTAATCAGTCTGTCAATGATCAGACCAAACCCATTTGATGAAATGAATAACTTACCCACAAAGTTGATCTTCGGAGTAATCACCTTCTTGGCTGAGGCAGCAGTGAGACTTGAGGCAGTACTTTTGCTGGCCGCGTTGCTGTTGACGATATTGACCGGTTTCAGGTAAGACGATGATGTGGAGGAAACAGAGGAGAGGGGGAAAGACCCAGAGCTAGAGCTGCTAGAGGCAGTGCTGCTCTTTAGGCCTGAGGCAGAGCTGCCAGATGAGGACAGTGCCACGCTGGGCTCCGAGGAGGGAATGGGCTTCCCCAGTTTAGTGTGAAGTTTCACAACCTGGGGAAAAGAATGCCATTTGGGTTACAACAGTAAACTTTCAAAAGGCTTTCAAATAACTGACTATCGGTTCAAAAGGTTCCTACAAATGTTCTGATCAAGGCGCACGTTCTTTCATATAATTAGTCATTTGCTAGTTGATTCCGTAAGTACCTTCTGGTGCTTGGCTCCACGGATGTGAGCAGCGTAGGCATCAGCCCCAGTGCAGGACACATCACAGAGCTCACAGCGCAGCTGGTTCTGAGCTCCTCGAGGAAGAGAGCCCCCCACACTGCCCCCACTGCTGCTGCTCTGGGACACCTTCAGGGCTGCCTCTTTCTTCTTGTGCTTCTGACCCTCCAGATGCTCCTTGTATGTCTGGTCAATGTGTGATAGAAGCGACTTCAGGATAAAAATACTCAGACTAGACTATAATACTAACAATGTGAGATGAATGTTACTCAGAGACTAAACATTGGTTCATGTTTGTCCTCCATGTCTGGCCCAATTAGCACCAATTCATTTTTGTATGTAACTTTATTCCAATAGAAATATATGAATTGACCATTCATCGAGTCGGACTAAATACTGCATTAGGTTAAATTAGCAGATGGTTCATTAACAGCTTCAGGTGGCTTGAGCCTAAGCGGTCAACTGCCTGACTTTGGTAAATGAAATGTTTATAATAACATGTCTTTTCTTAAATTGCTATCCAAGCCCAACAGTTTCATAAGCTTACCTGTGGACCAGCACAGCTGATCTTGCACACATCACAGTAGTGGATCTGGGGGGGCTTAGGCGGCTGTTTGGGCCGGAGCTGTTTATTTGGAAACGAAGGTTTCTTAGTGAAAGTGTTGCCTGTCCAGGCTGAAGTCGCAGCCGCAGCCGCCACTGCCTGCTTCTGCTGCTGCTGGTAGTACGAAGAGGCTGCAGAGTACACAGCAGCCTCGTAACCAGAGTAGGATGTCCCTGAAAAATATTTGATTCACTTTAGACTATAGCAACACTGACAGAGTGTAATGTTGAAGGACACAGCGCAGTAATACTTGTGTCAGCAGAGTGACAGTTATTTGACATACCCGAGTATGTAACAGCACTGGTGCTGTACGTGGAGCTCTGGGAGTAGGAAGGCACCACCGAGGCAGCAGCTGCGACTGGCTGCACAGTGGAGGTGACAGGATAGATGAAAGAGGAGGCCACAGGACTGGGAGCAGTGGGCTTTATCACTGTGACCTGTCGATTCTGCTGTGCCTGTGTGTATGAAGTCGCACCCTGACTGTATGCAGACTTTGAAGCTGAAAATACAAATACATTTTTTTATACATTAAAACCTTTTGATAAACAATTATTTCAACCACCTTTTAACCTCTTTCAAAACAGTGCCCTTTGTTTTAATAGCACAGCAGCTACGTTCTACAGGCTGGATGATTTGGTTGAAAAATAAAATCGATTTTATTTATTCTGCGTGAACGATTACAATTTTTATCAAAATTAACTTAACGGGCCACTGGAATCAGACCATCCCTTACCTTTAGACCCGATATACACACAATTGATTATTTTTGTCAAACACTTTTATGTTTGAATAACTTTTGCAATTATTTAGAACTTTAATTTCTGTTTTATATATGCCTTGATTTGCTCTTAATAGTAAAACTTTTGCCAATAAGTAAAGAGTTTTTATTTCCAAACCTTGAGTGCAGTCTGTGATTGACGGACACTCCCTTCACAATGTGAAATTTAAGACCATGGGCACCTAAAGATGACTCACATTTTATGTAAATGTGAGTGATCTTATTCATATAATGTAAATTATTATATGAATAATAATAATAAATCTATTTGTCCATCCATCCATTTTTTTCTGGGTCACAGAGGCAGCAGTCTGAGCAGAGATGCCCAGACTTCCCTATGCACATACACTTCCTCCAGCAGCTGTTCAAGAGGGACTCAGAGACACCAGGCCAGCTCAGAGACATAGTCCCTCCAACATGTCCTGGGTCTTCCCTGAGGCCTCCTCCCAAAAGGAAATTTCCAGAACACTTCCCCAAGGAAACGACCAGGAGGCAGGTTGACTGAGCTCCTCAACCCATCTCCAAGGGCCACCCAGCGATGGAAACTTATTTCATCTGTCTGCATCTGCGATCTTGTCCTTTCAGTCATTACCCAGATCTCATGACCAAAAGGTTTCTCCAGATCCACAAAGCACATGGACTGGTTGGGCCATGAACCCTCAAGCACCCAGATCGCCCGACTAACCATGCAACCTTTGATATACATTGTGAGAACTTCTGTATGCTAGTGGTGCCACGTGATGCTAAGGATGCACAGAGTCTCATAGCACATTCACATTTGCTAAATCCAAACTATCCACCAGGGGTGGATGTAGGATGTTGACAAAAGTTATTTTAATATAACTCTAGATAGGACATGGCCATAGTAATATGTTGGAACAAATGGCAATTCTGGCGGCCATCTTGTGTTGTGACTGGTCCTTCTAACCCAGTGCAATGTAATCAAATCACTTTTTTTCCTTGATACTGTTTTTATCTATTTTTAGTCATTTAATTACTCTTTGATTATCGTGACTGGCCTTATGTCATATCTGGCAGAAAAATACGCTTTTTGCAGTTTTTCAAACGTTATTTCAGTTTTATACACTTCAAATAATTCAGTTCCATTTATATCAAATATAATATTTGTTTCCTACTCTGAAACAGTATTTATATACTTTTTAACACAACATGACCAATATTTGTTGAACATATAATGAATGCTAACCACTGAACCCTGGGAAAGAATGGAGAAAACAATGATAATACGGCTAAACAATTTGACTAAAAATTGCATCCTGACTGTGATAATAAACCAATCACAAACAATGAGTATCTCATTCTGTTGAATCAATGAAAATGTTGCTCCTGGTTTTGCATTGGTTGCTATAGGGGTTCGCCTCGTTGGCCACAAGATGGCCACTATGTCACAAGGGCCTCATGTCCTATCTAGAGTTTCATTAAATACCTTTGGTAGCCAACCGCTCTGCTGTTTCGTACTGTCCTGACATGCATTCAAATGTGAATCCTTCTGATCTTCTGACAGAGTGACAGCTGACTCCAAAAGTTAAAACGGAAGTGACAACGTGCTGCTAATTGTGGCTACTGTTTGCCACTCTGAAAACAGCTGCTTCCAAGCGCTGTGTCCCATCTGACCCCCACGTTGTTATAAAACAAACAGAAAATTCTAGCATTAGTCATTATTACAAACAATTCGTTAGAGAGGCTGGTCTTATAAAACATGCTTCAAATTTTAGACGTAAACCTACATTTTCAGCAAATTTAAGACCCCATCAGAATCCCACAGGAACCCTGAATAAGTAGCTCTTCGTATGAGCCGTCTGATCGTGCATGTTTGGAAGAAGGTTTAGGAGAAGGAGAAAACCGTGTGTACCTGTCTGGTAGTAAGAGTCTGCAACAGTGGGCTGTGGTTGTGCAGCCACACCAGCGGAGGCACTGGCCTGTTGATAGTACTGTTTACTGTCATAAGCAACTGCAGGAGCAGTGGAGCGAACATACGAGTAGGTGTCCTGTAAAGACAAATAGAGATTTGATTCAAGTTTAAAAAGATGGCTTGAGCATCCGATTCTGGATGAAAACAAATGGTCAAAACCTCCTGACTAGAAAAGCTGTTGACTGAGCACCTGATAATTCTGTGAGGTGACTGGAGGTGGAGGCGGAGGGACTTCCTGCTGGCGCTGAGAGTAGGCATACTCTGTTGCAGAGTGTGTCGGCTGATATCCTCCATAAGCAGCTGCTGTAGCAGCGGCCACAGCTACAGGAGCAGGACGAGCTACAGCTACAGTGGCGGCTGTGGGAGCATAGGCCGCCGCCACAGTGTGGGCCGCTACAGGAGCTTGATGCACAGTATAACTGGCAACTGTCGTGGGGTGAGTGTAGGCAACTCCTGCAGCTGGCTGCTGACTGCAGAAAGGCAAAAACACAGTTATAGTAAAATTACAGACACTATATGGATATACAAGTAAAACAACTATATAAACCACTATATATATCTCCGTTTGTTAAACAGGGAAATTGAAAACACTACAATTTGCATGTGTTTTCTTGTGCGTTGCTGCCTGGCTTGTGTGAATGAAGGGTGGGTGGATGAGCAGAGGCAGAGCAGACAGCACTTGATACTGATTCGAAAGAACCATCCTGCCGTACAACACCTGATCTAAGCGTCAATCATTAATGTCCCTCTGATACAGTCGGCTATCTCACCAATATAATGTATTGATTACCATTTAAAAAAAATAAACATGTAGCGTTGTGGTTAAGTGTATAACATAATGTACAATATTGAATTCCTCCAAGAGAGATCAAGTCCCATCTTATCTCTTATTTGTTTATATGTTTTCAAAAGATGTCATGACGTGCACATTGGAAGTTAGTGTTTTATACTTTATGTGTTATCCTAAGTAAACATTTATATTTGTATACATACTAAAATTTTACACAATAAATTCATATCATCTATAATATAAACCGCAATCGCGGGGTGGGCGGGGCTTAAGGTCCATAGGGCGCCGCCATGTTTATTTCCCAGAACTCTGCGGGCGGCCCCCACTTATGTTAAGAGTGCTACCATTTGTTTTCTGTTATGCTTTGTATTGTGAGCCCAGAGGTACATTTTATTAGAAAAAAGCAGCTTTGAAGCATTGTCCATTTTACTCCAAGATTATAAATACTGTCTAATGACGCACATTTAAGCTATTTCTATATATTTCACAACCAACTTATTATTTTTTCTATTGCACTTGCACCGTGATGCACCAAACCACAGGTCCTGCACCGTGAACCGAACCCTGACAGCTGAACCCCTAATGTTTATCCATAAATATTGCACTGTCTCTATAATTTTATCCCACAAGTTTAACCTATTGTAGATGTAGTTTCTCATTGCTGGTGCTCTGGACAACAGGCGTACTCCTTTCTTTACACTGCAGCGAGTAGGCAACTTTGCACTTCATTATAGAGTCATTACAGTGGTTCCCAACCTGCGGGGTCCCTGGGATTGCAGAGGCTCAGAGCTTTGTCTGGTCAAAGGGTCAGGTCATGAGTAAAACAAACATCAAATATGACTGCGAAAGAAGTACGGGTGCATAAAATACTCCAATTGCAGTTTGTCTGTTTGACATTGTTTTTGATACATTTGTAGTGGCCATCGTTTTTGGAATGGGGGCACGGCCCGACTACAGCACGTGCAGGGGGGCCTCAAGTCAAAAGGTTGGGAACCACTGGTCTACTTAGTGCAGGTCTATTGCTATAGAGCGTGACGGGTTATAGGGACTTGGGTGGACATTTTTTTTGTAACTCATAATCTCAGAACATCACATGTGGAGACTAGCGGAGGCCCGGTCGTCAACGATGGGCCTCTCAGAGACAGCAGGTCAATGGTCTTAATTTAATCAGATTACAAATTGTGCCAATGCATTTGTCCAATGTAGGCCTCCTCATAAATCATTTAGAGAAGTTTTGTCTCTATGTGGTAACTAGATGCTGCTGAAACGACCTTAGCTACGCTGGCAGTCTGCACGTGTTTTGATGCGCTGTGCTTGATATTATACATTTCAGACGTGGTTAATGTCATCTTAGGTCAGCATCCATCAATGAAACAGTGGCCATACTGTGACTGTTTGTGAGGACGTTCACTGCGACATTAACGCAGGATAAGCGCCCCCTCCCCCAGTTCCGAGAATGGTACTGGATTGACGCATTGGTCACGCACATACAAGGATGGGTACAGAGGTTTATATGATTTATTGATAACACAGTGAGAACGAACCTGTACTGGGCGGCAGCGCTGGGGGTAAAGCCGAAATAATTCCCGGTAGCCATTTTGGCCTCTTCCCCGAGCCGGCTGGGCACTGCAGAGGAGGACAGACAGTGAAGCTAACCTGTTAGCACAGGCTAAACGAAGCCTCGAGTGTTTTTCTCGGATTATTACCAGATTACAAAAGACGCATTTTTAATTATTGTATGTTTATTAGCTGTAGTATATGGACAATACTCACCATAAGTGAAAGAAACAACTGGACAAATGGGAATCATTGGCTCCTAGTGGTGCACAGACGCCCTGTTCGTATTCGTAAACCAGCCTATTTACAGACTATCCGGAAACCCCGCAGTGCGCATGCGCCACAGCCTACAGCCGCTCTGGTGTTGGGGGCCAGGGTTTTGCCTCCATCAAAAGCTTCCTTCATCACTTATTTCCCGGTTGTCTTATCCGTTTTTTCCCCCACAACTGTGTTATATTTTAGCTAGTCAAGTCCAAGCAATGTCATACCTCTTAAAATGGCATAGGCTAGGCCTATTTGACTTCTCACAATCATAGACATATTATTCTCGCAACCACCAGAGGGCAACATTTGTCTGAAAATGTTTAGGGACGCGCATCCCGAATGATCGCACTGAATCTGTTTTTTTATGGGACCAAGCGGTAAAACAACACGCGGGCAACACGTGTGTGTGAGCATTTGCACATAGACATTAAAGCTAATTATATTACTGCTGACGGTGGAAATGTGTTTATCTTTCAGCCGTCCTGCTGATTGCTGAAACTCTGTTTTATTTAGCTTACCTTTACCATCTGCAAAAATGGGCGGCGTATTGTTGATAACAGGACTGGGAATTAAATAGCCTTACAGCCTGATAATTCATTCAGGCTATATATATTTTCTGAAATTAAGCCGAAATCCTAGAGAGGTGTCATTTGACCTTTATACCTGTAAAACCCAGAGACTGGTCAACTGACCCAAAGCATTTTAGCTAATACCTGTCCTCAGCTGCTTTTGTTATGTCAATGGCTATCCCAATAGGTATGGAAATGATCCCAGTCCTACCCCACCCCAACCTGTGAACACATTCTGAACATGCTATGATTTCATCACAGTAAATTCTGATGTGATCAGTGTGTTGAACAGGTTGTGAATAGATTGTGATGAAAAAAACAGTCGAATATGGCAACAACACTAGCTTTGCCAACTGTCAAAAAAAAAGTTGAAGTAAAAATGTCAAATTTCACAAATTTTCTTCCAAATGAAACCCTGATATCACAGATTGAGTGATGTTATGCCGTATTTCAATGAGATTTAAAAAAATGACGTTTTCTGGGTAAAATCCATTGGAAATGCCTTATATTCAATAGGGGGGAAAATACAGTGATTTTATTTTGTGCCAACAATGGGAATGAGGTCCAATCTGATAAAAATCAGTAAAACATTTCAAATTCATTCTTTTTCTTCCAAATGAAATGCTGACATTGTAAAAAGTGAAGTTTTAAACAGCTCTGGAGGAGCAAAGAAGAGCATGTGTTTATAATGGAAGTCAATGGGGCTGTTTCAGTCGCTGCCATTTTCAAATAAAGAATCATCTGCTACAGAAAAACTATAAATGCATCAAATTCATTTCACTTCTCATCTGTGACACAAACAAGGCTCTGGGAAAATGCAAAGCCTCAGCTCTCTACCTTGTATTGTTCAAAATATAATCCCACTTTTGTATTTTTGTGTAACAATTATTTTCAGTTTTAAATTTGGAAACTGGGATTTTTGGGGTTAAAATCCAGAAAATTATGACGTGTTTGGTAGTTTTGGAAAAGGGTTAGGGTTAGTTCATGTGATTTATGCAAAAAGAAGTGGAAACAAATATTGAAAAATTCAGATTTTATGGCTGTTTTTAGGCATATACATTTTTGTAAA
This sequence comes from Proterorhinus semilunaris, assembly GCA_021464625.1. Lineage (NCBI taxonomy): Eukaryota > Metazoa > Chordata > Actinopteri > Gobiiformes > Gobiidae > Proterorhinus > Proterorhinus semilunaris. The sequence continues at coordinate 8,949,769 of CM038345.1, forward strand.
CTACTAGGGTAACGGACGTATGGAAAGTTGTAAATCTCTCATTACAGAAAAACTAGAAATGCTTCAAATCAATTTTTGGCTCATCTTTGACACATCCAAGGCCCAAATATCCACCAAAGCCCCAGCTCTCTACTATTCATTATAATAAAAATAATGAGGTTTTTATGTTGTTTTGTAACACAAACTTCAAAGTTTTGAAACTGGCATATAAAGGGTTCAAAACCCAAAATAATCAACATGTTTGGTAGTTTTGAGAAGGTGAGAAGTGATTCTTCAGATTTGTGAAAAAATGTAAAAGTATTTGGTTTTTATTGCAGCTTGAAAAGCGTGTACATTTTTGTACACTAGGATAACGAACGTATAGAAAATGCAGATCTCCAATATATAGTTTAGTTTATTTGAGCAGTTTACGTCTGTGTTTTACATTATCACATCATTGCACATTATTACATTATTTACATTAACATTATTTTCAGAACAAAATAAATAATAATAAAGATTGAAACAAAAAAAACAAAAAAAACTACCTCAAAAGGAGTAGGCCGAAGCAAGAAAGCTTATAAGTGCCTACCCCCTATTGAACTGCATTTATTTTCCAGCTGCAGGCGGTCCCCAATAGGGGTAATAATAACAAAGATATTTCAGATAATAATAAGTTACAAGACTTTTTTTTTTTTACCCATTTACAAAATACCAAGTTCGATCATTACTTATAACAACAGGTCACCATTCTAGTGATTTACTTCATTGAAGTATATATTTCTCATAGTTTTTTATAATATAGATGCATACACATACATACCTACATGCATACATACCATTATCACCATCACCTTTATGACGATGGTAATTGCATTTTCCAAAATATCATGCTCCACCTTGCTGTCCTTCCCATTTCCACTGCATGAATCATTAATATTGGTTATGATTTATTGTCAGTGGATTATGATTGTCTGCCCTATTCATTGAGGTGCGCTAAAAAGCCAGGGTGTAGTGTGGCCCGCTGGTAAGGGGCAGCAACCCCCCATCAGCAAGCCCCCACCCTATATGTCATATAAAAGACATGAGAGAAAAACAAACACTGGATTGGACTGAAAATGTGTCTCGAAAGAACATTTCCTGCCGAAATCCACGTCTCAAGCTGCAACAGGGACAGAATGGTCAGGAAATGAAAAAAAAATAAAAAATCTTGCAAAATGTACATAGGATAATAATAATAATAATAATAATGCATCAGTTTTATATAGCGCTTTTCTGGACACTCAAAGACACTTTACATTGCACTATTCATTCACTCCATACTTTGTGGTGGTAAGCTACTATTGTAGCCACAGCTGCCCTGGGGTAGACTGACTAGTAGACTGGTTAGTATTGATAGCTTGACTTATCATGTGAAAGAAAATGTGGGTTTACAGTGTATGGAGCATATTTACGGACACAAAACAACACAAATATATATAATTTTTTTGCCCTGATTACTGCATGGTTGTTGTATTCTGCATGGAATACATACTACTCCTGATAAATATGACCAATTACTAAGTTTGTTATTTCAATACTTGATAAATCATTGTTAATTCAATTAGTAGTGGCAATCCTATAGTCGAAACACTTTGGCATAATAGGTAAGAAACTCCACCCTTCAGTTTGAGAGCCTCTCATGTCAGTAAACTCAGCAGTGACACTGTAAGAGGTCAGCCAAAGTTTCACGAGAGAGCCACTGTACGTCTATTGCTGCCGCTGCTATAGTCACTTGAGCTGGGGGGCCATGGAGGAACAGCTGGGTGTGACAACAGGCCACTGGACCGTGCCCTCCATTAGTGCTGCTCCTCCAGCTCTGCCCCCCTGGACATCTGCCGTGCCAAGAAACAGCAAGTCTGCCTGGTCTCAAATCTAAGGGGAGGATGAGGAGAGATGAGAGTGCGAAATCATGTTTGCAATTAGATCAAGAAGGGGAACAGATCTGAAAAGCAATAGAGAGCTTTTTATGAAGCTGTTCAATCTGATCACCTTTGCAAGCCTCCCATCTGGACCGCAGCTGTAGAGCCCGTCTCGTCTGCTTCTATTCCATGGGAGAAATGTGCAAATGTGGTCCGTTTGACTACCTTCTTGTACAAAAATATTGTCAAAATTGTAGTCTGGAAGAAAGGTAGAGCTGACATTAGACCAACTTTTCCAACTCTCACTTTGCCCCTCTGCGGTCCATTGCCCAAACCACTGTCACATTGGACTTTTTGTTTTGTTCAGACGGACTTTTGGAGGCTGTCTGCCCCTCGTGGCCTCGCGCAGTTTGATATTGTTATGTTATTGTGTCCTTCCAGGGATATTGACCTGTGCTTCAGAGGGTCAGTGACAGCAGACAGAGTGTCAGTGTGTGTGTGTGCGTGTGTGTGTGTGTGTGTGTGTGTGATTCTCCCTTTAGCCATTTGCTTGCTTCCTGTCTGACTGAACCGTTACGATTCCCACAGCTTTGCATTGTCGCTCGTAATGAAGCCATCTCGGTTGACTGTACAATCACTTTGTAGTAAATTATGTTTTGTTTTCTTTGGTTATTTAAGACTCTATCCTGCCTGGGAACGACATCCAGGACCTTATTGCTTTGTGTGACCAGCTTGAGCGTTACTTGTCACACGTGTGTTGGTTTTGGCCGATCACGTTCAGTCGTTTTACCTCTCAGCCAACTGGTTTCCGTTGACATCAAAACCACGTATGGATGTATAGTAGGCTATTTGATGCAGATGGGAGCTGGTAAAATATTTATTGTTACATTTCTGATTGTGTTGTGATACAGCAAGCGCAGGGGCCTAGACTAGGGTGACCAGATGTCCCAGTTTACCCGGGACAGTCCCAGTTTTTAGTCCTTTGTCCCACGTCCCAACACATTTCTCCAAAACCATTGATTTGTCCCAGTTTTAATTGTAATCTGTCCCAGTCGTCCCGGTTTTGGCCAATGTAGTCCCCGAAATAGCAGAGCCTACGCTTGAAAATGTATGTCTTTGGCCCATGGGACTATGGGACACCATGGGCCACTTACCGAGTGTAAACCAATTCAAAATCTCAATTCAGGATGCGGATTGGTGCGTGTCATAAGTCTTTGACAGTTTTACCATTCGTCGTGGGTACAGGCAGTTTAGATTTGGAACCTCTGCGGCTTTTTCCCGAATATTCTCCCAGTTTTTTTGTAGGAAAATCTGGTCACCCTATAGCCCAGACACTAGTATAGGAGTATGCAGATGATGTAACAGAATATCAAGGGCTTGGTAACACAAATCAAGTTGTTTTCGTACAGAAGTATTTGCTTTCAAAAATACAGTAATTGTTATGTGTTGTGCGGTGTACACCATAAGGCTTTTAGAGTAAGCGAAACACACTTTGGAGCCAACTGGAGTAGACTGTTTTGTATTATCTTTCAAATGTGGCGGAGAACTCACTGTGGTTGTCCTTCATTTCACCACAATCAAGACACAAAAGCACAAGCACGCTTTTTTCCCACCGTCTTCTCTGCATCCATTTTTTTACATTAATTTTGTTTTTGCGGCACCCTGCCTCACTGCTGGCTCCATTGAAAGTGTCTGAATGCCATCATCCATCTCTGCCTCCCACACCTCCCTCCCCCTCCTGCTCCTCGCCTGTTTGCTCGTGTCTGCGTGTTGCCAAGAAAGACAGTCACAAACGCTCAAGCGCGCACTATGACAGCGCTTTAGCATTTTCCGACTTTTGCGGCAAATGACTGTTTTGGGAACTTTGTTTTATTGTGTTTGTGACTGTGTTTGCTTTCCACGTCGCCTTTGTCAAAAAGTTCAGGGGATCATTAAAGCCACACCAGAGAACCTTCCAGCTAGGCTATGTGCCGGGATTTTCGCAAGAGCAATTTAGGTGTTATGAAGCCTGGGAATGATAAAATGCTAAGGCTTTACAAGTGTTCTCATAGGAAGATATCTTCAGGGGGAATGGTGCCTCAACAAAAGCTAATCGTCCAAGCTGACTCCAAAAACACGACGCACAGCTGGATAAAAAGGTTGCTGATTTGATTCCATCTCTAACCAGTGTCATCTATGGTTGTGTCCTTGGGCAAAGCACTTCAATGAGAATGTGTAAGTAAATTGTATGATTAGTGGTGGTTTGAGAAAGTGTTGGTGTAGACTGGCAACATCTTCCAACCAATCAGTGCTAGGGCAGCTCTGGCTACACAATGTGTTTATCAAGTGTATAACAGTCCATCCATCCATTTTCTTCCACTTATCCGTTGCCGGGTCGTGGGGGCAGCTGTTGGAGCTGCCCAAATCACATTGCACCAGCCCCTATGGCTCCTCCTGCAGGTGGTGGGTCCACAGAAGGACGGCCTCATGGTTCTAACCGGGCCTGCTGGTCTCTCATAAGGGGCTTCTGAACCGCTCTTTGTCTGACCCGTCACCTAGGACCTGTTTGCCATGGAAGACCCTACCAGGGGCACGAAGCCCCCGACAACAGAGCTCCAGGATCGTTCGGGCGCTCAAACCCCTCCACCACGTTAAGGTGGCGGTTCCAGGAGGGGCTGTGTATAACAGTGAATAATGCAACATAGAAAACTTTGGATATTTCAAACCGTTCCGTGCCATTCCAAAGCATTTAAAATAATGTTCATGGTTGTTCTTGGCATGGATAAATTCAAAATCACTTAGTCAGTCCAAATGTTTTTGCATTTTATCTGTGAGCTCATCTCAGCTAACAAAACAGCATCAGTGGGGTCACCTGGGTGCATCTGCCCACCCACCACCTCCCTCCTCATTGCCGTGGTAACCGTTTGATTTTTTAGGATTTTTCCGTGAAAGCTGTATATAAAACCACTTGCAGATATTTGGAGAGCACAAGTGCTGTTGAGTGTAGACTGGCGGAGTGGCTCAGGTACGCCGGTCTGAGGGCGGGGGGTTCACATTTTCAACACTCAAAGTTTGGGGGAGTTTTATAGTTATGGTTGAAAATGATAAATAGCCTAATAGTAAAATAATTAGTTGAAAATATTTTTAGTAGGGCCGGGACTTTTTTCGATTAATTGCGATTAATTAATTACATGAGGTTTATTGCGATTAAAAATATTAATCGAAATGAATCACACTTTGCTTTCCACACTTCAGTTTACTTTTTTCCTGCAGACGCACAATTAATGGCAATATTGCACTGGTCTGTTGGACTTGGTTGAACAAAAATAAACAATATTTTGTTGCTTAAGCTCATGTATTCAGTCATTATTCAATGTTATACTAAAAATCCTTATGAAAAAACTTACTTCTCACTGTTCTCAGGTCAAATATTTATATGCGATTAATTTCGATTAATTAATTACAAAGCCTCTAATTAATTAGATTTTTTTTTTTTATTGAGTCCCGGTCCTAATTTTTAGACTTTGACTGTAACATAAAAAAAGCCATATAATTTTGTCATAGGGAAGGAAGTCAAAGCTGATTGACAATAGCCAAAGTGAAAATATTGGCCTGATATATTAATCTACCTCCACAAGTTTAATAAAGTTTAGCAAATAGACAAGAAAAAAAAAACATTTTTTCTCAAACACTGTTTAGCATAAGTGTAGTATGCTGTGTGCAGTTCCATCTGTATTACACCTTCAGTGGCCAATAAACCAAACCCCGCCATAAAGCTAATGCGTGCTTTTCTAAGAAGGCCCAGTGTTCATAAAGGCTCTATTTTTCCCTTCATATGGACTGGAGCAGAGGCTGGGTTGCAACTGCCAGCTGATGACTCTTGGCACACCAGAAACCACAATCATCATTTAAAATGTCAGCGGCTGTTGTTTAAAGCAGTCAAATACAAGCTGGAGTGTTTCTCAAACACACTTGCCTCTCCTCTAGACCTGACTCATGACCTTTCTGGAAGCGGGACCTCACTAGCTCATCTCATGGAGACTATGAGGTCGGCAGCTTTGATTTGACTAAAGGTTTCCACATCTGTACCAGAAAAATAGCACAGTCAGTGTCTAGCTGAGCATGAGTAGCACATTTGGAATCGCTGGCATGTTCGTTTATTGGTCCGCATTTTACAGACGTTAGGGTAAATTGCCATAAAGCGGTTATACATATATTTTGCGGAGTAAAGACACTACTAATAATTGGAATCAAGATACATTTTATTATAACATTGGTACCACATACAATGAGTTGCATAACATCAAAATCCCCTACACTCGAGTTTGGCGTGTGGCACTTGAAGAGTACAATGTATCACAAGGCCCGACTCCATGGGGGCATCTTTAACTTATTACTACTTTGTTTGGCCTCATTCACTGAGGACACGGAAAACTGTAAGATTCACAATGTGTGGCTTTATTCTACAGCGTTCCTCCGCCTATGGCCTAAGTTCTGATGAGGGACGCACTGTATTGTATTGTTAATAGGAAACAAGGTGACGAGTGCGTTACAAAAAGTTAGTCCGAAGAGAACTCATACAATAAATTCTAAAACTGGAAACAAAGTGGTCGAAAGGACCCAATGCGAGAAACGTAAGAACAACAGTTTTATCATTAGAGATTGAATGATCAATAATGTGATTGGTGCTGCGAGAGGTCTGAAAAAATCATACTATTTGTACCGATAGAAAACAAAGACAACCACAAACAGTCACATTGAATGGTTCAAGTTACAAAACAACCTTGGATAGAAAACAGTCACTGTCACAATTAAACAAAGCCGTACTAAATTCAGTACATAATACATTTAGCACATAGCCGAGATGCTCTGAGGCAGTGATGAAATGTGACTTAGTGAAACAAAAGAGCAGGTATTTTTACAACACGGAAAGTAAACAAAATGAAAATATTTTTGGATCCCGAAACCTCACTCTCTTAGCCTTCTGACAAAACTCCTGCATTGCTTCATTCACGTTTCATCGTTTCAATCCTCCTCATGTCCCAACACTCAGCTCACAATAGCCCTAAATAAATAGAAAGGAGCCACGTGAGCTCCCCAGTTACAAAGAAATGCCAAAGAGAAAAGAGCGAGAGCCCCGCCTCCCGACGCCATCGCCGCAGTAAGGCCTGCCGGGGTCCGTCTTCAGGTGGCGTCCTCGTCCTCCTCGTCCAGGTGGTAGTTCAGGGTGATGACCGCGCTGATGAACTCCCCCAGCTCCACGAAGTCCGCTGTGATGATGTTGATGCCACTCTCCCCGGGCCGCTGTGACCGGATCCACTGCATCATCCCCGGCAAGGCCCTGCGGAGGACACGGCACACAGGGGTGAGGACACCGTAGACAGGACCTTTCATGCAACATGGCTGCAGTGGGCAATGATCAGAACATCGTAAAGCCCTGCCATTGTGCAGGTCCTGAAGATGGAGACATACAAGGGCCACTGCTGCTCTCCCTGCGGTGCTGGTGAATTGTCTTATGCAGAAGCTGTTTAGTTTAATCACAAGTGAATTCCAATGGGACGTTCATCGTCCAAGAAGATTTCCAGACAACTCCTACACTGTAAACAGTGGGGGTGTCCGAACCCCACAAACTAAGATTTTAAGCTAGGTCCAACTCATTCAGTCACAACTTCACAATCCCCTGCTCCAGCTCGAACCTTTATCCCTGGGACCCACCCCAGCTCCCAAACAACAACCAAAAAGACCTAAAATAGCCATGCTTTTGACCTTTCTCCTATACAGTGCCTTGCGAAAGTATTCGGCCCCCTTGAACTTTTCGACCTTTTGCCACATTTCAGGCTTCAAACATAAAGATATAAAACTGTAATTTTTTGTGAAGAACCAACAACAAGTGGGACACAATCATGAAGTGAAACGAAATTTATTGGATATTTCAAAAAAATTTAACAAATAAAAAACTGAAAAATTGGGCGTGCAAAATTATTTAGCCCCATTAAGTTAATACTTTGTAGGTGGCTTGTGGCAAACTTTAAACGACACTTTTTATGGATATCTTTAAGAAATGGCTTTCTTCTTGCCACTCTTCCATAAAGGCCAGAGTTGTGTAGTATACGACTGATTGTTGTCCTATGGACAGAGTCTCCCACCTCAGCTGTACATTTCTGCAGTTCATCCAGAGTGATCATGGCCTCTTGGCAGCATCTCTGATCAGTTTTCTCCTTGTATGAGCTGAAAGTTTAGAGGGACGGCCGGGTCTTTGTAGATTTGCAGTGGTCTGATACTCCTTCCATTTCAATATTATCGCTTGCACAGTGCTCCTTGGGATGTTTAAAGCTTGGGAACTCTTTTTGTATCCAAATCCGGCTTTTAAACTTCTCCACAAAATGTTTGAAATATCCAATAAATTTCGTTCCACTTCATGATTGTGTCCCACTTGTTGTCGGTTCTTCACAAAAAATTACAGTTTTATATCTTTATGTTTGAAGCCTGAAATGTGGCAAAAGGTCGAAAAGTTCAAGGGGGCCGAATACTTTCTCCTATACAGTACGTACTGCTGCCTTATGTCCCGCTTATTTCCAACACGATCTGTTATCAAAAACATTTCAAATTTAACATCCTCACATCAAGCCCAAAATGCATCCTAAACTGTTGCCTCGATCCTGAAGTGCAGAATTCCCAGGTTAACTCATATTATTCTATACAATCCTATGCAAATTCCATACCAACAAGTCTGTCATCAGCATCCAAAGTGTTTTAGATCATTTTGTGCAGGGCTATGGCTTTTACTTACTAGCTGGGTTTTAAATAAACTCTCCTGCCAGAGAATCAGCGTCTTGGAAAAACACAGTTGGTTGCATCCTTTTACCTGCTCAAATGAAATCAAGCACAATACGAAGATCCTCAATTTATGAGTTCTCAGTCTCAAGTGCACTGTCTCTGCGCAGTCTGTATCCGCAGCAGCAGTGACATATCACGGCAACAGAGAGAAACATCTGCCATCTAGACACCAGCTGTGCGAATGACAAGACACAGCGGACACCCTCCTCCGCAAATCGTAACTCTCACACGCCTCTCTCACGTGGTCCCCCCCCCCCCCCCCCAAACACTCTTTTTAGGAGAACATGCAGTGTATGTGTATGTGCTGGCAGCCATGCATGAATTATCACAGCATGCCTACATCAAAGTGAGCCCGACGCCTGGTGAAAGACGCCGATAGTGGAGTTATCTAATGAATTATACATGCCGGGGAAATGGGTGGTTTCGCCGCTCTGCCTCAACGAACTGGTGAGATTAAGAGGGAGTGAAAACACAAGGCACACAAAAGATTCAACTTCAGGATATTCAGCTTGATTTGAGCTGAAAGTTTGTGGTCCGTGTCTCAGGTGGCAGGGCAGCCTTAAGGTTGAGAGTTCGATCCACCGACTGTACAAGCCTGTGTAGCAGTCAGCGCAGATTATGTACACAGTCTTATCAGGGAAACTGTAGGGAAAAAAGTTATTTATCTGGCACTAATGAGGGAATAAATAAAATGCAGCACTCTGGATGGAATATGGATTTCCATGACTAGTTTTGTCCTGGAATAGTCCAGTGTACAAAACTCGTCCAAGGGCACAATATGGCGCCTATAGTCTTTGAATAAGACTAAGCACGGGCAATTTCCTATTTACTTCATGTTAGGTGGTACTTGGCCACATATTTTCAAAAGTTTGATAATTTCTAGATTATTTTAGATATTACTGACTTCAAGTCAATCTGTCCTTGAGTGGGAAATTCCACCTGCTATTTTACTGGCATAACACTGCCATGGTATCTTGCAAGAAAATATATGGAGAAGAAATGAGAACAACTGTAAAAGTGTAAAGGCGGGGCAGAAGTCCAGCCTAAGGTCAGTGGCAGCTGTTCAAAAATAAAAACTGGAATAAGGTCAGTGTTGGACGCCTGAGGATACTTTGGTGACACAACAGCACGGCTGTAGATTTGGATTACAAAATGGCACAGTGACTCACAGATGATTTTGTGTGTTGCATTATGGGTAAATAATGTATTTCTGTGGTGTCCGTTGCCTGAGGGTTCAGTTAAATTTAGTCCTCAGCAGAGCAGTCAGTGTCCAGATATACAATGCCCTCTGCCATGTAACATAGGCACAATTCCACACACAAGGCACACATATCCCACCACTCTTTCATTTATATACAAGTGTGCTTTTGATGCACTTTAGGACAGTGATGATTTGTTGCTCAATTGTCTTTATTTCACATATGAATATTGTTAGAGAGCCCTATAGAATTTGGAATTGTCTCACAAGGCATTATGGGATTTGCAGCAGACTTTTTTCCATAATAAACGAATAATGTATGCACTGTTCAAAGGCAGTAAAGGGACACTCACCTCTCGGTGATGGTCTCCCGCAGCCCACTGGCCACGCCCTTCATTACTGTGCTGGCCTTTGGAGTGAGGACCACCTGCGACACAAAGAAAGAGCCCTTCTTCCTGTAAAGCATACAAAAGACTGCTGTTATATTTGACTCAGTCGTACAGGAGTTGTCCATCTTCAATGAAGGTACTTGATTCATCTTCTGTACTCAGCAGTTGAAGATTTCAACTACTGAGTACAGAAGATGAATCAAGTACCTTCATTGAAAATTTGCACTTTACTCATCAACTTAAAACATGGGATTAATACTACAGCTTTCACGTTGATACTAGGTCAAATGTAAAGCGGACATTTCCCTATGGCAATAGGGGACCATTAAGTTTACATTCAAACATGTACAAGGTGTGTAATTATGTTTATGTGTTGATTGTAAATAACTCGTATCATTTCAATCAATGACATTTTATTTTATTTTTGTGCAATAACAGAAATGAGTGTGAAAGACGCATACTATGTTAAAATATTTGGACTATACTGGATAAATCCAAGCTAACGCCACAGTGAACGCATCTATAGAGCAATGACAGCGCCACATAGCTGCAGCAGGAGTCAGAAACCCCTCTCCTGCAGCAGGTGTTGTGGCAGCTGAGCCGCTACACTGAGGACCTACTGACCATGAGCATCCAGTACATCAGATACTTAAAACTGTACATACACTCACCCTTTCATCGTCAAATCGGATAAATCCAGTTTGTGACCGATGGATGACCCGCCCCAAACACCCACACATCATCCTCATAATGTGCACATTTCGTATCAGCATGAGACACCCCAGAACAAAGGACGTGTCAACAGAAAACACACAGCACTGCAATATAACATTAACATAAAGTAACTGATCTACAATAGACTCAAATTGCATGTACATTTAATTGACTAAATTTAAGACAAATGTAGTCAATGTAGTCTTTACAGTTATAATATTTATTATAATCATATATAATCAAGGTCCTCTGCTTTATGAAGCTTCTCCCACATGAACAAAGCTCAGAGCAATTTATTTGGCAGAGAATTTAAATGACATGAGGCTCTTTCAGACTGTCATTGGAAGTTTGGATGATTTTAGTCTTATTCTAGGCAACGAAAATATTACTTTGACAAAAATTATGACTAAATCTTAACACTGCTACATGCAGACAGTACGTTTTGTTGTTTGCAAAGGATGTTGCACTGTGGTCTTTCCAGTTTGCAAATTGCAACAATTACATTTTCAGTTTGATTCAAAGGAGCTCCCTCCGGTTAACACCAACATCTAATCTTGTACAATGAGTCATAGAAAAAATAAATCCACTCTCTGGGCCTGCTTTTAATTGTATTAATTAGAAAGAATACACATTTTAAATTAAAAACACAAATTATTCTTATTTGAAATGTGTTTAGTGATTTTGTTTTGATATCACTTTGACTCAAATGACACATTGGCTATTGTGCAAGCCAACAGTCCTTTCGTGTGGTGGTTGTTGTGGTTCTATCATTGAGGAGATGGTCTTTCGCATTGATGTGAGTGTGCAGACTGACCTGCGATCTGTGACTGAGGTTTGTAGGAACTGAACGAGCTTCTCTGGGTCAGTGGTGTTGGCCCAGGGAGACGGCATCATCTGCCCCGGCCAAAGGAAGGGCACCTCCAGAGCCATGGGGTGGTGGTAGAACACTAGGACCTGGTATTCTTTCTCCCACAGGTACTGTAGAGACACCTAACCGAATACAAGACAAAAATTAGATTCGTAACAGAAGGTAGGATTTGTTCGAATTCAAATTCATGACAAAGAATTTGACTTTTTGGAGGACATGGAAAGTAACCTTTATTATTTTACACAGTCACAAGTTCATTTTGGCGAATAATATAATGTCAAATGTCTTCGTCAAATGTCTGTTACTTAAAGGTGCCCTAAGCAAACCCATTTGCCAGCCCGGAATTCTTGCATTCCTACATCCCACAAAACAGCGTGTTAACTTTGTGCCACAGATGCAGAGACGAGCTCCACCCCTCCCGGCTCCCGGAGCACCTCCAACACCCCCCTCAGACCGAGCAGTTCTGATGCAGCTGAAATCCTCCTGAAATGTTTCTAAAGGACACACCACCGGAAAGGGTTGTGGGATATGAACCCTCTACATTGTAAATTTAGACTTTCACAGACTTTCATGAAGATTGCCTTTTCCCTTTGAATGCCTCATCAGGGCAGTGTGTGGAGGGGAGAGAGGGGCTTGGGGTGACTGACACTTACTGACAAAAAACATTTCTGGAGAATAGCTTAAGGAGGCTTTAGTACCTACTACCTCCAGCTTCCTCGCAAACAGCGATAGGTGTTAAATTAAGGTTTGTTTTTTTTAGATTGAGGAAAACCTTGATGTACGTATATTACAGAAACTTAGGATTTGTGGGGAAAATATCTCCCTTGACAATGGAGGTTGAAACAGTTGAAAGTTCTGCTGCGATGGAGATGAAGCAGTTGAGGCTATAGGGACGTGTAGAGGGAACAATGTGAAATAGAAGGGCTATTTCTCAGCATAAAGTGGGTTGTCATTTTTGTTATTCTTTTGTAATTGTTCTTCTTTGACCAGTACGTTTTACTTGTACTTGAATAACATTTTCAATACTTGATTCATCTTCTGTACTCAGTAGTTGAAGTCCTCGAACGTTTCGCCTCTCATCCAAAAGGCTTCGTCAGCGACAAAGGTCCCACTATGGACGCAGCTGAATATATAGACCAACGGGGAGGAGTTAGGGGTGGCCCGGCTCCTCCCCTCTAATCACAGCTACTCTCACCTGTGGGTAAACCCCGTTGAAGTAGAGCGTCTATAACGACCTGCTCACCTCAGTATCGGTCAGTCCTGTCCTATTCATAGATGATCACTGCCCAGTATCTGTCCTATTCATGGCTGATCACTGCTAATTACCTGCCTATTGTTCTTTTGTTGGCTGAGGTGCCGTCTCCTTGGACTTGAAGCGTTAAATGATTTTGTTTTTAAGAATGACAATGGGCGAGGAAAAATGTATAACGTAATGACTGTAAGAATACTGGAATCTTAGCAGCTGCAGTGAGCTCACCCTTGCAGATTGCGTAATTACGTGCAGCACGGGAATGTCTCTGACGGTGCCTTTTACAGAAAATTGCACACTTCCAACCACATATGAACTACGATTAGACACGAGAGCCACTTAAACGTTTCTCCGCCTGATCAAAACAGAGGGGCAGGGGGGCGGCGATTATCGCACCATTTTGCGCTACTGAAAGAAAGCGCTCGAAATAGATCTCAGCGGTTTCACCTCTTGCGCGAAGACAACAGGACACAGCTTGTCCCCGAAGATCTCCTTCAGCATGGCCACCAGCTTTTCGTGGTGATGGTTCTGGACGCCGTAGAAGTGGTTGAAGTCCAGGAACGCCACTTCTCGGGCGTGAGCTGACAGGAAACTGCTGATCTGCTCCAGCCCCTCTCTGACCTGCAGAAACACAAATGACGATACAACATCAGCGGGTCACCACTCCGAAGGTCCACAATAATCTCCTTTGTCTTCTCCACAGTACGAGAGAGATTATGGATGCACCATGTGGCCAGGCAGCTCATCTCAGTTTGTTTCGCCTCCGTAGGGCCCGACCGAAATGGAATATTGGGGTACGATGTCGATAGCAATATAAGGGGGTTTAATAACATTAAAATAATGATTCATTTTAATGTTACTATTTTTTTTATTATTTTTTTGTGTTTCCCGATTGGCAGCGAGCAGGTCTGAACCAGGACTAAACCTGGACTAAACCTGGACTAAAGCTGCACTAAGCCAGGACTAAACCTGGACTAAACCTGGACTAAAGCTGCACTAAGCCAGGACTAAACCTGGACTAAAGCTGCACTAAGCCAGGACTAAACCTGGACTAAAGCTGGACTAAGCCAAGACTAAACCTGGACTAAAGCTGGACTAAGCCAGGACTAAACCTGGACTAAACCTGGACTAAGCCAGGACTAAACCTGGACTAAAGCTGCACTAAGCCAGGACTAAACATGGACTAAAGCTGGACTAAAGCTGCACTAAGCCAGGACTAAACCTGGACTAAAGCTGGACTAAGCCAGGACTAAACCTGGACTAAACCTGGACTAAGCCAGGACTAAACCTGGACTAAACCTGGACTAAGCAGGGATCAGTGAGTTGAACTGAGCAAAGAGGAGAAACACATCACTGTCATATATTATGTGCACATTGTGTATAATAGAGGCTATGCATTCTGTTATTTAGGAGCCAACATTTATTTTTAGAGCAAAAAAACAATAACAGGATTCAATTAATTGCATTACTTTCAAATCAATGATAGATTTAATAAAGACTTCAAATCATCATATAACCGTGAATTAACCCCATATGTTCCGGACCTTTGCTTGACCTTTTTTTTTTTTTATATTCGGACCTTGGTGAAATTTAATTGGTTCTCTGCATTTGACCCATCCTCAAAGCCGCTGGTGCGTCCGATGCTCGGGGACCCATCTCCAGATGTGGAGGCAGGCTAATGGTCAGAAACACCTGGCTCGAGGATTAATTCATTGTACATGATTTTAGTGGTAGAGGAAACTGGAGTATCCAGAGGAAACCAACGCAGACACGGGGAGAACATGCAAACTCCACACAGAAAGTCCAGGTGGGAATCGAAACACAATATTTGTGTGTTTTTAAAATGTTTTTATCTTTCCGTGAAGCACTTTGGTCGTCCTGGTGTCGTTGTAAAGTGCTATACAAATACACTTTGATTGATTGATTGACTTAAAAACAGCCAAACCTACCATGGATAAACATTTGTGGACACTAGCAACAGCTGCTGAGCTACAGGTTGTACACACCTCTCCAAGAGAAAGCCCAGAACCACACTCAAAGCATCCAGCCTTGGATACAACATGTGACAGAGATAAGAGCCGAGCTCAGCTGTGACTGTAAATTATCTAAGAGGGTCAAGCTAAATGCTAATGCGGTAGAATGCTAAAGCTTTGACTGACACAGACTGAGGCTCTGTTGGCACTACAGAGTTTAAAACTCAAAGAGAAATGATTTGTTTTACCTCTTTGATGTGTCCATTTAGTCTGAGGAGTGGAAGCAGGTCTTTGGTAAATCCTGCTGCAGCTGGACTGACAGTGTCCCTAAAAATATAACCACATGCTGGTTTGTTTACATAAACATGTGCTCTCTGGGGCCACCTTTCTATAGGTATCTTCTTGACCAATAATTATGATTATATACAGAACGCCACAGACACTGTCAATCAGTTGTTCTTCATTTTCATTTCCGAGTATAGATTTTGTTAGATGTTGTAGAACTGTGCGTCACGTGGAAACGCATGTACAGTAAAGATTTAAAGCCACTTCTTAAGTGTAGCTTGAGGAGCTACAAGCCAACACAATCAAAAAATAACTCAAATTCAAAAACTAAATGGTTATGACTGACTTAACCAAAATGATAGAGGCTGAGAATGGTCTATACAAACTCATTTTGGATGTTCGAGAAGGCGCTGACCACAAAGCCCCCTCCCTCTAATTCTGATAACATGGTAACAGGATGGAAATAGCATGGTACTCAAAAGTAATAACCACGTGACTGCCATAATTATCACTGCCACGGCACAACTATGGCAATCATGTGGTATTACTCATGGGAATAAGACACGCACCTGTCATTCTATTTGTTTCATGATGAATCAAAGCCCTAAACTAGCATTAAGCCTCTAAATTACCAGAGTGCAAGCAGGGTATTGTTACGCATCCGGAAATGCAGCTACTAAATTATTAGTAATTATCCCTAGTTACGTTTGACCGTGTTGTTATTGTGCTGTAAAATGAAGTGTAGCCCATTAACAAAAGGCCATATAATTGAAAATTAAGACACGTGGTTGAGTTTGTCACCCCGACTGACGTCACCCCGACATCTACATGTATTGTATCAGCTCTACAAAAGTGTTTGATATTTCTTGCTTTATCCGTTTTTAGACAGAGCGGAAGCGAGGGGGGGCTGGCCAGCATTCTGTCAGAGGTCTGATAGGTTGCATTATAAATGTCCTTGGGCGATTTTCTATTTTTGAAAAAAACGACTGGAACACACGTTAGAGGGCATACACAAAGTTCACGTGTTCTCACATTTTTATGGGACAATATAAATATAAATTATAAAAAATTCAGTAATAATTACTTAGTCAAAGACAAATGAGATACCCAAATTCCTTGAAAAAAATACTTGTATCTACTAAGACTGCAAAAAGAAACATAAATCCAAAGCGTTGTCCCTGAAATTGTATGTTTACACATTCATATGAAAGTAATTAATGATGAATTTTCTTATAGTTACATCAGTAATCTTCAGTTAAAGTTTGAAATGTATATTTCCAAATGATCTTTCCCCTATCCACCTGCATTTGCATCAGGAGTGTAGCTTTCAAAAATGTGCACCACCACAAAATCGGCTCCAACTTCGACAGCACATGAATTTCAAAGTATTCAAACAAGGCTGGCAGAAGCAAAGCGAGAGAGAGAAGGTCACGTCGGCCCTCGTAAAGCGCTGCTAAATATTCATCAGGAGCATACTTACTGTGGCGCTGAAGAGTCCGTGGGCGAAGAACAGCTCGTTGTCCGGGTCGCGGGGTTTGGTGGAGATGCGCAGGTCGAAGAAGCGAATACCCGACTCCAACTGGCTGGTGAAGTTCATGGTCTGAGTGGCCAGCCATTTCCTCATCAGCTTCTTGGCTACAGTTCCGAACACCGACACGAAGTTCTGCACAGTCTCCGGCTGCTCGGGGCCCACTGGGGATGACTCGTCAATGTAGAAGCTGAAGGAGTCGTGGGAACCTGGAGGGGGAGGAGAAGTGAAATGGTCAAAAACAACTTCTGTGACATGCAGGGGTGGGAAGAGCTGCCAATAACTCAAGCAAAAGTAACATTTTGATATATTACTCAAGTTAAAAGTAGTCCAAGTATTTACTTTACGAGTAAAAAAGTGGAGAAGATACGTCATAAAGAAAAAAAAGATGAGGTATGAAATCCCACTCAAATAGAGGCAACAAGTACTGTATGATAAAACTACATTCAGAAGTTTTTTTTTTTTTAAAGTTACTCAAGAAATTAGTCTTGCTCTATTTTCTACCCCAATATGCATTATTCACAAAGGTTCCAAAGTATAAAGTTTAAAGTTGGCCTCATGTTTTGTCCCACCACCTCTCTTTGTTTGGGGTCAGGCTGAAAATAACAAATAAGATGCTGCCGACAAAGCTTCTTGGATGCGAGGTGAAACGTCCAACACTTATTAAATTGAACTTTTGTGGATATTTAAGTCGACGTATGTTTTTACTTGAGCCATGTGGAAATCTCATTCAGAAGGAAGACCTCGGTGACTTTGCAGCATACGGTGCGGCTTTTTCAATTTGGATATGACATCATCTAACATTGCGATAGCGATGACTTGGCGATATATTGTGCAGTCATAATGGGTAACCAAATACAGCAGTCACACAATTTATATATTTTTTCTTCATATTTTTGACAAATCCTTAAAATGTTCTCAATGTTCACATGTCATTAGCATGAGTGCTATATATATAATTCATGTTTTGGCTAATTCTATGCTAAAATCCCAGTCCTGTTACTTTCAGTCCTGTTACTCATATCAATAGTAACATGTGTGAGAAAGCATAAAGTATAGTCCAAAATTTCAGAGATTGACAAAAACATATTTTGAATAGTATAATAAGTATATTACTACATTTAATGTTGAAAAATGTAGAAATTAAAATTTTAAAATGGGAAGAAGTACAACAAGCAAATGGCACCCATTCGCCGGAATGGCCAGTTGGAGAGCAGGAGGAGGAGCATGATGAAGGTCATACTCAGTAACAGTAACCCCCCCCCCCCCCCCCCCCCAGTTCACATTAACTCAGCAATACCAAACCTAAGCGAGAATGTTCTGCAGGGTGGCTTTAACAAAACATGATCTGACACCAATAACACCTAGAGCAAGCCGATCACCCAAGTAATAAAGCACACTTTTATAGGAGGCTACAATGTTTAGCAAGTGTTGGTTTCCAAAAACATTTTCCTATGAGAGAAATTTTATAGTTCTCAAATGGGTCTATGGGTCAGCATAAGAAAACAATGTATCGCCATGGCAACAGCGCTACGTCTTTTCCCCCGAGAGCATCTGTGCATTCGACCGCTGAACTCCGTCCGGATGTCTGTTCGCTGCAAACATCGCTATCCTCCAGGGCGTATCACTGCAGGGAAACACACGTTGCATTGTGCATGTAATATGGGATCGTTTGTTTGTTTTTTTTCCCCCACTTTGTTCTGCGTAGCGCTGTCACTCGGGGCTGTAGAGATCCTGCAGTGAATTCCTAGATAGTACTGCAACGTTAAACACACGCTCACGCTTCCGCCTGACGCAATAGCGAGGTACATTTACCAGAGTTGTTCCACGGATCGTTCAGCAGATGTAATTCTAGTTGTAAAAAGTTAATAACATGAGAAATGCCACCAAAGAAAAGAAAAAACGGAATATTGTATTTTCTGAGCTGTGAAAAGTCCTGTGAATGTGTCCACAACAGGGAAACTTGAAACCCATAGACCTGCTAGTAATGAACAGGGCAGATCACAATTCTTTATAGTAACGGTAGCTTACAGTTGGCAAAAGAGCATTTTATTTAATCATTTTCTTGTGTATGTAGGTAATTTATGTAGGTAACATACATTATAGGAGCAGTCACTCATATAGAGCTGTAGTTTTTCTCTCTCTCTTAAATATCAGCCTCCAATAAGAAGAATCTGCTTCCAAAGCTGCGCTGGAGAAGTTCCCGCACACGGAGCAAACTACTGTCCGTCTGAATTATTGATATTTCTCTTTCTGAAGTGCCCGCAGACTGTGGCGCACAACAACACTGGCAAAGTTCCATACGCGCATTATTCATCAAGACAATTGTTAACGGTCAATCATGAGGCTAATGTTTATCTCCTCGCTGCCATTAACATTGTCAATATTTCAAAACCTTTAGCAAAGGAACCTGCATTCAGCGACGGATTCGTCTTATATTGATTAACAAATGGTGAAATGATGCGTAATAAACACTAGAGGAACCTCCTAAAAGACTCCTGTAGGATATTAATGGTTAATTTGACCATAACCTGCTGCCAACTCTTTTCTTGTTGAAAAGGTCTGTTTGGGATAGCCCCAACTTCCTCGGGTGTGGTCATCAGAATCAGAAATCAGAAATGAATCCTATATGCCTTTTACAATACACAAACAAATGTCATTATCTGCTCTTTCAGCCACTGCTCATGCACAAACATGACTTCAAACTAGTATCCAGCGTCAGAATTTTGCTTCCGTTATAAATGACTTGGAATTGACGGCATAACAGCAACAAGTAATTATGGGAACTAATGTACCAGCCCTTAGCTATCTCTGCGTGTGAATGTGTTGCTTCTGTGATTGGTTTCCTCTGCACCATTAGGCTATTGCTAAAAACATAAAAAAACACACACGCAAAACATCATTTTTCCTGGTCTAGACATTTTCTCATTTTTCATTCTGGCCTTTGTTTATGTTATGATTATGAATGTCCAAATTTGGTTAATGGTCCCAATCTGCAATCCTGTGTGCTTAAGCGCTAATTAGCCTTTTCCCCCGTTTGTGTTAGAATATGCAAATGAGGAACACCGAGGTTCTGGTCTGTGTGTTAAAAGACCGCGCGTCCCGGTGAGGAGGCGAAACGTGCGTGACCTTCACCAGTGCGTGGCGCGTGGAGCCAGGTCTGAGCGGGTGTGTGTGTTGGTGTGAGGATAAACCGAGCAGACAGTTGCGCCCCGGGGCCCTCGCTCCAGACTGGACTGTGGCAGCACCCGGGTCGCAGCGGAGCAGGCACGTGACCTTACACCCAGCCACAAGCAGTCCTGCTCAGTCGCTGCTCGCCTTGAAGGCAGATGCGGGCAAAGTTAACAAGTGACAGGTCCTCAGTGTCCCCATCAGCTCCACTGTCACTGGAAAGAGAGATCCTCACTTTGGGGGGGGGGGGAAATATATATAAACGAAAGCTCAGCTGCTTATTTATTTCAGCACAGTCACTTTATTAGCATGCCGTTAGCAACAACAAAAAAAGACAGCGCTGACGGCACAAACGCAGTCTATTCCCTACACAGACTTTATTTTAAGTTTGAAAATCTGAATAATTAATACAGAGGTGTCCAAAGGCAGGCTTGGACGCTACAGGCACGCGTGATATGACCACTTTAAACATGTATTTCCGTATTGCCTGATATACAGGTTGTCTTTATAATTGTTTAACTCTTTTTTTTTTTTGCTTCCAATTCTCTCTAACGTGATGAAAAGCCGATTTTTTTTTTTTAGCACCGGCTGTGCCACTGTTACCCCACATAGTGCTTTAATGCAGATTTGCAAAGGCTTGTAAGTGTCAGGCTTTGACACCAAGAAAAAAATAATCCCAAACTATTTGACTTTCCAAGAACAAGGACATGACTAAAATCAAAATGTCGACGACTGAAAAAAAGTATGGAGTGAATGAATAATGACACAGCGCTTTGAGACGTTTGCCAACTCAGGTTTGTAAAGTCCATTACAGAGGAAAAAAATAACATGTATAATTGTGGTCCGTCTAGAGCAAACCTCAAAGGGTTAAAAAAAAATTAAAAAAAATTTGATTATTTTTAGTAAACTGTTTATTTGACAGCATTGCCACTGTCTAAACGCAAGGAAAGACTCGTTGAGTGACGCAGTAATGTATTTCACTGTTGAAGATTAAGTTTGAGATCTTGCTGCGAGACACAGAAGCTTCTCTAAAACGTTCTAAGAATAATAACAATCGCAGTGGAGGAACATTCGGACTGATGATTAGGACTTCAGGCAAGTTACAAAGAACACTGTGAAGCACTTGCTGTTGTCTGTGGCAATAAGAAGACAGTGGAAAAAAACAAATCTAATCCGCGTACTTCATACTGCCAGATCAAAAACAGACACGAGAGCTGTCTATTGTTTCGATGAGTCACATTCTGGAAAAAAAAAAGAGCAGAGCTGTATAGACATCACAAACTCGTCTATTGTGTTCCGATAACGCCAATGTGCGCCGCGGCAGATAGGAGTCTTCAAGAAAAGCAGGGCAGACGACCGAGAAAGGATGAAACATGAAACTTAGTAATGACGAAGGGCGCAATGAGAAAGACGGTGATTGAAGCCAGTTACTTTTGGAGAATTGGCCTCTTCACAGAGTGAACGAGAGCGGTGCTTTCAGAGTGATGGTCTGGGTTTCTTTACAACGAAACATTGCAGTTCACCACTGGCTCATTCACTATCAGTTTGGAGATGGATATGAAGCACACGCAGGGCAATATCCAATTCTCCTCCTATACGGGTGGAAGAAATCACAGTCGAGATTGTAGCCATGGTTTTGAACCTTAAAGCCACACTGCGGAACATTCAAGAGCAATTAAACATCATCTTATAATAAATGCTAATGAGAAACCACAGAAATTCTATAAATGCCTTGAATGGACATACCACACCTCAGCATGCTTTAATACAGGGACTGGCTTCACCATCAATTCGTATGGGAATAGAACTCACAAATCAAACAGATCCGGTAGCACATTGGCTCACAGAAGTACGCTTGTCTAGAAACAGGCTCAGGTAGCTAACGCAGTTTCTGTGATTTCTATGATGCCTCATTCTTTGCAAAAGTTTACATTTCAGGTACATAATTGCTTTCATTTCATTGGGTTAAAAGTTAGGCAGTGTGGCTTTAATGTTGCATATGTTGACCGCAGAACAAAGATTCCAAAGCTAAAGATGTGTCAAACAAGGAATAGCCAGGTATTCAAATTAGCTAATGGTTACAATCAAAATATAATGTAGCTGCTAACACAAAGCTCCCACAATGTAGCCAGTGTTTGATTGAGTTAGACGGGAATCTAGGTATTTGTGATGCAGCCCCTTAGCAACGAAATCCGCCATATTAGTTATTGGTAAGCTGTTTGAACAGTTCTAATGGATCTTATGCAGCAAACACGCCAAGCTGGTGTTGTGTGGCTGGTTGGTTCCCCCCTAAAAAAATAGCAGAAACAGCAAACGGTTTCATGGACCTGTGAACTGTGCCATTGGTCCGACAATCCATTAGTCCAACGTCTCATTATTCCTAAAATGTACCATTGACCAGAGTTGCCATTACTCTGGTGGTGGATTAGAGAGCCATATACAACTATTGGCCCTAACCTTAAGGTCAGTGGACTCTTGCCTGAACCTAATTTTATTTTTTAAACCATACTCAATGGGACATTTTCGGAATAATAAAATGTCGGATTAATGGGATGTCGGATAAATGGGCCGACCCGTAAGCCAGTACCTACTATAGCGAGGAATCATGACATGGTTCATGGCATTTATATCATTTCTGGAGTTTCTCCATAATAAACAAATTATTAGATGATCTTCAGTGACCATTGGATGTTAATCCAACACACAATAAGCAGGAAGTCGATGGGATGACAGCAGCTGAAAAGATCTGGATTGTTCATAATTTGAGATGTTTGAGGCTAAATGCTGACGGCTATCGGAAAGATGCACTGGCCAAAATACAGAGTTTAGGAGGAGAGACACGCACGTCCTACGTACTAAACCAGTGTGCTGGATCCAAAAAGTACAATGTTGTGCGGATCTTTTTTTCACTTTCCAAAATACAGAATTCTCACAAGTTTCCCAGAGTACCTGGCTTGCTTACTGTGTCTAGAGAATGTACGCCATTTATCCTATTTATTTTTAGTTGTATAATGCGTTGAATGTAAAAACTACTACGCCTCAGATTAGAGCCTTGTTTGCATTGCAGTGAATGGAGCTCTGGTCTGCTTTCACCTAGTCTAATACGGCGCTGTCTCTTCACGTAGTTCATGACAATCCCAGCTGTACCATAAGCACTGCCTATCCAGACATTTGCCTTGGTTACCTTTATGCAGCCAGCAGGATCACACTAACCCCACGCATTTCCGATGAGGCCAAATGAAGTGACTTTTGGAATCAAGATAAATGTCCTCCTGCTGCCAACTTAATTAACGGCCCCCAGTGGCTCCAGAGCGGCACGCAAACTGTCCACATCTGTCAGTCTGCAGCTGAGCGATAACACCATTTACTTAAGATGCACAAAACAATGGGTGCATGGGAGATGTAACCGTTTTCCAGAGGTGAGGACAGTGACACAGGAGCTGGGCACAAACCTGCCACTTCACTTAGCAAAACAAACTTCTAACATGCTTCCCAAAGGCATCCAGATTACATTTTACACACACACTCAAATAAAATCATAATGGAGCGAGAAATACAGCATGTAATGAGCAGGCTCTGGGGGTTTACAGAAAGAGAAAGATTTACTGTTTCTGTTTATGCACAAAGCAAATAGGAGCTTCCACACTTTGAAGATGAAAGAGAGTGGGTTTAACCGGCTTTAAAATTAATGACCTGATTGTGCGCCAAAAATGTAATTACCAAAAGCCCTGATGCGCACGTAGGTTGCCTTTCATACACCTCTTGGTACGCAACTGTATCACCAAAGCGTTTCTGGTGTGATTGGAAAAGTAGGAGCTGAGACGTTCCTTCAAACGGGGTCAGCCCTATGTTACCCCGTCAAGAGAAGTTGGGGAACATAGATGTATGAGGGTTAGGCACCAGCCCGCTATCCTTAAAGGAATAGGCCACCGTGTTTACATACTGAACATTAGCTTTGATGAGTTCATGTTTACCTGTCTGGTCTCCACGTGTGCCTTCCGTAACGTAAACAGAGCACAGACGGAGTTAGCATTTAGCCTCTCTCTTCTCCTCTATAGCTCCAAACGAGGTGAAGATAGAAGCTACCAAACTCTTCCACGTCTTCCTTTGGGAAGCATGTTAGAAGTTTGTTTTGCTAAGTGAAGTGGCAGGTTTATGTCCAGCTCCTGTGTCACTGTCCTCACCTCTGGAAAATCTCCCATGCACCCATTGTTTTGTGCATCTTAAGTAAATGGTGTTATCGCTCAGCTGCAGACTGACAGATGTGGACAGTTTGCGTGCCGCTCTGGAGCCACTGGGGGCTGTTAATTAAGTTGGCAGCAGGAGGACATTTATCTTGATTCCAAAAGTCATTTTAACATTGTGATCCTGCTGGCTGTGTAAAAGTATAAAAGGGCATAGGCATGACATGAAACCATGGCAAATGTCTGGATAGGCAGTGCTTTTGGTACAGCTGGGATTGTCATGAACCACGTGAAGAGACAGCGCCGTGTTAGACTAGGTGAAAGCAGACCAGAGCTCCATTCACTGCGATGCAAAACAAGGCTCTAATCTGAGGCGTAGTCGTTTTTACATTTAACGCATTATACAACAAAAAATTAGGGATGTAACGATTCACTCAAGCCCCGATTCGATTCGATTTCCGATTTGAAGTTCCCGATTCCGATTTTTCTAAACCTTTTTTATTTTTTATTTTTTTTAAAAAGAATGACTCCTGTCTTTTGTTTTAACATCTAAATGTTTGTCCTTGTAACAAATTGCAACTGTCTCAGTAAGAGAACTTTACATTACAAAAAATTACAAGACATGAAAATGAACTATAATCATTTTTGACAGAGTGCTTGTAAATGTACATGTTTTCAGCATAAATAAACTATGTAGCAAAGCAAACATTTCGAGATTATATTTATTTTACCAAACCTTTATTTTTTATTTATGCTGTTTTTTCCACACTCGAACGCCTCACTGCCTCCGGTGCAGCCTTTGTAAACATAAGGTGGAAAAAGACATGACAGCTCCTGTAGGTATTGGATTATTTGACAAACGGACATTTGATGAGGATTTCAGCAGAATCAGAGCAGGTTGGTCAGATGTTTGTCAGTTTACGATCTTTGGTAAACTTCTGTCAAAATGCTAAACTCTGCGTTAGCCGCTAACGCTAATCTCGTAGCTGCTAACGTTAGCTGCATCTGTTGCTTCCATGCCTGCACGTGTATGTGTTTACATGGTGTGGCGTGTGTTGGGGGTGAGGCGGGGAAGGTGTGGAGCTTGTCTTAAGAAAAAGTTAACGTTGTTAGAAACAATGAGCTATGTTCCGGTCTGTTTCGGTCGCGCAAAATGGAGTAGCTGAGGGTGGCTTTAAAATCGATTCTTAATTTTTTTTACATCGATTCACATTTTACGCATATTAAATCTAATTTTAAATCGATTTTCGATGAATCGTTACATCCCTACTAAAAATAAATAGGATAAATGGCGTACATTCTCTAGACACAGTAAGCAAGCCAGGTACTCTGGGAAACTTGTGAGAACTCTGTATTTTGGCCAGTGCATCTTTCCGATAGCATTTAGCCTCAAACATCTCAAATTATGAACAGTCCAGATCTTTTCAGCTGCTGTCAACCAATCGGCTTCCTGCTTATTGTGTGTTGGATTAACATCCAATGGTCACTGAAGATCATCTAATAATATGTTTGGAGGAACTCCAGAAATTATATAAATGCCAACCAGCCACACAACACCAGCTTGGCGTGTTTGCTGCATAAGATCCATAAGAACTGTTCAAACAGCTTACCAATAACTAATATGGCGGACTTTGTTGCTAAGGGGCTGCATCACAAATATCTAGATTCCCGTCTAACTCAATCAAACACTGACACTGGCTACACTGTGGGAGCTTTGTGTTAGCAGCTACATTATACCAAAAGGTCGCTAATGTTCTCTACCCACTCACTTCGGCATCCGCGCAATGATATCTTCACTTTACTGTGCGGATGCCGAATTACTCCTGGTATTATTACGCCTTACAATATAGTTCTGCTTTTTATCCACGTAGAAAATACACATTGTTTAATTTTGTGTAATTATACTCTATAGTGTAACACTTCACGTAACCATATTTAAATAAGGAAAACGTGGAAGAGTTTGGTAGCTTCTATCTTCACCTCGTTTGGAGCTGTAGAGGCGAAGACAGTGGCTAAATGCTAACTGTGCTTTGTTTACGGAAGGCACACGTGGAGACCTGACAGGTACAAATGAACTCGTCAAAGCTAAGGTAAGAACATATCTCAGTATGTAAAAACGGTGGCCTATTCCTTTAAGGTTAGTGGCTAGGGCAGGGTCAGGGTTAAGCTGATTGATATATGACGTTTCACTCTCATGACTTGTGATTGGTTGATGTACCAACTCACCTTTAGAAAAAAATAAATAAATAAAAAGCACCCGGGGAACATAGGACCCCCCTTCAAACAGCCCCCCAGTACCTCCCGGTTGTCCAAACTGCTCGTGCTACTTCAGAAGGAATAAAAGGTACTCATCCAAGTAACAAGTATTTGGTGAAAATATTGAGTACTTGAGGTAAGAAGGATCGGCTCATCATTATATGCATGTTTCAGGTGAGTGAGGTGTAACTAAATACATATCCACGAGGAGAGCACGCAAACTCAAAACAAAGACTTCCCCACATGGCCCGGGAATTGTTCGTCTTGCTCTGAATGCGAGCCACCGCACTATCACGCTGCCAGAATTGTAAAAATAGCAGGGTTTAGGATTTGCCAAAAAAAAAGAAAAAAGAAAGCACTCACGTTCTACCTTGAGAGAACTGAATTTGGCAGTGCCTTCATCTACCCGAAAATACGCAGTCATCAAGTAAAAAAAAACAACAATCCACCGGGCCTTCCCATCTCCTCAACAACCACGCTTTTCAATTTACAAGACGTCGCCTCCTCAGACAATTTCCTGCCTGTGTTTGCTTTCTTTATTTCACTTCTCCGTTGGAGCTCTGAGCAGCCGATTTGCTTTGCTCCACGCGTCTCAGCTCGCAAGCACTGTTTATCCTGGCATTGGCGAGCGTTCATCCTCCTTGTTAAGGCGCTTAAGTGGCAGCGCGGTGATTCTGTTGAGGGCCCCGATGGACAGATTTACAGCTGAAAGTCCCCGGCTTTTCACTCAGACACAGGGGAGCCAGAGAAGGAGAGAGAGAGAGAGAGGGGGGAAGGAATGGATCCGTCTTTATTGGCTCTGAGATGGGCTTAACTTAATACTGCCGTGTGGCCTGGAGGTATTATTTTCATTTACCTCCAGAGGACAGTGAAGAGGGGCTATATTTGGTCCCATGAGCCTCCTCGTTCAAATCTTTGATGTCTATTGTTACACTGCTCCCTTACTGCGTCATTTGGAGCTTATCTGAGCTTCTATTTACATATTCAATGTTTTTTTTTGGAATATGTGGACGTCTGTTCGTAAATCATATAGATTTAGATAGAGTCGCATTGAGTTGCATTGTGTACGAAATGCACGGAATAAATAAAGTTGCCTTGCCTAATTAAGTAATTACCCCACAATAAAACATTTACGATACAAACACAAACTATTGCATCTCCAAGAGACTCCGTGCGTCTCTTTGTGTCGGAGACTCCGCTGAAATCGAACCTGTTCATTTTCACCGAGACTACCTGGAGACTCGCCATATATCCAGGGGACTTATGTCTCAGATCTCGATGGCCAGCGGCAACTTGAGTTTCCAACTAGTCTCCAGCATAGGCGCCGATTAATGTTCTTCCCTCTGGGTGCCCAGTCAAAAAACAAAAAGTCGAGGTCGAGATCGAACCAGCACTCTTGTGGTTGGGACCCCGGCCATATGAGCCATGCGTTCCACCTATGGTGGATGCATAGTATAGGACACTTAACAAATGATGGTCCGGTTGCTCGGGGACTGCTCCCCTCTGGCAGCAGGTCCAGTCACAGAAAAGAAGGAAAAGAAAGAAGGAAAAGCCCTGAATCCCTCTTAACACATATCATTAAGACTATTCTTGTTATCATAAGCATCAATCAGTCTGCGAATACTGTACCTTTCATGAATAAAAGTGGAGTATTTTATGTATCATTCAAATACTGTGATACAGAGTAATGCTATATGGGTCATAATGGTGATGATGTATAACGGCAATGCCAACACGGTAATGAATTATTTATTTTATTTGGGTTTATGAACAGGGGTGGGAGTCAATAAGCTTGTCTTCTTCCCACTCCTTTTCGAGCTGTAATGTAAATTAATGTCTTTTTTTTTTTTCTCTTTTATTATGTATATATATATATTTCAGTTTTTTTTCTCTTCTTTAGCTCGAAATAAATTATTCAAATCAAATCAAATCAAAACAAGCGGAACGAGTGATTTTATAAGCAAACCGGGTCTGCGGCTGTACAGGTTAGGCATTATTTATTGAATCATTTTGTAATCAGGGCAAATTTGCCTGGGTGCCCAAAGATTTGAGTGGGTGCTCCAGCCCCGCAGCACCCACGGGATCGGCGCCTATGGTCTCCAGCCCGGGGAGATAGGCCCGTTGTCAGTCTCTGCCAAATGCAGCAGTCTCCGCAACGTCTCTGCAACTCTCCTCCGGTGAGATAGGCCCTCACAGCCGCCATGCTGACCTCTCATCATCTGCTTGGTCACTAAAAGGTCAAACACGCACTATTATCATTTTCAGAGACTTCAACTTCGCCCCGACAGACTCTCCCACCCCCATCTCCATCGTGGACTCCTTCCGTTTCCTGGGGACCACCATCACCCAGGACCTCAGATGGGAGCCGACAATCAGCTCCCTCATCAAGAAGGCCCAGCAGAGGATGTTCTTCCTGCAGAAGCTGAGGAAACTTAAGCTGCCGACCAGGATGCTGGTGCAGTTCTACACGGCCATCATCGAGTCCATCCTCACCTCCTCCATCACCGTGTGACACCCCCGGTGCTACAGACCTGTTCACCTCCAGGACCCGGAGGCGTGTGGGTCGGATCACAGCCGACCCTTCTCACCCTGGACGCGGACTATTGTTTATTTGAGCAGTTAGTCCGCTCAAAAGGAGTGGGCCGAAGCAAAAGGCTTATAAGCGCCCACCCCAAAATACAAACAAAAACATTTTCATTTAACAATCAAAGCAAACAAAACACAACAACAGCTGTTTCATTTCTTGTACAATGTCTAGTACAGAGCAAGTAACAAATGATCATTAATATATTTCTTACAAATTGTTACCAATGCCAAACATTGGTACACTACTAAAATCACTAGTGTAACATTACCGGAAGTCACTATTTTAATGTTATAAAGGCACGTTACTATGCAGCAGTATATATTATACTTCCTGATCTTGCTACTTCCCAGTTGTCATTACCATCCCCAGTATAATATCAAGTTGTGTAAACATTTTTTTTTTTCATGTATAATGTATTATGAAAGCCCTACATGGTGTAATGCATTAAAAAGCATTAATACTTATTATACTCCGAGATCTTTCTACTTCCCAGCTGTCATTACCATCCTCAATATCATTTTAATTTGAGTTTAATTATTTTGTATTTATTTCTTTATTTGAGTTATGTGTGAAGTATGATGTAGGCCCTGCACAGTGTGGTGCATTAAAAAGCCAGGGTGAAGAGCGGGCCAGTTGAAGAGGGCAGTAGCTCCCCACCAACAAACCCCGACCCAGCCGCCCTAACTGACTACGGTCCATACAGACTCATAAATGAACTTGAACAGTTTTTCCCCTCCGCCATCAGACTCATGAACAATAACAAGACCCAGTAACTTTATCAGACTGATGAATGTAATAACCTGCTCCAGCCATTTGCACAGCTCTATTGCTTTATGTGGTTTGTCCACATTTAGATCTGCTGCTATCACTTAATACACATCTGTGAATATCCCGCTGTTGTTCTCTGTCAATTGTTGTCGTCTTATCATATTTACCTTATTTTAATCTTCTTCATGCATGCCCTTATAGCCTTATAGTTTAAAAGGTTTTATAGTGTCTTTTTATATAAATTGTGTGTTTATATGTTTTATGTTGCACAATTGTACCGAGAAAATGTTCTAGTTTGTGAACCTGTTCTCAAACCATGGCAATAAAAACTGTTCTGATTCTGATTCTAACTTAGATATAAACAGATGGGTATGAATGATTCCACTGTAAGCTCAGGTTTAGAAGCTAAATTGAGCCTTTTTGAACTGCTTGCTATCTTTACAGAGTAGTTTAATTAGCAATAAAACGCATGATTACTCGTGTGTCAGAGAAGTCTAAAAGCCCAGCTTTAACTGGCCCCATCTAACAGTCTGGAAGTGTGTATTTTTGCAATGCTCAGCAACCTAAACATTCAGACTCCATTGTGAACCGGCTAAACTCCCGAACCAATTGTAAAATACATTCTCCAGTTTTAGGACTGTCATGTTAAATGTTGTTAAAAGTTGATTCACTTAAAGAAATGGATCAAGTACGGAGCATACAGTGCATTTTCAGCTCTGTCCACAGGTAAAACTCATGACTGGCTCGATTATATAATTATATAAACTCTAGCCACAGCAAAGGAAGTCTGTGCTTGTTTTTTTTTTTTTTTATCTGGGACCTTCTTGCTTTGAGGGGACATGTGTGAGGCTTTATTCACTCTCTCCGACTCCCAAAGTAAGTCTATCATGCAAAACAATAAACATTGAAGTCACCCATAACATTTCAGATACATATATTAAAATGAAAGATATTTCACTACGGATGTGTGACAATTACTCAAAAAAAAAACCAATCATACAGCACTTGTAGAGGTTTTCAAAGTCATCATCATCGAGATGTTTGATGAATGATGTCAGTTCCAATCGTGGTTTCTAAATGAACACATTAACAATCAAACAACATTGGCTCTTTATAGGATTTGCATCTTTAAAAATAAAAATAAACATTGCACGTAATACATCATTTTAACAACACTAAGGCCTTAGAGACGACACAAAATCATTCGTTTCAGCAGGGAATCCCATAAGCAGCCGTTCGAGTCACATTGATAATATCATGATTACTCTGTCTATTTTTCTGGGTAACAGGAAATCGGGCTATTATCTGGGGAAAGCAATTATTGTTGTCTATAATGGGATCATTTCTGTTTACAAGATATAAAACAATAAAACCCCTAATAGCTCCACAGAGCAAATAATCGTCATCTGAGCAACAATTGCTTTTAGTCTTGCTAATTTAGTTCCAAATCGTCTTCCCACGGTGTCGCTCGTCTCCTCTGCTTGCTCTGCGCTCACACTCCCCCCCCCCCCCCCCCCCCCCCCCGTTAGTGTCGAGCCCTGGCTATTGGCCTGGCCCGGTGGGTCGCCGCAGCGTGGGGCCCGAAAAGGACAAAACCCAGAGCGCTGACTCATGTCTGGAAGCATGAAACACCCGACCGAACAAACGCTATCTGACGGACGCCATCGAGCCCTGGGACACTGACTTTTACAGAACAAGGAGATAAATGCAGCGCTTTGCCACATGAGTCATAATAAACAAGACAATAAGAGCCCTCGATACGGGCCCCACGCCGGCCCCTGCAAAACACACACAATCACTCTTAATGTTTTATAGACAAGCTACGGCGCGGTGGCAGCTTTCCTCGGGCTGCAAATGCTTTTATTGATGGCTTTGGGAATTTAATTTGAACTCTGGTGGGGCGTCTACAGAGGCACCATAGAGAGCATCCTGACCAGCTCCATCACTGTGTGGCTCTTCTACAGAGGGACTATAGAGAGCATCCTGACCAGCTCCATCACTGTGTGGTTCTTCTACAGAGGGACTATAGAGAGCGTCCTGACCAGCTCCATCACTGTGTGGTTCTTCTACAGAGGGACTATAGAGAGCGTCCTGACCAGCTCCATCACTGTGTGGTTCTTCTACAGAGGGACTATAGAGAGCGTCCTGACCAGCTCCATCACTGTGTGGTTCTTCTACAGAGGGACTATAGAGAGCGTCCTGACCAGCTCCATCACTGTGTGGTTCTTCTACAGAGGGACTATAGAGAGCGTCCTGACCAGCTCCATCACTGTGTGGTTCTTCTACAGAGGGACTATAGAGAGCGTCCTGACCAGCTCCATCACTGTGTGGTTCTTCTACAGAGGGACTACAGAGAGCGTCCTGACCAGCTCCATCACTGTGTGGTTCTTCTACAGAGGGACTACAGAGAGCGTCCTGACCAGCTCCATCACTGTGTGGTTCTTCTACAGAGGGACTATAGAGAGCATCCTGACCAGCTCCATCACTGTGTGGTTCTTCTACAGAGGGACTATAGAGAGCATCCTGACCAGCTCCATCACTGTGTGGCACGGCGCCAGCGCTGCCTCCTGCCAAAGGAGCCTCCAGCGCATCGTGAGAGCAGCGGAGAAGATCTGCGGAGCTCCTCTCCCCTCCATTAAGGACATGTACTCCACCCGTCTCACCCTCTCCCCTCCATCAAGGACATGTACTCCACCCGTCTCACCCTCTCCCCACCATTAAGGACATGTACTCCACCCGTCTCCCCCTCTCCCCTCCATTAAGGACATGTACTCCACCCGTCTCACCCGCAAAGCCGTGAGAATCACCAGGGACCCTACGCACCCATCACACAGCCTCTTCAGAGTAATGCCTTCAGGGAGGAGAATCTACGGGGCCAGGTTGAGTCGACTTAAAAAGCCGATGGCCTTCATACACAAGGCCATCGGGAAGCTGAACTCCCTGCCCTCCCTCCCACCCCTCTTCCCCCGCTCCACAATCAAGGATGAGAGAAATATAATTTCAAACCATTCACATGGTTTGACAAATAAAAAATCTTGAATCTTCAATCTATGGCACTATTGACGTTTTTATTCTCTGACAGTGAGGGCAGTAAGTCTAACACTACTTCAATCTCCTTTAGACACAAGAGAATATTCTGGTTTGAATCGTACGGATCTGGATCTTTGTAGGGCCTCTCTAATGTATGTTTATCTGTCACATTCAAAACAAAACATAAGCTTATCTTGATAGGCAGCGAAACGTCCTCAACTCAGTCAACTCATTTTCAATTTCAACTTCACAGTAAACGCAAACATGGCACAATCTTCTTCCGGCGTTCTACAGGGACAAGGCCCTGTTGATATTGTTTGAGTGTTTTTGCCATGTTTCTGAACAACCTAAGACTTTGACTTTATAACATAATAGTCATTCATAGTCTTCCCTGGTAAATACTCAAAAAAATGCATCACTGGCACATCTGTATAAGGTCATTCTGTGTTATATGTGCTTCAAGTACACCGTCGTTCAGACACTTTGTAGTCTCGGGGTCAGTAACTGGTTGAGGTTGACGGCTCCTCTGATTCAAACTGAGTCAGAAAGTCTTATTATGAGCCATGGTCCGAGAATGATATATACTATACTGTATTTATAATATATTGATAGACTTCTTGTGCTCACTACTTCCCATTTACATTATTTACTCCATTTGAGAGAGACTCTGTGATGGCAGCTCAGTATCAATAACCAGTCCATGATCCAAAAAAGGACAAAAAGGTGTACAACTCTGTCCCCGGGCTGAGCAGCAACAAGCCTCCACAGTGCTCCAGGGCCTGTCAATCAAAGTCTCAGGCATGTTAGCTCTACAGGACAAAAACCAGCGTGGTTAAAAATATGATACCTTCCAAGCGTTGCCACGCTGGTCATAGCAATTTTAAAAATGTCTTTTGGAGTCTCCCCTGGCCACTAGGGGGTGGTATTGCTGGGTTGCAGGTGACATCACAGCATTCTAAAGACCAATACTATTATATGGAGGAAAAGTTATTTTGCTTTTGATGAAATGTTTGGTCTTATACAGAGAGATCTTGGACCCAGTGATTGATACTAATGATATTTTTTGTAATTCATACTCTTTCTCTTGACATAATATGTCAAATAATATTAACAGCATTACACTTTCACAAGTCATAATATGACTTGTGAAAGTGTAATGCTGTTAATAGGGAAAACTGGCTCCTGCCCCCCCGCTGGGTCCGGCGACATCATCACATTCTAGAACCTGCAACCCAGCAATTGCAGCAATATCAGCTCCCGCAATGAGGACCAAAGAAAAGCACATTCTTCGCCCATTGGTTTGCATCAGCTTGTCCGTTATTAATAATGCACTGCGTCAGTGGTAAACTCTTCCCAGTCCTTCACTTGAGCCTGATTGGTGAATAAATGCATGTTTAGTACAATAAGGAAAACCTAAAGTTCCGTCAAAAACTACATTTTGGAACTTGGAACGTGAAACATGTCATTTGGTCAGAACTAACAGTCCTTAAAATACACTCCTGCCAATCACTGTGAGTGTGCGCACGAATGAGACCGAGGCCGAGCTCTGAAATGTGACAATAAAGAGGCAGTCAATTATTGTAATTCTGACTTTAAAACAATGACAACAATTCCTCCCTACAATAGGCTGGGATGAACGATGTGAGTGAGTGGTTGGTGGTGGTCGGAGGGGCCGATGGCGCAGATTGGCTGCCTCGCTTCCGTCAGTCTACCCCAGGGCAGCTGTGGCTACTTGGTAGCTTACCACCACCAAGTATGGAATGAATGAATAGTGCAATGTAAAGCGTCTTTGAGTGTCCAGAAAAGCGCTATATAAAACTGATGCATTATTACTATTATTATTAAAACAAAAACTCTGGACAAGGTTCTCTATCGAGAGTATCACACTGCCCAGGGCCGTGCAGAGAGGGGCAGAGGGGCCGAGGGGCAGGGGCTCAGGTGGTATAGTGCATATCATAAGCAGAGGGCGCTGACCAGCACATACTGTCATTGTGTGACACGTCAGTGAGTGAGTGAGTGAGTGGGTGAGTGAGTGAGTGAGTGAGTGAGTGAGTGAGTGAGTGAGTGAGTGAGTGAGTGAGTGAGTGAGTGAGTGAGTGAGTGAGTGAGTGAGTGAGTGGGTGAGTGGGTGGGTGGGTGAGTGAGTGAGTGAGTGAGTGAGTGAGTGAGTGGGTGAGTGGGTGGGTGGGTGAGTGAGTGAGTGAGTGAGTGAGTGGGTGAGTTAGTGATAGGTAAAATATTTGTCTACACCCGTTTAAATATTTTGAAAGCATCAAAATTAAGATGAATTGGGATGAATTCTAATGCCGTCTATCTTCTAACACACACATTGAGCTTTTGGGTGCTTCTAAAAATAAAATAATGAATGAGACCGGAGTGGGCTGCGGGGCCAATAAACAGCCATGACGGCTAATTAAATGGGAAAGGAGCTGCGCTACTGTAGCTTTTGCGTAACGTAGCGCAGATGATTTGATTCAGCAGAATTACAAGCATGAGGTAATACATGACCATGTATGCGCGTCTTCGCGTGCACGAGACTCTGAACCTTTTGCAAACGCGTCTTGTGCAAAAGGTCAAGTCTGGTTTGGTGTCATGCCCATAGACATAGGTCATGCCACGCCTTATTGTCCAATGACCATGGGCACAAAATGGTAAGGACTCACCTTGTAAGTTGTAGAGGGGAAAAACGATAGATGGATGGACGACGGATTTGGAGAGAGGCGAGAAACACAAATCAAGAAATAGAATTTGTTTCCTTTGAAAAAAAAATGGTTCTCGTTCCTCAGTACATTAGTTGCAAACAAGTAGGTTACATAAACATGCATTTATTTGTATGTTTTAAGACAATTGCTCAAAAACGGGAAAACGAGCTTTCTTATTATGCCATTCTGCAAAAAAAAAAAGAAAAATCTCATTGTCAAGAGCACCCTTTCTCATCACCTCTCATTCTCCGGGCAACACCCAATAGGCTACACACGCGCTGAAAGTACACAGCTCCCTCAGTTGATGGCTAAAACAAGGTCACGTGGTCTTCGAAATGTAATCAAAGAAGGAATTCACACGTCTCGGTAGCAATTGGAAAGCGTCCAAGAGCGGGAAGACGCGTCAGTTCATAATTGCGCAACAGGTCGTAGCCTTTGTTCAATGAGATGCGCGCGCGCTGTAAGACATGCTGTGGGATGCACTTGGCACACACTGTGTGCCAAACTGTGGATGAGGCAACAATCATTCAAAAGAAGAAAAATGAAGAAAAACATCACATACCCTACACTCAAATAAAGAGAGTGAAGCCACGTACCAGGTATAGCCAGATTGGTGAGCGGGATGGTGTGCATGCTCGCCGGTAAACTTGCCATCCAGTCCACGAAGCGCTGGTCGACTCTCCCGTGAGATGAAGCCATTCTGCTTTTCTGACTACCTGATTGCCTTTTACCTGAATGTCTACCGCTTCTTCCTTCAGCTCGCTATGCGCAACACTCCGTGCTGTCCTCGGACAGCCTTTGCCAGCCCGGGTGCGCGCGCTCTGCCTGTCTCTCTTTCTCTCTCTCTCTCTCTCTTCCTTGAACGCACACGCGCCATTCAACACATGCGACACTCACAAACGCACCACTGCCTGCCACCGAGAGCAAGTCCACACACACACACACACACACACACACACACACACACATACGTGGTTTTATGGTTTATGTTGACCTTTTGGAAAAACCAACCCTGGTGTGGTTTAAGAGGACTATGGTTTCCCAAGGTCCTAGAGAGATAAGCTCTGGATAGACTAACTGTAAAAAATCTGAAAAAAATTTAGGTCTATTTAACATCCTTGTATCAGCTACGGTTGTCTATACACAGCCACCGACCAGAAGGTGGTTCATGAGGACCAAAGATGAATTATGAGGACTTTAAACATAACTGAACCACAATTCCCCTATGAGAGACCAACAGGCCCGTTTGGAACCATGAGGCCGTCCTTCCGTGGACCCACCACCTGCAGGAGGAGCCATAGGGGACTGGTGCTATGTGATTTGGGCAGCTCCAACGGCTGCCTCCACGACCCGGCAACGGACAAGTGGGAGAAAATGGATGGATGGATGAACCACAATTAGAGGCTGGAAAAGTTTTAATGTTCTTCATACATACACTCCATGCTTATCCATCTTTTACCTTTAGTTGTCTTTTATGTGCTAGTCCACGATTTCTCACAAAGTCTCTTATATTCTGCAGTGTTCTCTGACTTAAGGCCATTTCTGCTTGCTTACACTGAGTTACTTCATTTTTTGTGGCCAGTTTTCCTCTCTTGATGTGTTTTTTAAAATGCCGCATTACAGCTGCTTCTTCAGTCTTTGACCATGCTCTTTTTGTCACTCTGCGTTTTGGTCCAGGTTGCTTTGCAGGCCTCTGTGCTGCCTCTGAAAAGGAAAATTAGGAATTAATTTAAACAAAACAATGTGAATAAGTCAGAGCAAGACTACTACAAGAGTAAACAGAAGAACTTGCCTTCAAAATCAGAGGTATCTCCATCAGCTATGTCGATCGGGTCATCATCTATAACCACAGTTGCCGCTTGTTTCTCAGCAGAGTCCCCCGAGTCACTGTGACTCTCCTCTTCGGCCTCATCTGCACTGATGGGAATTTCATCTAAAAACAAAAGGGGGATTCAATTCAATCAGCCCGCTCCTAAAGCCACCAGGCCTGGGAAAACTCACCAAGGCTGGGGCTAAGATCCCCAGCCGGCTCCTAAAGCTACCAGCCCCGCACCGACATCCACCACAATGACCCACCCTCTACTCCACTTACACTACCCGGCTCAGGGCACTCCTACCCCGGCCTACGTGCACACACTCGCCCCCCTGGCTCCTCTGGACCTCCTCTGACCAGCCTGCTCCTAAAGCTACCAGCTCCGCACCGACATCCACCACAATGACCCACCCTCTACTCCACTTACACTACCCGGCTCAGGGCACTCCTACCCCGGCCCTACATGCACACCCAGATAAGAGATACATTTAACAAACCTTCAAGTTCAATCTCCTCCAGCGTCTTTCCTTTTAGCGAGGAAATGGATCCCTTCTCCATTAAAAGCAATACTTTGGATATCTTTGCAAGTTGTGTTGTTGGAACAGGCAGTCTGTAGAATTCCCTGTGTACGCGGATATCATGTCCAAGGAAGTCTGCCACCTGATCCAGCTCATTCTCCTGGAGGTTTAAGACTTGAGATAGCGTGGCCACATGTTTCCTGAGACCCGTCGACCGGAGGTGCTCGGGGTACTTTGTGTCGCACTGTGTGGAGAAACGTCTCAGGCAGTCACTTCCTCTATAATGGGTTGGTGCTTTGGGTCGTGCAAATAAGAATGGGTTTGAGGGAGACACACCACATTCTTTCCTCTTATTTGTGAGTAGTGTAAGACCATTGACAACAGGTCGGGGGAGAAGAACTGCAACTTTTCTCCCTCTTTTACCCATAATTTCCACGCGACTTAGATACCGGCAGAGCTTCTTTTCTGTGTCCGATAAACCAAGGCTTACATCCGCATGAAGTTGTTGATTATCCCTCTCCAGAAAATGTTTCAGAGGCATTTTGGAAACCTCTCCAGCTCGCCGACGGTTGAACACAATGATTTGTGTGAGCAACACCATGGCAAGACGGGCATAAGTTTGAGCATCATCTGTTTCTTGCAGTTTGCTTGTGGCCTCTTCTGCTGCCTTTTCCAAAAACTTGTGAAGTTTCACAACATCTTCAGTGAATGGTAAGGTTAACGGTTTATTAAACTTGGCATCACTCAGTGTGTTAAGGGCATTGTGAGATACATATTCTTTCCACTTGGTACTGAGCAACTTCTTAAATGTTTCAGTATACTTCACCAGCTTCTCATCTTCTGCCATCAAGCCCCGGCAGTGGATGATGTCGCAGATCTTATTCAGTGTGTGGCCGAGTTTAAGAGCAAGGCTCGGGGTTTTGTACGAAAGATTGTCATCATTAAAACCTGCTACCTTTTTGACCGCTTGTACCACTTTCTCAAAGTTTGCAGGCCTAACAGCATCTTCCAGGGTCGGCACAGAGAAATCTGTCCGCAAGCACAGCAGCAGACGTCCCACTTCTCTCAGTTTTTGTCTTATGTATTCATACTTTGTTGTATCCTGTCCATGAATGTTGTAAAGTGACTGGGCAAACTGGAGAATACAGAAGTCATTTCGCACAACTGATCCAACTTCATCCACGTTCATAACACTGAGAAGCTTCCAAACCCCACCCGAGATTTGCGCACATAAGGCGGCATCCTGAGCTGATGCAGAGCCGAGGATCCTTCTCCTTCCAGACGTCTCTTCTTGGTTTGCATCTTCGGGTTTGTGAGGGCACCTGCGAGTATGCCTCCATAGTTCTTTGCGGAGAAACATGCCTTGACAATACATGCAGTGAATAAACTTTCCATCCAAAGCTTTTTTTTTGCATCGTCGCTTCACTTTCAATTGCCCTTTCCCACTTTGTAATACTGCTTGATTATGTAAAAAGTTCCCTTTATTCCTAATTTTTTCAATCCGTTTGTTGCGCTCCTTGACATCAGTAAGGGAAAAGACTTGTACAATCTCTGCATTGGTCTTGTGTGTTTTAAGATGTCTCGATATTTTCTTCTGGGGCTTACCGCAGACAAAGCAGTAATTTATGGAACTTGTCCGCTGTGGGTCTCCTCTTCGTGGACCATTCTCTGAATGCAACTCTGAGGTGTATGAAGAACTACCTTGCTGGCTGGTTCCCGGTGCACTAGAAGCAGGAGCAAGACTTGTATCCGACTTTTGTGTCAGCCATATATTTGGATGGGGGAGCTCATCTAAATCTTCATCACCCACATAGTCTGGGTCTGAGTCTGGGTTGTTTTTTTCTTGTGCCATCTCCTGCCTTTGGTCCTTCCCAGTGTCACTCTGAAAGATAAACAGACAATACTTGAACCTACAAAGAACCACCCAGGCTGGGGCTAAGTTCCACAGCCAGCTCCTAAACCCAATACCCCGGTCCCCAACTCATCAGGGCCGGGGAAAACTCACCAAGGCTGGGGCTAAGTTCCACAGCCTGCTCCTAAAGCTACCAGCCCCGCACCGACATCCACCACAATGACCCACCCTCTACTCCACTTACACTACCCGGCTCAGGGCACTCCTACCCCGGCCTACGTGCACACACTCGCCCCCCTGGCTCCTCTGGACCTCCTCTGACCAGCCTGCTCCTAAAGCTACCAGCTCCGCACCGACATCCACCACAATGACCCACCCTCTACTCCACTTACACTACCCGGCTCAGGGCACTCCTACCCCGGCCTACGTGCACACACTCGCCCCCCTGGCTCCTCTGGACCTCCTCTGACCAGCCTGCTCCTAAAGCTACCAGCTCCGCACCGACATCCACCACAATGACCCACCCTCTACTCCACTTACACTACCCGGCTCAGGGCACTCCTACCCCGGCCTACGTGCACACACTCGCCCCCCTGGCTCCTCTGGACCTCCTCTGACCAGCCTGCTCCTAAAGCTACCAGCTCCGCACCGACATCCACCACAATGACCCACCCTCTACTCCACTTACACTACCCGGCTCAGGGCACTCCTACCCCGGCCTACGTGCACACACTCGCCCCCCTGGCTCCTCTGGACCTCCTCTGACCAGCCTGCTCCTAAAGCTACCAGCTCCGCACCGACATCCACCACAATGACCCACCCTCTACTCCACTTACACTACCCGGCTCAGGGCACTCCTACCCCGGCCTACGTGCACACACTCGCCCCCCTGGCTCCTCTGGACCTCCTCTGACCAGCCTGCTCCTAAAGCTACCAGCTCCGCACCGACATCCACCACAATGACCCACCCTCTACTCCACTTACACTACCCGGCTCAGGGCACTCCTACCCCGGCCTACGTGCACACACTCGCCCCCCTGGCTCCTCTGGACCTCCTCTGACCAGCCTGCTCCTAAAGCTACCAGCTCCGCACCGACATCCACCACAATGACCCACCCTCTACTCCACTTACACTACCCGGCTCAGGGCACTCCTACCCCGGCCTACGTGCACACACTCGCCCCCCTGGCTCCTCTGGACCTCCTCTGACCAGCCTGCTCCTAAAGCTACCAGCTCCGCACCGACATCCACCACAATGACCCACCCTCTACTCCACTTACACTACCCGGCTCAGGGCACTCCTACCCCGGCCCTACTTGCACACACTCGCCCCCCTGACTCCTCTGGACCTCCGGGGACACACAGCCCACATCTCGGACCCACTCTTAAGCACCCCTCCTCGGACTACACCCCCCAACTCATCCAGGCCGGGGAAAACTCACCAAGGCTGGGGCTAAGTTCCACAGCCAGCTCCAAAACCCAATAGCCCGGTCCCCATATCATCCAGCCCGGGGATAAATCCTCCAGGCCGGGGCTAAGTTCCATTCAGAAAATACTTGATAACGTATATTTAACAAGGACTAGATACTTACCAATATATTTTCTTGTCTTCTTTGGAGTGAACTTTCTCTTGGTCCTTCTTCTTCGCATTACCATTAGATGTCTTCCGAAATCACTCAACATGCCCGGACACATATCCCGCACGTGTCCCCATAAAGAACCAATCACAATGGAGCCTTCAATACCGCCAGAGTAGGGTAGGGGGAGCACATCATACACTCCATACACAAGAAGTCAGGTTGGGGTATTATATGGACGTCAAATAAACTTTCAATTTATGGTCTTTAAAAGCTAAGAATTTAAAAAAACTTGATATGTGCATGATATATTATCATTGAGCATTAAAAGGACTTCAGAAAAACAATGAAATTATGCTCTTTATATGCTAAAAATTAAAATACAAAATCTTGGTTTATGAGGACCGTAGCATAGTCCTGCTAATCCCCTTAGGTTCTCGTAGTGCTGGTGAGTAGTCAGGTCAATTGGCTCCATAAACCATATATACAGACACACCACCTCCAGCACCTAACCAACAGCTCCAGCCCGGTCATGACAGCTCCAGGCCTTGTCTAAGACCTACAGCCCAGTCAGGGCAGCTCCAAGCCGGGTCCACCACCTCCAGCACCTAACCAACAGCTCCAGCCCGGTCAGTACAGCTCCAGGCCTTGTCTAAGACCTACAGCCCGGTCATGACAGCTCCAAGCCGGGTCTACCACCTCCAGCACCTAACCAACAGCTCCAGCCCGGTCATGACAGCTCCAGGCCTTGTCTAAGACCTACAGCCCAGTCAGGGCAGCTCCAAGCCGGGTCCACCACCTCCAGCACCTAACCAACAGCTCCAGCCCGGTCAGTACAGCTCCAGGCCTTGTCTAAGACCTACAGCCCGGTCATGACAGCTCCAAGCCGGGTCTACCACCTCCAGCACCTAACCAACAGCTCCAGCCCTGTCAGTACAGCTCCAGGCCTTGTCTAAGACCTACAGCCCAGTCAGGGAAGCTCCAAGCCGGGTCCACCACCTCCAGCACCTAACCAACAGCTCCAGCCCGGTCATGACAGCTCCAGGCCGGGTCCACCACCTCCAGCACCTAACCAACAGCTCCAGCCCGGTTATGACAGCTCCAGGCCTTGTCTAAGACCTGCAGCCCGGTCATGACAGCTCCAAGCCGGGTCTACCACCTCCAGCACCTAACCAACAGCTCCAGCCCGGTTATGACAGCTCCAGGCCTTGTCTAAGACCTACAGCCCGGTCATGACAGCTCCAAGCCGGGTCTACCACCTCCAGCACCTAACCAACAGCTCCAGCCCGGTCAGTACAGCTCCAGGCCTTGTCTAAGACCTGCAGCCCGGTCATGACAGCTCCAAGCCGGGTCTACCACCTCCAGCACCTAACCAACAGCTCCAGCCCGGTCATGACAGCTCCAGGCCGGGTCCACCACCTCCAGCACCTAACCAACAGCTCCAGCCCGGTCAGTACAGCTCCAGGCCTTGTCTAAGACCTACAGCCCGGTCATGACAGCTCCAAGCCGGGTCTACCACCTCCAGCACCTAACCAACAGCTCCAGCCCGGTCAGTACAGCTCCAGGCCTTGTCTAAGACCTACAGCCCGGTCATGACAGCTCCAAGCCGGGTCTACCACCTCCAGCACCTAACCAACAGCTCCAGCCCGGTCAGTACAGCTCCAGGCCTTGTCTAAGACCTACAGCCCAGTCAGGGAAGCTCCAAGCCGGGTCTACAACCTCCAGCACCTAACCAAAAGCTCCAGGCAGCTGGGTCTGAGACCTACAGCCCAGTCAGGGATGGGATCCCGACCTGCAATGCAACCATGAGCGAGATAGGCCAGAGGCCAGTGGTTGAAATCAGGAATTAAACCTGAAAATGCATCACCTAACCAACAGCTCCAGCCCAGCCCCCAGTCATGACAGCTCCAGGCCTGGTCTAACACCTCCAGCCTGCTTCCATGACGCCTTCGTCCGGGTCTAACACCTCCAGCCAGGCCCCCCAAAAACTTCAACCCAGTCCCAACACCTACAGGCCCATACACACAACCACAGCACCGGAACAACACCCACCACCGCTCTCATCCACTAACCCTACCCCGCTAAGGGCTCCCCCAACACCGCCTACCTGCACAACCTCGGCCGCATGGCTCCTATGGACCTCCGGGGACACCCGGCGCACCTTTCGGACCCGGGTACCCACTCTTAAGCACCCCTCCTCGGACTACACCCCAAGACCCGGCCCGGAGGAAGTCCGTGACCCTGATACTCTGAGCCACTTTGGACATTTTTTCTAAGTGCTGAGCCACTTAGAAAAAATGTCCAAAGAGTATCAGGGTCACTTGGAAAAATTTCTAAGTGCTGAGCCACTTAGAAACTTTTCCATGTTACCCTGATACTCTTTGGACATTTTTTCTAAGTGGCTCAGCACTTAGAAACTTTTCCAAGTGACCCTGATACTCTGTCATACACATAACACATAGAAACCTGGGTAAAACCAACTCCCACACCTCCCCTGGTACTCTCTACCCAGGGGAGGAGGGAGGGACCCGGAGGCCGGCCGACAAAAGCTTGGATCAAGGGCCTGACTTTCAATAGAGCGCAGCGACGGAGCTGCTCTGCTACGTACGAAACAACTTTAATATACGCTATTGTAGTTTGAATTACCGCTTCAATTACAGGCCCTCAATATTCCTTCCTTGGATGTGGTCGCCAGTTGCCTTCCTTGGATGTAGTTGCCATTTCTCATGTTCCCTCTCCGGAATCGAACCCTGAT
Source organism: Proterorhinus semilunaris (assembly GCA_021464625.1). Taxonomy (NCBI): domain Eukaryota; kingdom Metazoa; phylum Chordata; class Actinopteri; order Gobiiformes; family Gobiidae; genus Proterorhinus; species Proterorhinus semilunaris. The sequence goes on from CM038345.1 coordinate 8,993,882, forward strand.
TCCCTGTTACCCGTGGTCACCATGGTAGGCACAGAAAGTACCATCGAAAGTTGATAGGGCAGAGTTGTCTCCGCCACGAGGGCCAGTGATCGGCTCGAGGTTATCTAGAGTCACCAAAGCGCGCGGGGAGCCCCGAGGGGCGACCCCGCATGGGTTTTGGGTCTGATAAATGCACGCATCCCCGGAGGTCAGCGCTCGTTGGCATGTATTAGCTCTAGAATTGCCACAGTTATCCAAGTAACGGTAGAGCGATCAAAGGAACCATAACTGATTTAATGAGCCATTCGCAGTTTCACTGTACCGGCCGTGTGTACTTAGACTTGCATGGCTTAATCTTTGAGACAAGCATATGTTACTGGCAGGATCAACCAGGTAGCCCAGAGTGGCTGCGGTTCGGGAAGAACCGCGTCGGCCGTGGCCAGGGCTGGCCGTGGGCCGAAAACGGGGCCCCGCGCCCCGTGGTTGGGCACGCGGGGCCGTGGAGGCGAAGCGTACGCTCTCCTGGAGGCGAGCTCCCCGGGCGTGGGAGTCTCTGTGCGGAGGTTTCGAGAAAATGCGTTAAACGGCCGCAAATACCCCCGCTCTGGAACGGAGAGGGCCCGCGGGCCGGCTCTACCGTGGCGGGGGGCGGCCGTCGTAAGGCCCCTGGGTCAGACGGGTCGTCTCGGTCTCGCTTCCGAAAGGACCGGGCGGCGGGGCTCCGTTCAGCCCCGGCCCGAGTGCGCTCATGTCCGCAGTGCTCCGGAGCCGACCGCGCTGGAATAGAACCAGCCAGAGGCCCGGAGGTGGCGGATTTTGCATGCCCACAGGTCGAGCTGGGATCCCGGATCAAAAAGAACCAGGATTCTGACCATTTTCGATTTTGAAAAACGTCATTCCCAAAAACCGCCCGACTGTCCCTTGGCTCTGGGGGTGTATAGCCAATCCGCCCGGAGCAGCGTCAAATGCCCGGAGATCGTCCCGGGCTTCCGCGCTGAAAACACTTAGTGCAAAAACCAGATCCGTGACCCTGATACTCAAAGAGTATCAGGGTCACGGAATCGACTTTTGAGATTTGCACATCCACGGGTCCGGGCGGTCACCCTCTACCCGCCGGTACCACTCTTTCCGGGATTAAAAGCGTTTTTCTATTTTTTGGCATTTTTTTTCTCCGCGGGTGCTGTACGCCTATAACTCCGCGGGGGTGCGAGCCACCGCGCGGACACGCACATCAGCGTGACCGGGGGACTCTCCCGGACCGGCCCGTGTCCACCTTTTGAAAGAATAACCCAGGACTCGGCGTCTGCTGCCGCGGGAAGGGCGAGAACCTAGCGCTACGGAACTTTGAACCGTTAAAAGGGGCCTTTAACGGTGTCCCACCGGCCCAATTCCAGCACAGGCGTGTTCGGGAGGCTCGGCTCTATAACCCTGGATACTTTTAGTGTGGATTGAAAGTCGTTTTTTGGGGGGGGGGGTTGGTTTGTTCCTGGGCTGTCCGAGGTGCTGAAGCCGAGCGCCTGTCTTAACCTCTTAACCCCCGCCTCCGCCGAGCGCTATTATACACGGTTTTACCCCGAAATAAAGCTCCAGGAAGCTCCAGGAAGCTCCAGGAAGCCCCGCCACTGGACACCGAATACAGGACAGTGTTACAGGCCGGGTTGGACAACTCCAGCCCGGTCCCCAACTCAGTCAGGCCGGGGAGAACTCATCCACGCCGGGGATAAGTCCTCCGGACTGGGGACTCCGGAGCTAATAACTCCGCGGGGAAATGAGCCACCGCGCGGACACGCACATCTACGTGTCCGGGAGACTCTCCCGGACCGGACCGTGTCCACCTTTCGAAAGAATAACCCAGGACTAGGCGTCTGCTGCCGCGGGAAGGGCGAGAACCGTTAAACGGGGCCGTTAACGGGCTCGCATCGGCCCGGTTCCGGTACCAGCGTGTGCGCAAGGGTCGACTCTATAACCCTGGATACTTTTGGTGTGGATTTAAGGGCGTTTTGGGGTGTGCTTTTGCCTCGCTCCGGCTGGCGCTTAGTCCTGGCGACGGTCCTAACCGCTTAACCCCCGCCTCCGCCGAGCGCTATTATACACGGTTTTACCCCGAAATAAAGCTCCAGGAAGCTCCAGGAAGCTCCAGGAAGCCCCGCCACTGGACACCGAATACAGGACAGTGTTACAGGCCGGGTTGGACAACTCCAGCCCGGTCCCCAACTCAGTCAGGCCGGGGAGAACTCATCCACGCCGGGGATAAGTCCTCCGGACTGGGGACTCCGGAGCTAATAACTCCGCGGGGAAATGAGCCACCGCGCGGACACGCACATCTACGTGTCCGGGAGACTCTCCCGGACCGGACCGTGTCCACCTTTCGAAAGAATAACCCAGGACTAGGCGTCTGCTGCCGCGGGAAGGGCGAGAACCGTTAAACGGGGCCGTTAACGGGCTCGCATCGGCCCGGTTCCGGTACCAGCGTGTGCGCAAGGGTCGACTCTATAACCCTGGATACTTTTGGTGTGGATTTAAGGGCGTTTTGGGGTGTGCTTTTGCCTCGCTCCGGCTGGCGCTTAGTCCTGGCGACGGTCCTAACCGCTTAACCCCCGCCTCCGCCGAGCGCTATTATACACGGTTTTACCCCGAAATAAAGCTCCAGGAAGCTCCAGGAAGCTCCAGGAAGCCCCGCCACTGGACACCGAATACAGGACAGTGTTACAGGCCGGGTTGGACAACTCCAGCCCGGTCCCCAACTCAGTCAGGCCGGGGAGAACTCATCCACGCCGGGGATAAGTCCTCCGGACTGGGGACTCCGGAGCTAATAACTCCGCGGGGAAATGAGCCACCGCGCGGACACGCACATCTACGTGTCCGGGAGACTCTCCCGGACCGGACCGTGTCCACCTTTCGAAAGAATAACCCAGGACTAGGCGTCTGCTGCCGCGGGAAGGGCGAGAACCGTTAAACGGGGCCGTTAACGGGCTCGCATCGGCCCGGTTCCGGTACCAGCGTGTGCGCAAGGGTCGACTCTATAACCCTGGATACTTTTGGTGTGGATTTAAGGGCGTTTTGGGGTGTGCTTTTGCCTCGCTCCGGCTGGCGCTTAGTCCTGGCGACGGTCCTAACCGCTTAACCCCCGCCTCCGCCGAGCGCTATTATACACGGTTTTACCCCGAAATAAAGCTCCAGGAAGCTCCAGGAAGCTCCAGGAAGCCCCGCCACTGGACACCGAATACAGGACAGTGTTACAGGCCGGGTTGGACAACTCCAGCCCGGTCCCCAACTCAGTCAGGCCGGGGAGAACTCATCCACGCCGGGGATAAGTCCTCCGGACTGGGGACTCCGGAGCTAATAACTCCGCGGGGAAATGAGCCACCGCGCGGACACGCACATCTACGTGTCCGGGAGACTCTCCCGGACCGGACCGTGTCCACCTTTCGAAAGAATAACCCAGGACTAGGCGTCTGCTGCCGCGGGAAGGGCGAGAACCGTTAAACGGGGCCGTTAACGGGCTCGCATCGGCCCGGTTCCGGTACCAGCGTGTGCGCAAGGGTCGACTCTATAACCCTGGATACTTTTGGTGTGGATTTAAGGGCGTTTTGGGGTGTGCTTTTGCCTCGCTCCGGCTGGCGCTTAGTCCTGGCGACGGTCCTAACCGCTTAACCCCCGCCTCCGCCGAGCGCTATTATACACGGTTTTACCCCGAAATAAAGCTCCAGGAAGCTCCAGGAAGCTCCAGGAAGCCCCGCCACTGGACACCGAATACAGGACAGTGTTACAGGCCGGGTTGGACAACTCCAGCCCGGTCCCCAACTCAGTCAGGCCGGGGAGAACTCATCCACGCCGGGGATAAGTCCTCCGGACTGGGGACTCCGGAGCTAATAACTCCGCGGGGAAATGAGCCACCGCGCGGACACGCACATCTACGTGTCCGGGAGACTCTCCCGGACCGGACCGTGTCCACCTTTCGAAAGAATAACCCAGGACTAGGCGTCTGCTGCCGCGGGAAGGGCGAGAACCGCTTAACCCCCGCGAGCTGTCCGAGGTGCTGATGCCGAGCGCCTGCCTTAACCGCCTAACCCCCGCGGCCCCCGAGCGCATTTATCCACAGTTTAAGCCCGAAATAAAGCTCTATGGAGCTCCACGGAGCTCCACGAAGCTCCAAGAAGCTCCACCACTGGTCTAACACCTCCAGCCCACTTCCCAGACGCCTTCGTCCGGGTCTAACAACTCCAGCCGGGCCCCCAAAACCTTCAACACAGTCCCAACACCTACATGCACCCACACATACGTGGTTTTATGGTTTATGTTGACCTTTTGGAAAAACCAACCCTGGTGTGGTTTAAGAGGACTATGGTTTCCCAAGGTCCTAGAGAGATAAGCTCTGGATAGACTAACTGTAAAAAATCTGAAAAAAATTTAGGTCTATTTAACATCCTTGTATCAGCTACGGTTGTCTATACACAGCCACCGACCAGAAGGTGGTTCATGAGGACCAAAGATGAATTATGAGGACTTTAAACATAACTGAACCACAATTCCCCTATGAGAGACCAACAGGCCCGTTTGGAACCATGAGGCCGTCCTTCCGTGGACCCACCACCTGCAGGAGGAGCCATAGGGGACTGGTGCTATGTGATTTGGGCAGCTCCAACGGCTGCCTCCACGACCCGGCAACGGACAAGTGGGAGAAAATGGATGGATGGATGAACCACAATTAGAGGCTGGAAAAGTTTTAATGTTCTTCATACATACACTCCATGCTTATCCATCTTTTACCTTTAGTTGTCTTTTATGTGCTAGTCCACGATTTCTCACAAAGTCTCTTATATTCTGCAGTGTTCTCTGACTTAAGGCCATTTCTGCTTGCTTACACTGAGTTACTTCATTTTTTGTGGCCAGTTTTCCTCTCTTGATGTGTTTTTTAAAATGCCGCATTACAGCTGCTTCTTCAGTCTTTGACCATGCTCTTTTTGTCACTCTGCGTTTTGGTCCAGGTTGCTTTGCAGGCCTCTGTGCTGCCTCTGAAAAGGAAAATTAGGAATTAATTTAAACAAAACAATGTGAATAAGTCAGAGCAAGACTACTACAAGAGTAAACAGAAGAACTTGCCTTCAAAATCAGAGGTATCTCCATCAGCTATGTCGATCGGGTCATCATCTATAACCACAGTTGCCGCTTGTTTCTCAGCAGAGTCCCCCGAGTCACTGTGACTCTCCTCTTCGGCCTCATCTGCACTGATGGGAATTTCATCTAAAAACAAAAGGGGGATTCAATTCAATCAGCCCGCTCCTAAAGCCACCAGGCCTGGGAAAACTCACCAAGGCTGGGGCTAAGATCCCCAGCCGGCTCCTAAAGCTACCAGCCCCGCACCGACATCCACCACAATGACCCACCCTCTACTCCACTTACACTACCCGGCTCAGGGCACTCCTACCCCGGCCTACGTGCACACACTCGCCCCCCTGGCTCCTCTGGACCTCCTCTGACCAGCCTGCTCCTAAAGCTACCAGCTCCGCACCGACATCCACCACAATGACCCACCCTCTACTCCACTTACACTACCCGGCTCAGGGCACTCCTACCCCGGCCCTACATGCACACCCAGATAAGAGATACATTTAACAAACCTTCAAGTTCAATCTCCTCCAGCGTCTTTCCTTTTAGCGAGGAAATGGATCCCTTCTCCATTAAAAGCAATACTTTGGATATCTTTGCAAGTTGTGTTGTTGGAACAGGCAGTCTGTAGAATTCCCTGTGTACGCGGATATCATGTCCAAGGAAGTCTGCCACCTGATCCAGCTCATTCTCCTGGAGGTTTAAGACTTGAGATAGCGTGGCCACATGTTTCCTGAGACCCGTCGACCGGAGGTGCTCGGGGTACTTTGTGTCGCACTGTGTGGAGAAACGTCTCAGGCAGTCACTTCCTCTATAATGGGTTGGTGCTTTGGGTCGTGCAAATAAGAATGGGTTTGAGGGAGACACACCACATTCTTTCCTCTTATTTGTGAGTAGTGTAAGACCATTGACAACAGGTCGGGGGAGAAGAACTGCAACTTTTCTCCCTCTTTTACCCATAATTTCCACGCGACTTAGATACCGGCAGAGCTTCTTTTCTGTGTCCGATAAACCAAGGCTTACATCCGCATGAAGTTGTTGATTATCCCTCTCCAGAAAATGTTTCAGAGGCATTTTGGAAACCTCTCCAGCTCGCCGACGGTTGAACACAATGATTTGTGTGAGCAACACCATGGCAAGACGGGCATAAGTTTGAGCATCATCTGTTTCTTGCAGTTTGCTTGTGGCCTCTTCTGCTGCCTTTTCCAAAAACTTGTGAAGTTTCACAACATCTTCAGTGAATGGTAAGGTTAACGGTTTATTAAACTTGGCATCACTCAGTGTGTTAAGGGCATTGTGAGATACATATTCTTTCCACTTGGTACTGAGCAACTTCTTAAATGTTTCAGTATACTTCACCAGCTTCTCATCTTCTGCCATCAAGCCCCGGCAGTGGATGATGTCGCAGATCTTATTCAGTGTGTGGCCGAGTTTAAGAGCAAGGCTCGGGGTTTTGTACGAAAGATTGTCATCATTAAAACCTGCTACCTTTTTGACCGCTTGTACCACTTTCTCAAAGTTTGCAGGCCTAACAGCATCTTCCAGGGTCGGCACAGAGAAATCTGTCCGCAAGCACAGCAGCAGACGTCCCACTTCTCTCAGTTTTTGTCTTATGTATTCATACTTTGTTGTATCCTGTCCATGAATGTTGTAAAGTGACTGGGCAAACTGGAGAATACAGAAGTCATTTCGCACAACTGATCCAACTTCATCCACGTTCATAACACTGAGAAGCTTCCAAACCCCACCCGAGATTTGCGCACATAAGGCGGCATCCTGAGCTGATGCAGAGCCGAGGATCCTTCTCCTTCCAGACGTCTCTTCTTGGTTTGCATCTTCGGGTTTGTGAGGGCACCTGCGAGTATGCCTCCATAGTTCTTTGCGGAGAAACATGCCTTGACAATACATGCAGTGAATAAACTTTCCATCCAAAGCTTTTTTTTTGCATCGTCGCTTCACTTTCAATTGCCCTTTCCCACTTTGTAATACTGCTTGATTATGTAAAAAGTTCCCTTTATTCCTAATTTTTTCAATCCGTTTGTTGCGCTCCTTGACATCAGTAAGGGAAAAGACTTGTACAATCTCTGCATTGGTCTTGTGTGTTTTAAGATGTCTCGATATTTTCTTCTGGGGCTTACCGCAGACAAAGCAGTAATTTATGGAACTTGTCCGCTGTGGGTCTCCTCTTCGTGGACCATTCTCTGAATGCAACTCTGAGGTGTATGAAGAACTACCTTGCTGGCTGGTTCCCGGTGCACTAGAAGCAGGAGCAAGACTTGTATCCGACTTTTGTGTCAGCCATATATTTGGATGGGGGAGCTCATCTAAATCTTCATCACCCACATAGTCTGGGTCTGAGTCTGGGTTGTTTTTTTCTTGTGCCATCTCCTGCCTTTGGTCCTTCCCAGTGTCACTCTGAAAGATAAACAGACAATACTTGAACCTACAAAGAACCACCCAGGCTGGGGCTAAGTTCCACAGCCAGCTCCTAAACCCAATACCCCGGTCCCCAACTCATCAGGGCCGGGGAAAACTCACCAAGGCTGGGGCTAAGTTCCACAGCCTGCTCCTAAAGCTACCAGCCCCGCACCGACATCCACCACAATGACCCACCCTCTACTCCACTTACACTACCCGGCTCAGGGCACTCCTACCCCGGCCTACGTGCACACACTCGCCCCCCTGGCTCCTCTGGACCTCCTCTGACCAGCCTGCTCCTAAAGCTACCAGCTCCGCACCGACATCCACCACAATGACCCACCCTCTACTCCACTTACACTACCCGGCTCAGGGCACTCCTACCCCGGCCTACGTGCACACACTCGCCCCCCTGGCTCCTCTGGACCTCCTCTGACCAGCCTGCTCCTAAAGCTACCAGCTCCGCACCGACATCCACCACAATGACCCACCCTCTACTCCACTTACACTACCCGGCTCAGGGCACTCCTACCCCGGCCTACGTGCACACACTCGCCCCCCTGGCTCCTCTGGACCTCCTCTGACCAGCCTGCTCCTAAAGCTACCAGCTCCGCACCGACATCCACCACAATGACCCACCCTCTACTCCACTTACACTACCCGGCTCAGGGCACTCCTACCCCGGCCTACGTGCACACACTCGCCCCCCTGGCTCCTCTGGACCTCCTCTGACCAGCCTGCTCCTAAAGCTACCAGCTCCGCACCGACATCCACCACAATGACCCACCCTCTACTCCACTTACACTACCCGGCTCAGGGCACTCCTACCCCGGCCTACGTGCACACACTCGCCCCCCTGGCTCCTCTGGACCTCCTCTGACCAGCCTGCTCCTAAAGCTACCAGCTCCGCACCGACATCCACCACAATGACCCACCCTCTACTCCACTTACACTACCCGGCTCAGGGCACTCCTACCCCGGCCTACGTGCACACACTCGCCCCCCTGGCTCCTCTGGACCTCCTCTGACCAGCCTGCTCCTAAAGCTACCAGCTCCGCACCGACATCCACCACAATGACCCACCCTCTACTCCACTTACACTACCCGGCTCAGGGCACTCCTACCCCGGCCTACGTGCACACACTCGCCCCCCTGGCTCCTCTGGACCTCCTCTGACCAGCCTGCTCCTAAAGCTACCAGCTCCGCACCGACATCCACCACAATGACCCACCCTCTACTCCACTTACACTACCCGGCTCAGGGCACTCCTACCCCGGCCCTACTTGCACACACTCGCCCCCCTGACTCCTCTGGACCTCCGGGGACACACAGCCCACATCTCGGACCCACTCTTAAGCACCCCTCCTCGGACTACACCCCCCAACTCATCCAGGCCGGGGAAAACTCACCAAGGCTGGGGCTAAGTTCCACAGCCAGCTCCAAAACCCAATAGCCCGGTCCCCATATCATCCAGCCCGGGGATAAATCCTCCAGGCCGGGGCTAAGTTCCATTCAGAAAATACTTGATAACGTATATTTAACAAGGACTAGATACTTACCAATATATTTTCTTGTCTTCTTTGGAGTGAACTTTCTCTTGGTCCTTCTTCTTCGCATTACCATTAGATGTCTTCCGAAATCACTCAACATGCCCGGACACATATCCCGCACGTGTCCCCATAAAGAACCAATCACAATGGAGCCTTCAATACCGCCAGAGTAGGGTAGGGGGAGCACATCATACACTCCATACACAAGAAGTCAGGTTGGGGTATTATATGGACGTCAAATAAACTTTCAATTTATGGTCTTTAAAAGCTAAGAATTTAAAAAAACTTGATATGTGCATGATATATTATCATTGAGCATTAAAAGGACTTCAGAAAAACAATGAAATTATGCTCTTTATATGCTAAAAATTAAAATACAAAATCTTGGTTTATGAGGACCGTAGCATAGTCCTGCTAATCCCCTTAGGTTCTCGTAGTGCTGGTGAGTAGTCAGGTCAATTGGCTCCATAAACCATATATACAGACACACACACACACACACACACACACACACACACACACACACACACACACGCACGCACGCACGCACGCACACACACACGCACACACACACACGGGAGCGGTGAGCACATCGGCGGGGAGCAGGACTATGAACATGCGGATGAACTGATCCAAATATGGCATCATTCGTGAGATGGTATGACTTTCCAGTATCCAATAGTGACAGTACGCAGCCTCATCATCCTCCAAATGTGTGTGGGGTGGGGGAGGGAAAAAAAAAGAGTCGTGAATGAAGTTAATTGATTTGACTAATTATCCAAAAACAACCCCACACTCAAAACCGCCCACTCAACAGTGAGACTTAAAGTGTGCTGTGGGATTTCTATTTAATATGCATTATTGGATACAAATGTGAAAAGGGAGGCCTGAGTGGGCCAATGAAGAGGCTCATGTAAATAAATAAGACTATCTAGGCGATTTTCATGCCATTGTAGGAGTTCAGCGTTGGCAATTTGTTGGAAAGTTGGATTAGCCCAATCAACATTCCTGCAGGTTCCAAGACATTATGACATGTTTGCAAACTGTAATGCAAGATCCTGTGCAGCAGTTATTTGCTACTGTATTTATTCATAATGTGCAGACAGAGTCGGAGACCCCTCTAATCCTACAACTGAAGCTCTGGGCTCCTGTAGTAAGAGCCCCGTCAGGTTCACGACTAGATTGTGGATGCACTGGAGATCCTGTCTATTTGTTTGATAATAGCTATGTATTGAATATCATAATTTTCTTACTCTATGGTTTTTGCGTCCGTAAAAAAATCTTAATAATAATCATTAATTAATTAACATTACTGTGCGGTTTCCTGATTCTAGATGACAAATCTTTTAGTATAGGTGTCAAACAAACTCGTTTAGGTATTGGACCGATATGAATTTTTGGGGTCCAATACCGATATAAAGGGGGTTGGCGTGGCCGATATACACTGATATTTAAAGTAATTTAATATTTGCTGTTCAGTTTAGTTTTCATCTTTCAAATAGCCCAAAGTTAAACATTTATTATCATACTAAAGGTTTCAATCACAGAAATATATCTAGTAGAGGTGGACCAATAAGGGTTCTTCCAAGGCTAATGGGGGAATTTTGATTAGCCCATGAGATGCCGATACGTACCGCGGATATTTTTGGCCAATATTTTTTGAAATATCACATCTATCTATAAGCCTGTGTATTATGCTTCGAAACATGTCAGTGTTGAACTGTGACAGCAGGGGGCGCTTGGTAGGTACTTCAGTGGGAGCTTGTTTGAAAGAAAAAAATCAGTAGATTCCAAAATTAAACACAGTTAGTATCAGTCTCATATGGTGCTGAAATCATACTGACTGAGCCCTTTCCAGTGCAGCAGATATATAGGTCGGGCCCTAATTGGTATCGTAAACCAAGTATCGTTAAAAGTACCGGTATATTAAAAAAAAGTGATTACAGTACCCAGCCCTAATCAAGATCAATTCGGGACTATAACCTGTGAGAGGTGGTCTTATGGGACTGGGTGGAAAGCATGTCTTAACTATACTATTTATTGCTTTGCAGATTATTACGCGTTAAAATGTCCTGATTATCTCGACTTTGCCCGTGCACCTTAAATCCCCTGGAGCCACCTGAGGCCACGAGTCCCGCAGTAAACACAGAGACCGAGGACAAAGAATAGCTGGGGTGTGGGTGTGTGTGAAATGGGACTCATTCTACATGCACCATGGCGTCACGCCGCACATTCAAACATCTACTGAATATTTAGCGGCACATTTGACGCGATACGAAGTGACGTCTCTTTTTGAGTGAGTGTTTGTTTGAATTATGGAAAGTTTGTTGATACGAGTGGAAACAAAATGCATAAAAGACGACTATTAAGGTCACTGTAATTGGGACTAAAAGCGCTGAATTCAAGCAGGAAGATTGCATTAATGCCTGGTTCTTACCATCTGGTTTTGTACCAGGAAGGGGAAGGAATGCCCGGATGTCATTGGCTCAGTGGCAGAGCATTTGCCCCCCCCCCCCCCCACCCATCCAACAGGTTGGCGGTTTGATCCCAGCCACGACCGGTGCATACCGCCTTTGTGTTGTTAAGACACAAAGCTTCTCAACTAAAAGATATTAATAGTCACTCAATTGTCCTCACCCTGCACCACAATCCGAACCATGCAGAAATAGCAAAATCCTCCAGTTATGTCGTCCAAGCCAAACCTATAGCTCAAGATTTCCTCACGCTGCAAGTCGCAGCAATCCTTGCCGACCAAGGTCAAAATCCAAATCCATCTTGTGCAGCTTGCGTTGATTCGTTTGAGTTTGTCCCGCTGGGGAGGGAGGAGCCAATAACGTGGCACTTTAGCAGTGCACTCATTTTACAAGCGGAAAGTGCTTTGATGTTTCTCTGATCGGATCAGGTCGATTGCGCGTTCCAATCCGTTCCAAATAGTCTGCGAAAAGGTTTTTGCGTTTTACGAACAATTTCAACAGGAGACGTCCCAGATTCATTTCACAGTGAAAATGTTGTTGCCCCAGTGAAGGATGACTCAAATGAAGACGGCGACTTAAATAAAGGCAGTGACGTCTAGGAAGCTCAGTTAAAAAAACACCCTATTACTCTCCCACTGTGACAGATCAAAGTTGATATTAAAAACATCAAGCATAGAAATGGTTCTTAATTGATTCCTGCAGCCAGCTTGATCCTGGGATAAGACTGAGTAAATCATTCACTCTCTCCAGTTTACTGCTGCTAAACAAATCTGACATGCTTTTAAAAAAGATTTAACTGACGGTGTGTTAAAATATCCACTATGTATAATAACTAGTGCCGGGACTTTTTTTTCGATTAATTGCGATTAATTAACTACATGAGGTTTAGTGCGATTAAAAATATTAACCTAAATTAATCACACTTTGCTTTCCACACTTCAGTTTCCTTTTTTCCTGCAGACGCACAATTAATGGCAATATTGCACTGGTCTGTTGGACTTGGTTGAACAAAAATAAACAATATTTTGTTGCTTAAGCTCATGTATTCAGTCATTATTCAATGGTATACTAAAAATTCTTATGAAAAACATACTTCTCACTGTTCTCAGGTCAAATATTTATATGCGATTAATTTTGATTAATTAATTACAAAGCCTCTAATTAATTAGATTAATTTTTTTAATCGAGTCCCGGCCCTAATAATAACATTATTTTATTGCAATCCAACCAACAAAACTTTGTTGAAGAAGTTTCCAGGGTTGTGCCTATATCGCAGACTCACTCCAGAATAAATGAGACAAAATATGCAAAGGTTACGAGTTGCTACATCTCAAAGGGAACAAAACAGTTTCCTTTTGCAGTGGATTATCTTCGACTTTCCTGGTTAAAAAAGCTCAGTAAATAAATGCTTGAGAAGTGATTTTCTCCAATAAAAAAACAAAAACAAACATGAAATAAATACTTGGGTGAACTGTAGCAGCACATTGTTTTTCAGATGTGTTACCTGTCATCACATTGAGACAAATCGACTCCTGAATTGCAGAGAAGCTGAAGGGACTGCAGTTTCCAATTAAAGCATTTCCTTCAAAGAAATATGAATCAAGCATTTAACCAAATAATAACTTGTAGGAGTTTTAAAGAATATACATCGGATAATTTTACACTTAAATTATTTACAGTGGGAGGAAAAAGTAAGTACACTGTTTGGAATTTTTCACATTTCTGCCTAAATTGGTCATAAAATATGCTCGGATCTTCATCAAAATCATAAGAATAAGTAAACAGTGTCTGCTTAAACTAATACCACCCGAACATTGACATTTGATCATATTTTTTATTGGCTTTAACATGGAAACATTCAGAGGACAGGGAGTAATAAGTAAGTACACCCTCTGAATCTCATTGAACTGCAGCATTTTTGGAAAGAGGATCACTTAGTTATTCCACGCTGTTACTCAAGTACCCGCCTTAACTTGAGTAAAGGCGGGTACATTTACTCAAGTTCATGTACTTGAGTAACTTTTTTCTTCCACTCAAGTAAAATTATTATGAAGTATCGATTTCTTACTTGAGTAAAAACAATTGTTACTTTTTCCACTGTGAGTAAATATGCTGCAAATGCTTCATTTTGATCTATAAATCTCACCTACATTTTGTTTTAGCTACATTTTGACTTGAGCTTCTTTGCATTGTATATAAATAAAATACACTCAACAAAAAATATAAACGCAACACCTTTGTTTCTGCTCCATTTTTCATGAGATGGACTTAAAGATCTAAAATTCATTCCAGATACACAATATTACCATTTCTCTCAAACATTCTTCACAAATCAGTCCAAATGTGTGATAGTGAGCACTTCTGCTTTGCTGAGATAATCCATCCCACCTCACAGGTGTGCCACATCAAGATGCTGATCTGACATCATGATTAGTGCACAGGTGTACCTTATACTGCCCACAATAAAAGGCCACCCTGAAATGTGCAGTTTTTTGCTTCATTGGGGGTCTGGGGACTCAGAACCAGTCAGTATCTGGTGTGACCACCATTTGCCTCATGCAGGGCAACACATCGTTAACGCTTGTGGGTCCTCTGCAGCTTGGATCGCACAGATTTGCTAGATTACCATGAAAAACCCGCTGGCATCTTCCCCTGTCACTTTCTTGCCATTTTTTGCGCTCGCTGATCCAAACCTACTGGATCTTGTTGAACGCAGGAGCCCACCAGCTCGAGTCAGCCCTTACGCAAGAACCCCCCACCCCCCAGGTAATGGCAGCGCCTTTCTCCTCGAGTGGACAAATCAAATCAGCGATGTCAATGCGGGACCAGCGTCCATATATAGAGGACTGGGACCTGCGGAGTGTCACAGGGCATTGTCGTCAAAAGCACTAATTTGTTCTCGATCGGCAAGGATTATCCATTTACCTCGGATCACGTGAGGCAATACTTTCCTGGAAGGTTCCCAGAAAACATTATAACAAGCAGTTTGTTTGAATAATATTCAGAAAAATATTACAATGCACTCAATGAGTTGTGGCTTCTTTGTATCTTCCTGGAACTACATGTTGACGGAAAAATAAAGGGTCTTCTCTTGCTGCAACCAGATAGATATTTAAAAGTATCGTTTGCAAATGAGATCTTTTGCAGTCTAAATTGTGCCTTTTGTATTGCATGTTTTTGACATAGTGGGGTGTGCGAAAGTTTAGGCACGGGGTCAACGTTTCAATTAATGTGAACAATTGAAAAGCATTTGAAGCTGTGATATTACTAGGTATTTGCCTTTCTGTGACCTTTTTTTCCCTTTTATGTTATTTTGAAAATGTAAAAGATGGCAATAACACCAGACATGTTATGGGCAGTGTTGGGGGTAACATATTACAAGAGTAACGAGTAACAAACATATATTCCTTTTTTCAGTAACTAAGGAACCTAACATATTAAACAAATAACTCAAGTAACAAGGGCATTTAAATGGTTTGTATTGATGTGCGAACAAACGATGCCAAACTCCTCCCAAACAAAACGCAGCACAAAAAAACAAGTTGAACACTGGTGTATTAGATCTGCAGCTTCGTGTAGCTAATGTCGTCAAAACAAAACACGAGAGAATGAGGGAAGCAAAGGAAAAGGAAATCTGTGAATGCACTTTTGCTCAGTGGCATTAGTACAATTTTCAGTTTAGATTTTGCCAAAAATAACGCAAAGTAGTGTAACTGAATTACATTTTGAAAACAGTAATATGTAATACAAATATATTGCATTTTCAAAGCTGTAACTATTAATATAGAATGTAGAGCTGGGCGATTCCCCCCCCCCCCCAATTTTTTAAATAAAAACTCGATTTATGATAAAAAAAATAATTCCTATTTAAAACAAAATAACTGCGAACTGTAAATATATTTAAAAAATATATATTTATTGTATTTAATTAAAGTGCATCAACATAAACAAAATTACAAAAGCAAACCCTTTCTCTAACTGAAAAGTCACTGTGCAACAAAGATTGTTAAACATCTAAACTACTTATACAGTATTTGGATTGAGCTAATAGAACGACAAAACATCCTGAGGTGGGCTCTGTTCCTCTTGGCACATTTGGCACTTCTTCCTCTGAGTAGAGTAGAGGGCAGAGAGCAAAAAAATAAAGATTTTTTTGAAAATATGAATCGATTGTTATATAGTTTTTTTCCCCCAGCCCTAATAGAATATATTACAATTTTAAAGTAACTTGCCCAACACTGGTTATGGGAATGCCTCATCTGCAGCTTTTTGGAGATCAATTAATCTTCCCCTTGCTCCGATCACATTAACAGACATTTTGCACTAGGGTGCCTAAACTTTCACACCCACTGTATATAATGGCTGCAGGTGTAAAAAAACAACAACAAAAAAACAACAAAATGAATTCTGTAGTTATTTATTTCATTGAACAATCCCTGAAATGTGACCAAACAATTTCTTCTTTGTCAATCCCACGAACTTTGTATTGTCGTTGATACAAATATCACATTGACGTAACATGTTTGATCATCATTATGGCATCTATCGTAACCGTGTTCATGATTCAGAGCGAGCTAACACACAGAGCGCTACGTGTATTAAAACAAACATTCGAAGAAGTATTGACCGACACAGTCCATCTTTATATTTTCCTAGTCAAAAAGATTGGAAGGGGTCAGTGTGAAAAGATGAAATGGCTTTAGAAGTTGAGGTGTTTTGTATCTTCAATGTAATACTAATTCACAGTTGGATGTTTGATAATTTCAGCAAAATACTACATGTGTTTACAAAATGCGACTTAAAGCCCAACGTCAGCCGAAAAAAACAAGCAAAAAGTGAACTCACGGCTTTCTGTTAACTATTGCATTATCCAGTTATTACCCCAATTTCATAGACTTTAAAAAACAAAGAACTATCCTAAAATACGCTCCTAAATCAGCGTATTTATCTCCTACAGTCAAACCACCGTCTGTCACAGTAAAATAACCCAAACAACACGCAGACGTTTCCACACTTTTCTAGATCTGCTGCATGGGCTTCAGGTTTGGAGACACCTGGAAGAGACACATTGCCACTTTGAGATACCATACTTTTTTTTTTAGATTTTAACATGATTTTTAAAAGGTCGTTTGAGAGTCGTAGTATTATCTTTAAAAATAGATAGGTTTTTGCAGCCACTCACCTCAAACTCTGTGCCGGTGCAGGCTTTGATATCCTCCGGAGTGAGTCCCTCCCAGATCTCGATCAGAGTCAGGCCTTTTGTCTGATCCACATCAAACACAGCCTGCGGACACAAAGACAGCACTTTACGAGGACTACGTCGACTACAGCAGGGCACTGTGGGGGCTACACCGCCGCAGGGTCACATGTGCAGGTGTTAAAGCAGTATTTAAGTTAAACCAAAATGAACACACAGTTGGAATTAAAAAAGGCACATTTGATAGTTGTTTTTTGTTTCAGAGGAGTGGAAAAGTAACCGCTCTCTCAGCTTTAAAGCAGAACTAAGTAACTTGTTTACCTTAATAAATCCTTTCCGTAGTCCCTCTGGGGGTAATACAAGTGTTAATGGGATGATTGGAGGGTATTTCATCTCCCCCTGGTGTCTCTGGCCAGAAAACCCCAATTGCAACTTGACTGCCACAGGACCGGAGCCACCAATACACACTAATAGAATCACGACGAAGACGCTAACGGGCAAAGCTAACTGCGGGCTAGCGCCACTTTAAACAGTATTTACAGCCAAGTTTGAGTGAAAAAAAATATCTCCATTGTGTAATTGGATGCACAATATCCCTCTCTCCCTTTGTCTTTTCTGTCAGTGTAGTATTTACTCTCATGGACAATTAATAAGTTAAAAAAAATCGCAACTTGCTACGACACCAGCAGTTGCGCTTATGGCCTCTAGGGGTAAGAGTTACTTAGTCCTGCTTTAAAGGACAATCCATCGCAGTCAAAGTCATCTACTGGACCAGGTTGTTTGAGGGGAGGACTTTCACCTCTAAAGGTACTTTCACACCGAACGCGGATCGCACGGCAGGTGCGGTTGATTACTGTGTATTGTCAATGTAAAATGTGCGCCAAGGCGTGGGTGATCTCGCGCCGTCTGCGCGATGTGATCAGAGCTCAACCCGCGGAACAGCGGGTGAACGCGGCATGACACAGATCAATCGAATTTGGAGCAACATAACCACCTCTACTACATCATAAAGACACAGTGAAACCGTTACTGCCTGGAAAGAAGTGGAAAAGCTTGATGACCACACAGCAGCTGTGGTTTGAAATGCCTTTCTTGAGCCGAGGCATTCGGATCAGAGGAATTATACGCTTCAATAAAAGGGGTTAAAATTAGGCCATACAGCATGAGAGCTAAGTGATCCAAAGACCCTGTGGAGGAGAGTTTAAAACCAACTTTATTACCAGAAACAGAGGGGCATGACAAGGTTTCTTAAGACAGGAGGTGAAATGTCCTAAACTCGACCAAGCCAGTCCAGGTGAGGACCATATAAAATAAAATTACGCACAGTGTCTGATACTACGGTATTGTGGCCAAGGTACCAATTAAGAGACAATAATTTACACAGCTCTGAACATTCCACCATATTCAGCACAAAAGCCTTGTCCTCAAATCCCCCGCCTTTCCCAAAACAGAATTGCGAATTCACGCATTCCTCCGCACAATTACAATGTAGAAAAAGGCGGCGCAGAGTCGTCAAGTCTTATACGGGGAGGCAGGAGTCGGTGGGTGCCGTCGCGGAGGCTCGGCGGGCAGTGACAGTCCCATCCAGAACGCTGTCACACTCTCGGCTCATTAGAAGCACACGGGGCGACAGGGCGAGCGATACCGTGGCTCTACGTCAGCGCACACACAGACCTCACCGAGAGCAAAGATCTGAGCGGGACAGCGGCCATAGCACGCGCCCCGTGTTAGGGAGTCTTTGGGCTAATGGTTCATAGAGTTAAAAAAATAAATAATCAAAGTCATTATTATTAGTGCTGGGCGATATGACGATACATATCGTGGGGACAATAGAAAAGTGTCTATCGTGCCATTTCTCTTCTATCGTTTCTAACCTAATTTCATCAATTATTAAAGCAAATATTACATTAAATAGGCCACAAAGAATCTATTAGTGTTGTCTTGTCTCTATGCATCCTCTAAGTTTATATTAAGTGATTATAAACAAGAATAAAATAATTATTATCATTAGTTACAATAGAAGAGTAAGGCATGGAAAAGGACCAAATGTCATAATTATAATTACACTTGTGTGTGTGTGACCGCCAGCTCAATTACATCCTGTGAGCTTCTACGGGAGAACTTCCAATACTGATACTGTGGAACTTCAATCATTTGACAAAGATCTCCTACAGCGGCTGTGAGAGGGGAATATAGCAGCTACAGGCTCAGGACGCGCAAAAATCACCTACTATTGTGCCAGGACATGTTGTTCTAATCCAAGCTTAAAATAGCTTTACACTTTGTAATAAATGTGATAAATGTCTAATTATTATGTCTAATTTAGGAGAGCTCAATGTTTTTCCTTAGAGGACCGAAAGAAGTTTGGTGGAACGCAATTACGCTTTGCATGATCAGTTATCCTTTAATTGTACTGGGAAACACTGGATTTGCATCTTACTACTGCACAGTATTATAACCCTTTTACAATCTCACCACCAACATTAGACATGCCTGGCCTAAAGTGACTATTAAAGAGGGGGAACACCTTTATCACTTACACTATTAGTTTTCATTTCGTAATGAAAGGATTACGCTTATTGATTGAGAGGTTAGGGAAGCATTTCCTAGATATTAGGGATGGGACGATGCACTTAAACTCACGATACGATGCACCTCGATATGTCAGAGTCACGAAACGATACGTCACGATACGATATCAAAAAAGAAAAAAATATTATTGTATAATAACAACTTGTTTATTTTTGTTTCAGTTGAACACAGGGAAACACAACAAGAACACCCCCTCAGTGCTGCTCTAACCCTCGGTTCATGTATCTCAGGACTGGTTCTTCTTCAAAAAAACTAACATATCATACCTGTGACTTGACGTGACGACGCACTGCACCATTCCCAGGATATATATATATTTTTTTCATTTAATAATAATAATAATAATACATCGAACTTGTATAGCGCTTTTTGGACAAAGACGCTTTACATGAAAAAAAAAAAATAAAAAAAAATAAAACAAATTCACGATAAATTTTTTTTTTACTCGATGCGTTTCGTCACGTTTTGTATCGCGATATTTCGCCAAACGATATTTCGTCCCATCCCTACTAGATATGTGAGACCTCAGGATGCGTACTTTGGGAGCTTTCGCCACGATGCTATAAACCGCCACTGGGGAAGGTCCTATGATTGCTCGAAGATGCGCAAGTCGCTCAAAACACAACTGAGAGAAAGAAAAAAAAGCTGTAAAAAGTCTAAAAAGTGAATAATCACAGCCTTTTAAAACTTATAGAAATGAGTGTGAAATGGAATGCCCTGAAGGATTTCTGTCACATCGGACCATCTCTGAATTCTGAGGTTTAGGGAAAGCTAAGAAGATTAACTCCACTATGGTTTGCGGAGGAGAAGTAGCTGGTTGGTTAGAATGGATTATGATAATAGTATGGATGTTATATTTATCAAAATGAAAGAAAACATGTGCAAAAACAGGTTTCAACACACTGTTAAGCAAAGTGGATGTATAGTTGCTATAAAAAGACGACAGATACGGTGATCGGCGGCGTAAGCCACGTAAGCCCCTGACACACGCCTGTCTGACCCAGTCCATTTCAAAATGACAAAATCACTCACTGACCCACTTTCCAAACATTTACACTTGGCCTCTGCAAAACAGCGCCGTGTCCCGCTCGAAAACAGGCCTTTTTCTGTGGGCTCGGCGCTGAGTCACTTTCTCGCGGCGCTCCAGAAGCTACATCATTAAGCACCGACTCACTGAGGAGACGCCCCACTTGCATCCACAACTTTCAGACATAATTATCGGGCTACGTGGTTCGAAAACTGAGATTTTGTTAAATGCATTTTTTGATTGTTCACGCCTGAAAGCTACGTCTTTAGTTCAGGACAGATTCACAAAATTAGGGCCGAGACAAAATAACCAAACTAATCCATTTGAACATGATGCAGTTTCAAAGTTTTATCAAAGGCTGTGATGAGACAGTGATCTCAGCAAGCCAGAACATTCTTTTTTGTTTCTTTTTCTTTTTTTTTTAATCACAGCCTTCACTGGGAGGAAGAGCACAGTGCGAAAGGGGACAAAGAGCGGCTGGGGAGAGATAATCAACAAATTCTCAGAGCCAGGACGCAAACTTGTGAAAGTGCCCAGTATGTGCGCTCCAGCCTAAGCCCCTACGCAGCATGGTAGACCAGGACATTATTAGGATTTCCTCATTCCGTGGGGGACGGTGAATGTTGTCCCGCATTCGTCGACCAGCCCTATAGTTCAGTCGACAACCTTTGGATACGTGGACATATGCTCCATCCACTCGAACATTGTCCTGTGATATGGATCTGATAGTCTATGCGTTTTGAATCTGGAAGAGGGACATGGACAAAAGGTAATGTGTGAATGAAACAAAACACGACTTCTGGCATGTTTTTGATCTCCATATATGTTTAATACAGTGGAAAGCTTTGAAAAAAGTCGATTTAGCATTAGCATGACAAAGGCCATTTAAATAAGTCTAAGAAGGAAATTAAAATATCTTGTTTCTCTCATAATGTGAAGCCTTTTTTTTTTTTTTTTTAAGACGGCTGTGGCAAATAGTCCATAAAGTTTCTGCAAGGCATTAGCGAGTCAATTCTGAGGTGCGTTAAGAATAAAAATAACAGCCCTACTGCTATGAAAATTACCGTCATTACCCAAAATGCCACTGGTAACTGAATATTTTAGCACTTCAGCAGGTAATAAATGGGCTATTAGCTTTATGCATTCTCTTTAGAGCAGTAAATGTGATTTTGATGAAAATAGAGGTAGTGATGGACATAAAAAAAAAAATTAATAGCTGGGAGCAGGAAGACTTAACTCTTAACTGGTGGCAGCAGATGTCTAAGACCCAGAGTGTATGGGGACAGCTCCTGGAGCCATAGGTATACATGGGTACAGCACTGCCTTCAAACTGCAGGAGCTTTCAAAGTACACAGGCCTCTCCCAACATAGGCACCTTTGGCAAAAGAAAAGAAAAATCTCACTTTCAATTCAAAGCCACACTGTAGAGTATTCCAGGTTAGAAAGGTGTGTGTTCTCTAAGTGGGAATTAACTTGTCATCTGCCTCTACCAGGACGGAGACAGGTGCAGGCGGAGAGACTGGTCCTGCACCATTGTTTTGCCGGACCTGTCGCGTACATCAGACGGTCTGTTCAGAGCGTGTCCCGCATCATGCGCTCTGCCAAAAAATCGGTATCAGTTCTTTGTGGCGTTGCCAGCAAACTGAATTCTCGCGGTATTTTCTAAACACACAAGAATCCATTTGGTTTGGGCAAAAAAAAAAAACACACAAAATGGATTTGCGGAGTTCTTGATCCAATCAGCAGCAAATGTGCTCCAAATGTGCGTCCTCTCCCTAAACGATTCGTCACGGTCCCAAATTGAGGTCAGTGCACAATGTTATTGGCGCTGTAATATCGATATTGCAGGGTTAGGAATCCGGAGTAGTGAGCCTAACCCGGACATGGGGAGAACATGCAAACTCACACAGACAGGCGCAGATCGAAAACACCTCTGAACACCCCCCAATTAGATCCTGCCGCCATTACTGGTCATACACTTCTTTTTTTTTTCATACCAAAGGAAGCTCAAAAACTCCGAATGATAAGCTAGATAGAAAATATTTTTTTTTGCAATGGGTTATTTATTTAAGGTTAAAATAAAGAATACAAAATAACATTTGGTCCTTTATACATTAGAGGACCTAACGTATAAGCCTATAATGTTTGGGCTAATGCCAAACAACAACATCTCCAGGGAGACAAGTTGGTAATGTCCCACTCATGGTCATAGTATAAATATACTGTAAATGCACTATGACCATTATGTCTATTTCCTATCGGTTGGAGCAAACTTGAGAGTCAACATAAATACACATGCAGGCAAAAAGCTGTGGCCAGATTTGATCTTGGTAGCAAGTAGACAAGAACTAGGACAATTACCGCATGTTCAGCAATGTGTGAATGACCAGGTTTATCATGTGTCACAATCAGGGCTTTCCAACATCAGCGCAATGGCAAAATAATCCCAGGTGAAAAGGAAGTTTTCGTAATCATTTTGCAAAAGGGCATGTATCTCATAGTATGTGAGCATTAGGTTTTCATTATACAAATTTAACTGTCATCGGCCGCGGCAATGTATCATTTCTACATTGCTTATCGCTTGGCTTTTTAATTTGACGCTGCTGTAATTTTGAAACTCCCCTCGGGGGTTAATTGAGTTTAGTTTTTTTGTTTCATTATCGCTGGAAGCCAAAACCAAATATAAAATGACAGCGTGTTGAGATGTGTATCTGGAATGCCTCTTCATTGGTCAAGCTGTAAAGCAGGCTGCCCGGGGATGCCTTTCAATTAGGCTGATAGTAACATACATGTGGCTTTCCCAACTGCATGACAGCAGAATAAAAGTTAAACGTTGGAATGACTTGTACTATAGGCCCAGGGACTGCAGGTGGAAATGAGCACAAGTGCTATAACCTGGTACAATGCATCTCTCCTTTCTGAGGCTAATGTATATTGTACACTGTCCCTGTTCAAATAAATAAATAAAATAAATAAACTTTCTAGTTTACACCTGGGGAAAAAAGATTACAGTGAAACCAAAGCTACCGTCAGTCGCTGAACCTTTTCAAAGCGCTTAATAAAAACACTTAATAGCTTGGCTAGAAATATTGACAACAGAGTCCACACGTGGAGGAGGATGAAAAATGATTCTAGCGCAGCTGCCAAGAGTAGGTCAGAAGGAAAATCTGATGACAGGCACAGCTCAACACTAACTAAAATACTTTTATTACATAAAAAGGGATTTTTCTAAAGGTGATAAATACGTGTAATTGACTGCAAACATATATCGTCAACTACACTGTCTAACCCAAAACAAAAGTTGCCACCTGGATCTGGGGTTGCTGCAGTTGGTCAAAGAATAAGATCAGCTGACGACCTGAACATCCCATCATTAACATGCACTGTCCCGACCAAATAAATAAAAGAAAAAATTAAAATGTGCCTAAACTTTACATGGCACATTACATTGCTGCTCTGTTTTATTGCCTTAATGTTTAGTGCAGCCCTGTGAGGCAACTCCTGTTGTGAAATTTGGCTATACAAAACCCTTGATTGATTGATCTGTTAGGTCCCTCCCTATGCGGTTTGGAACTAGAGCTTCAGCTGCGTTTGAACAATACGACCGTCCTCACCCAGGTGACATTACCAACAGCTGTTTCATTAAACTACATCACCGTATAGAATTGCATTACAAAAAACACTCCTACTGCAGCCACTGACTTAATTACTCAAACATGAACCACAATGACGATACGAAGCCACACAGAAAACACACGATGATAAAAAGCTGTTTCAGATTCACCTTCCACAGCTACAGCCTCATCACAGAAATAAAAAAATGCTCTGGTCAAATATTACACAAAATGTGTTCCTTTGGTTCATCGTCAGAGAGAACCAGCCGCATTAACGGTGGCTCATGGGATGGCATATAGCTTCATATAGCTGGTGAGGAACCACCAGAGGTCCCTATACTAAAGGAGATGTGACACTGATGCACATCCGGTTTGAGCTTAGACCTCTTACCAATTTGCTTGAATGAGAATGTTTGGGATGTGCTGGAAGAGGCTTTGCGCAGTGGTCACACTCTCCCATCATAAATACAAGGTCTTTGTGAAAAATGTATGCAACACTGGTTCTTTGACATTGCAGAAGCTTATTGAAACAACGCCACAGCGAATGCATGCTGAGGGCGACTCTATTTTTTAAGAAAGGTTTTACTACAGTATTGCCAATGGTACAACAACCAAGGTAAAATATTATTCAACCCCACTACAACAAATGCCACTGTCAGCACAACTACTATGGCTTCAACTATGACTCCTGATACTTCCATTCAAAAACCAATAATGTGACAGGTGGCTCGGGGACTCACCACCAGCTATTATTGTATTGTAGCTTTTTTAATGTGTGCCATATTTGTTTATGGCCAACACATTGTATTGTTTTTTTATGCAATAATAGCTAATGATAGAGCTTCAGTCATTCGCTATCATTGGGGATGTTTACAATTTGGCGTTATAAAATATGATGTCATTGCTTTTCTAATGTTCATCACCTTGTGCACTGCAATTTGTACATGTTATTTTTCATCCCTAATGTGGCCATTGATTACCCAGTTAATACAGAACCGTACGCACCTTTTCAGTGATGATGCGATCAACGCACTGCATTCCCGTTAAAGGCAAGCTGCATTTGTCCAATATTTTATGTTTTCCTCCCTGTGAAGAAGAAGAGTTATTTAGATATGCAGCAGGTGAGTCACTTGAAATGCGCCGTCAACATCCTCGGGGCACAAGCCTTAACTTTAATATGTCCAGGGATTCAGCAGCCGGTGTGTTCTCAACAGCATGAAAACAAGCTGCAAATATTCAGTCAGATCAATAAAAGGAAGCAAGTTTTTTAAGGTTATAAGATAGACCTCTTCCAGTGTAGCAGTAACGCAACATAATAGGGGTCTGTGAAATCACATTTTTTCTCTCTTTTAAGGCGTTTTCTTGTGGACTATAAACTTATTTAGCACATTCAAATAAAGTCGAGTAAAGGTCGGCTACTTGAATTAATGTTTTGACACATTCTTACATTGGTTTCTCTACGGTACCACATTGTTCCACTCCATGTCTCTATAGCTATATTCGGTCCTCCACATACTCATGTTTCACCTACCACTATAAAAATATGTGGTAGACATGCATGAGTCTAATGTTTGCATTTATATCAATAATATTATGCATCAAAGCATTTCTCTGACCTATTTGCTGTTTGTTTATCCATTTAAAAAGTATAAAAGAGAAAAAACTAAGGGGTGACATCAAGGTGAACTTGAAGCACGACCCGGTTGACGGTGCAACGCTAAACAGACCAACATGAAGGCTCTGAGGGAAAGTCTGGATCTGTTTGGTGACTCGTTTAGACGGAGGAGGCTGTACCAGAGCGAACGGATTTAAAGAGAAAGGAAACTGCCATTTTATGAGAAGAGCAAAATCCCACAGACGTCACGATGATGTGGTTAGTCAACGCGTGTGGTGAGAAATGAAGCAAAGCGCGTACAAACGAATCGGATAGTCAGTGTTTGCATTAATGAATAAAAGGCTTGTTCCATTAGGTAATTTAAATGTTACCGATGCCCCAAGGTAATTCTAATCACGTGCAAATAGGGTTTAAGAGTGGCTTTCAGGTCCAAGCAGAAGGGGGGACTTGATTGTTTACTTAACATTTTTCTCCCTCTATCTCTTTACTATCACAATCTTACAGACTATCACTTTAAGTAGTTGTGGACCAGGAGGCGAAAGAACTGCTGGTTTGTTATTCCCCACACGACAGCTTAAAACGTGTCCGTTTATGGGCGTTCCCAAAGATGCCGTCTATATCTTTACCAACTATCACGGGGGAGTGTCTTTCCTAAGAACACAGTAATATAATATGCAATGTCAGTAGCAGGAAGCAAACCACTCATTTGAATTAGTGGCTGAGTGTTTTGAACTGAGCTATTGCTGCAAGAATAAAGCAAAAACCTGTTCCCTGTATGTTTGACATTGCCAGAGAGGCCACGACATGCATCACAAGTTTGGGCTGCATGTCGCGTTGTGAATGAAAACAGCGGCGGAGGAGAAAAATTATGCTCAACTGCTGCACCATCTGGACCGGAGCCGGGCGCCAGGCTGCGAGCCATTAGCAAACAGCGTGTTGCGTCGCCCTTGCATCACAGGGGCCGGCATTCTCCTTATAGTGACCCATTGTCGCTGGACGACACGCTGCCGTTGTGAGACACGCATGAAGACGATGGCCATCCCGCAGCAACGCCAGTCAACCACAGTCAACAGCAAGGAATATTTTGGATCTAAATAACCTTGTAGCTCGATTGCTCAGGACACTCACACTTACGATGGAAAATGTTGACGGCCCAAGGTCAAAACAGCAGGTCCGTAAAAATAGCGATTGGCACAGTTTTACATCAATGCATCAGTTATCCCATCCGAGGAGGTAATGAATATGGGATTTGGGTTTTGAGAGTCCACATAGAGTACAGATAATTGTTACGACTGAATAACATAAGCTTAAAAAGATAAGATTGAGAAATACCTTTAAACACTGTCCAACAATGTGCTTTTGTTACGTTAAAGCTACACTTTCAGTTCGAAAATGACAACAAAAGTAAAGCCAAATTAGGCTGGCTTAACCCGTCATATCTTTAGGTGGAATGAGATGCTAGTTTAGTTTAAAGGTACATGGTTTTGCCTGTTTACAAACAATGAAAGGGTGAACACATACTTTTAAAATGATTCGTTTTGGTCCCAACACATTTCTAACATCCCAGTTGCAAAAGGTCTTTTTTCCACAAATGGCTGCAGGACTGAAGGACAAAACTAATTTCATTCCACCACCAGAAAATGAGTCAGGTACAGGGGCCTTTAGAGAGCGAATATTAGGGAACAGTGTAACTCAGGTCAGGTCTAAGAACAAGTGCATAAATCAAGTTTCCAGACCAGAGGAAGGTAGGAAATCTTTGCTACAAGATTAGCAATCGTTACAAAATCATAAAAACAGCCAAACGTATCTTAAATGACCACTTGTGTGTGGCAAGAATGCGAGATGTGGATCTGAACTGGCTCGATCTCAAGATAGCCCCTGTGTGTGTGTGTGTATGTGTGTCTGTATATATGGTTTATGGAGCCAATTGACCTGACTACTCACCAGCACTACGAGAACCTAAGGGGATTAGCAGGACTATGCTACGGTCCTCATAAACCAAGATTTTGTATTTTCATTTTTAGCATATAAAGAGCATAATTTCATTGTTTTTCTGAAGTCCTTTTAATGCTCAATGATAATATATCATGCACATATCAAGTTTTTTTAAATTCTTAGCTTTTAAAGACCATAAATTGAAAGTTTATTTGACGTCCATATAATACCCCAACCTGACTTCTTGTGTATGGAGTGTATGATGTGCTCCCCCTACCCTACTCTGGCGGTATTGAAGGCTCCATTGTGATTGGTTCTTTATGGGGACACGTGCGGGATATGTGTCCGGGCATGTTGAGTGATTTCGGAAGACATCTAATGGTAATGCGAAGAAGAAGGACCAAGAGAAAGTTCACTCCAAAGAAGACAAGAAAATATATTGGTAAGTATCTAGTCCTTGTTAAATATACGTTATCAAGTATTTTCTGAATGGAACTTAGCCCCGGCCTGGAGGATTTATCCCCGGGCTGGATGATTTGGGGACCGGGCTATTGGGTTTTGGAGCTGGCTGTGGAACTTAGCCCCAGCCTTGGTGAGTTTTCCCCGGCCTGGATGAGTTGGGGGGTGTAGTCCGAGGAGGGGTGCTTAAGAGTGGGTCCGAGATGTGGGCTGTGTGTCCCCGGAGGTCCAGAGGAGTCAGGGGGGCGAGTGTGTGCATGTAGGGCCGGGGTAGGAGTGCCCTGAGCCGGGTAGTGTAAGTGGAGTAGAGGGTGGGTCATTGTGGTGGATGTTGGTGCGGGGCTGGTAGCTTTAGGAGCAGGCTGGTCAGAGGAGGTCCAGAGGAGCCAGGGGGGCGAGTGTGTGCACGTAGGCCGGGGTTGGAGTGCCCTGAGCCGGGTAGTGTAAGTGGAGTAGAGGGTGGGTCATTGTGGTGGATGTTGGTGCGGGGCTGGTAGCTTTAGGAGCAGGCTGGTCAGAGGAGGTCCAGAGGAGCCAGGGGGGCGAGTGTGTGCACGTAGGCCGGGGTTGGAGTGCCCTGAGCCGGGTAGTGTAAGTGGAGTAGAGGGTGGGTCATTGTGGTGGATGTTGGTGCGGGGCTGGTAGCTTTAGGAGCAGGCTGGTCAGAGGAGGTCCAGAGGAGCCAGGGGGGCGAGTGTGTGCACGTAGGCCGGGGTTGGAGTGCCCTGAGCCGGGTAGTGTAAGTGGAGTAGAGGGTGGGTCATTGTGGTGGATGTTGGTGCGGGGCTGGTAGCTTTAGGAGCAGGCTGGTCAGAGGAGGTCCAGAGGAGCCAGGGGGGCGAGTGTGTGCACGTAGGCCGGGGTTGGAGTGCCCTGAGCCGGGTAGTGTAAGTGGAGTAGAGGGTGGGTCATTGTGGTGGATGTTGGTGCGGGGCTGGTAGCTTTAGGAGCAGGCTGGTCAGAGGAGGTCCAGAGGAGCCAGGGGGGCGAGTGTGTGCACGTAGGCCGGGGTAGGAGTGCCCTGAGCCGGGTAGTGTAAGTGGAGTAGAGGGTGGGTCATTGTGGTGGATGTTGGTGCGGGGCTGGTAGCTTTAGGAGCAGGCTGTGGAACTTAGCCCCAGCCTTGGTGAGTTTTCCCCGGCCCTGATGAGTTGGGGACCGGGGTATTGGGTTTAGGAGCTGGCTGTGGAACTTAGCCCCAGCCTGGGTGGTTCTTTGTAGGTTCAAGTATTGTCTGTTTATCTTTCAGAGTGACACTGGGAAGGACCAAAGGCAGGAGATGGCACAAGAAAAAAACAACCCAGACTCAGACCCAGACTATGTGGGTGATGAAGATTTAGATGAGCTCCCCCATCCAAATATATGGCTGACACAAAAGTCGGATACAAGTCTTGCTCCTGCTTCTAGTGCACCGGGAACCAGCCAGCAAGGTAGTTCTTCATACACCTCAGAGTTGCATTCAGAGAATGGTCCACAAAGAGGAGACCCACAGCGGACAAGTTCCATAAATTACTGCTTTGTCTGCGGTAAGCCCCAGAAGAAAATATCGAGACATCTTAAAACACACAAGACCAATGCAGAGATTGTACAAGTCTTTTCCCTTACTGATGTCAAGGAGCGCAACAAACGGATTGAAAAAATTAGGAATAAAGGGAACTTTTTACATAATCAAGCAGTATTACAAAGTGGGAAAGGGCAATTGAAAGTGAAGCGACGATGCAAAAAAAAAGCTTTGGATGGAAAGTTTATTCACTGCATGTATTGTCAAGGCATGTTTCTCCGCAAAGAACTATGGAGGCATACTCGCAGGTGCCCTCACAAACCCGAAGATGCAAACCAAGAAGAGACGTCTGGAAGGAGAAGGATCCTCGGCTCTGCATCAGCTCAGGATGCCGCCTTATGTGCGCAAATCTCGGGTGGGGTTTGGAAGCTTCTCAGTGTTATGAACGTGGATGAAGTTGGATCAGTTGTGCGAAATGACTTCTGTATTCTCCAGTTTGCCCAGTCACTTTACAACATTCATGGACAAGATACAACAAAGTATGAATACATAAGACAAAAACTGAGAGAAGTGGGACGTCTGCTGCTGTGCTTGCGGACAGATTTCTCTGTGCCGACCCTGGAAGATGCTGTTAGGCCTGCAAACTTTGAGAAAGTGGTACAAGCGGTCAAAAAGGTAGCAGGTTTTAATGATGACAATCTTTCGTACAAAACCCCGAGCCTTGCTCTTAAACTCGGCCACACACTGAATAAGATCTGCGACATCATCCACTGCCGGAGCTTGATGGCAGAAGATGAGAAGCTGGTGAAGTATACTGAAACATTTAAGAAGTTGCTCAGTACCAAGTGGAAAGAATATGTATCTCACAATGCCCTTAACACACTGAGTGATGCCAAGTTTAATAAACCGTTAACCTTACCATTCACTGAAGATGTTGTGAAACTTCACAAGTTTTTGGAAAAGGCAGCAGAAGAGGCCACAAGCAAACTGCAAGAAACAGATGATGCTCAAACTTATGCCCGTCTTGCCATGGTGTTGCTCACACAAATCATTGTGTTCAACCGTCGGCGAGCTGGAGAGGTTTCCAAAATGCCTCTGAAACATTTTCTGGAGAGGGATAATCAACAACTTCATGCGGATGTAAGCCTTGGTTTATCGGACACAGAAAAGAAGCTCTGCCGGTATCTAAGTCGCGTGGAAATTATGGGTAAAAGAGGGAGAAAAGTTGCAGTTCTTCTCCCCCGACCTGTTGTCAATGGTCTTACACTACTCACAAATAAGAGGAAAGAATGTGGTGTGTCTCCCTCAAACCCATTCTTATTTGCACGACCCAAAGCACCAACCCATTATAGAGGAAGTGACTGCCTGAGACGTTTCTCCACACAGTGCGACACAAAGTACCCCGAGCACCTCCGGTCGACCGGTCTCAGGAAACATGTGGCCACGCTATCTCAAGTCTTAAACCTCCAGGAGAATGAGCTGGATCAGGTGGCAGACTTCCTTGGACATGATATCCGCGTACACAGGGAATTCTACAGACTGCCTGTTCCAACAACACAACTTGCAAAGATATCCAAAGTATTGCTTTTAATGGAGAAGGGATCCATTTCCTCGCTAAAAGGAAAGACGCTGGAGGAGATTGAACTTGAAGGTTTGTTAAATGTATCTCTTATCTGGGTGTGCATGTAGGGCCGGGGTAGGAGTGCCCTGAGCCGGGTAGTGTTAGTGGAGGAGAGGGTGGGTCATTGTGGTGGATGTTGGTGCGGGGCTGGTAGCTTTAGGAGCAGGCTGGTCAGAGGAGGTCCAGAGGAGGTCCAGAGGAGTCAGGGGGGCGAGGGTGTGCATGTAGGGCCGGGGTAGGAGTGCCCTGAGCCGGGTAGTGTAAGTGGAGTAGAGGGTGGGTCATTGTGGTGGATGTTGGTGCGGGGCTGGTAGCTTTAGGAGCAGGCTGGTCAGAGGCTGGTCAGAGGAGGTCCAGAGGAGTCAGGGGGGCGAGGGTGTGCATGTAGGGCCGGGGTAGGAGTGCCCTGAGCCGGGTAGTGTAAGTGGAGGAGAGGGTGGGTCATTGTGGTGGATGTTGGTGCGGGGCTGGTAGCTTTAGGAGCCGGCTGGGGATCTTAGCCCCAGCCTTGGTGAGTTTTCCCAGGCCTGGTGGCTTTAGGAGCGGGCTGATTGAATTGAATCCCCCTTTTGTTTTTAGTTGAAATTCCCATCAGTGCAGATGAGGCCGAAGAGGAGAGTCACAGTGACTCGGGGGACTCTGCTGAGAAACAAGCGGCAACTGTGGTTATAGATGATGACCCGATCGACATAGCTGATGGAGATACCTCTGATTTTGAAGGCAAGTTCTTCTGTTTACTCTTGTAGTAGTCTTGCTCTGACTTATTCACATTGTTTTGTTTAAATTAATTCCTAATTTTCCTTTTCAGAGGCAGCACAGAGGCCTGCAAAGCAACCTGGACCAAAACGCAGAGTGACAAAAAGAGCATGGTCAAAGACTGAAGAAGCAGCTGTAATGCGGCATTTTAAAAAACACATCAAGAGAGGAAAACTGGCCACAAAAAATGAAGTAACTCAGTGTAAGCAAGCAGAAATGGCCTTAAGTCAGAGAACACTGCAGAATATAAGAGACTTTGTGAGAAATCGTGGACTAGCACATAAAAGACAACTAAAGGTAAAAGATGGATAAGCATGGAGTGTATGTATGAAGAACATTAAAACTTTTCCAGCCTCTAATTGTGGTTCATCCATCCATCCATTTTCTCCCACTTGTCCGTTGCCGGGTCGTGGAGGCAGCCGTTGGAGCTGCCCAAATCACATAGCACCAGTCCCCTATGGCTCCTCCTGCAGGTGGTGGGTCCACGGAAGGACGGCCTCATGGTTCCAAACGGGCCTGTTGGTCTCTCATAGGGGAATTGTGGTTCAGTTATGTTTAAAGTCCTCATAATTCATCTTTGGTCCTCATGAACCACCTTCTGGTCGGTGGCTATGTATAGACAACCGTAGCTGATACAAGGATGTTAAATAGACCTAAATTTTTTTCAGATTTTTTACAGTTAGTCTATCCAGAGCTTATCTCTCTAGGACCTTGGGAAACCATAGTCCTCTTAAACCACACCAGGGTTGGTTTTTCCAAAAGGTCAACATAAACCATAAAACCACGTATGTGTGGGTGCATGTAGGTGTTGGGACTGTGTTGAAGGTTTTGGGGGCCCGGCTGGAGTTGTTAGACCCGGACGAAGGCGTCTGGGAAGTGGGCTGGAGGTGTTAGACCAGTGGTGGAGCTTCTTGGAGCTTCGTGGAGCTCCGTGGAGCTCCATAGAGCTTTATTTCGGGCTTAAACTGTGGATAAATGCGCTCGGGGGCCGCGGGGGTTAGGCGGTTAAGGCAGGCGCTCGGCATCAGCACCTCGGACAGCTCGCGGGGGTTAAGCGGTTCTCGCCCTTCCCGCGGCAGCAGACGCCTAGTCCTGGGTTATTCTTTCGAAAGGTGGACACGGACCGGTCCGGGAGAGTCTCCCGGACTCGTAGATGTGCGTGTCCGCGCGGTGGCTCATTTCCCCGCGGAGTTATTATCTCCGGAGTCCCCAGTCCGGAGGACTTATCCCCGGCGTGGATGAGTTCTCCCCGGCCTGACTGAGTTGGGGACCGGGCTGGAGTTGTCCAACCCGGCCTGTAACACTGTCCTGTATTCGGTGTCCAGTGGCGGGGCTTCCTGGAGCTTCCTGGAGCTTCCTGGAGCTTTATTTCGGGGTAAAACCGTGTATAATTATGCTCGGCGGAGGCGGGGGTTAAGCGGTTAGGACCGTCGTCAGGACTAAGCGCCAGCCGGAGCGAGGCAAAAGCACACCCCAAAACGCCCTTAAATCCACACCAAAAGTATCCAGGGTTATAGAGTCGACCCTTGCGCACACGCTGGTACCGGAACCGGGCCGGTGCGAGCCCGTTAACGGCCCCGTTTAACGGTTCTCGCCCTTCCCGCGGCAGCAGACGCCTAGTCCTGGGTTATTCTTTCGAAAGGTGGACACGGACCGGTCCGGGAGAGTCTCCCGGACACGTAGATGTGCGTGTCCGCGCGGTGGCTCATTTCCCCGCGGAGTTATTATCTCCGGAGTCCCCAGTCCGGAGGACTTATCCTCGGCGTGGATGAGTTCTCCCCGGCCTGACTGAGTTGGGGACCGGGCTGGAGTTGTCCAACCCGGCCTGTAACACTGTCCTGTATTCGGTGTCCAGTGGCGGGGCTTCCTGGAGCTTCCTGGAGCTTTATTTCGGGGTAAAACCGTGTATAATTATGCTCGGCGGAGGCGGGGGTTAAGCGGTTAGGACCGTCGTCAGGACTAAGCGCCAGCCGGAGCGAGGCAAAAGCACACCCCAAAACGCCCTTAAATCCACACCAAAAGTATCCAGGGTTATAGAGTCGACCCTTGCGCACACGCTGGTACCGGAACCGGGCCGGTGCGAGCCCGTTAACGGCCCCGTTTAACGGTTCTCGCCCTTCCCGCGGCAGCAGACGCCTAGTCCTGGGTTATTCTTTCGAAAGGTGGACACGGACCGGTCCGGGAGAGTCTCCCGGACACGTAGATGTGCGTGTCCGCGCGGTGGCTCATTTCCCCGCGGAGTTATTATCTCCGGAGTCCCCAGTCCGGAGGACTTATCCCCGGCGTGGATGAGTTCTCCCCGGCCTGACTGAGTTGGGGACCGGGCTGGAGTTGTCCAACCCGGCCTGTAACACTGTCCTGTATTCGGTGTCCAGTGGCGGGGCTTCCTGGAGCTTCCTGGAGCTTCATTTCGGGGTAAAACCGTGTATAATTATGCTCGGCGGAGGCGGGGGTTAAGCGGTTAGGACCGTCGTCAGGACTAAGCGCCAGCCGGAGCGAGGCAAAAGCACACCCCAAAACGCCCTTAAATCCACACCAAAAGTATCCAGGGTTATAGAGTCGACCCTTGCGCACACGCTGGTACCGGAACCGGGCCGGTGCGAGCCCGTTAACGGCCCCGTTTAACGGTTCTCGCCCTTCCCGCGGCAGCAGACGCCTAGTCCTGGGTTATTCTTTCGAAAGGTGGACACGGACCGGTCCGGGAGAGTCTCCCGGACACGTAGATGTGCGTGTCCGCGCGGTGGCTCATTTCCCCGCGGAGTTATTATCTCCGGAGTCCCCAGTCCGGAGGACTTATCCCCGGCGTGGATGAGTTCTCCCCGGCCTGACTGAGTTGGGGACCGGGCTGGAGTTGTCCAACCCGGCCTGTAACACTGTCCTGTATTCGGTGTCCAGTGGCGGGGCTTCCTGGAGCTTCCTGGAGCTTTATTTCGGGGTAAAACCGTGTATAATTATGCTCGGCGGAGGCGGGGGTTAAGCGGTTAGGACCGTCGCCAGGACTAAGCGCCAGCCGGAGCGAGGCAAAAGCGCACCCCAAAACGCCCTTAAATCCACACCAAAAGTATCCAGGGTTATAGAGTCGACCCTTGCGCACACGCTGGTACCGGAACCGGGCCGGTGCGAGCCCGTTAACGGCCCCGTTTAACGGTTCTCGCCCTTCCCGCGGCAGCAGACGCCTAGTCCTGGGTTATTCTTTCGAAAGGTGGACACGGACCGGTCCGGGAGAGTCTCCCGGACACGTAGATGTGCGTGTCCGCGCGGTGGCTCATTTCCCCGCGGAGTTATTATCTCCGGAGTCCCCAGTCCGGAGGACTTATCCCCGGCGTGGATGAGTTCTCCCCGGCCTGACTGAGTTGGGGACCGGGCTGGAGTTGTCCAACCCGGCCTGTAACACTGTCCTGTATTCGGTGTCCAGTGGCGGGGCTTCCTGGAGCTTCCTGGAGCTTCCTGGAGCTTTATTTCGGGGTAAAACCGTGTATAATTATGCTCGGCGGAGGCGGGGGTTAAGCGGTTAGGACCGTCGTCAGGACTAAGCGCCAGCCGGAGCGAGGCAAAAGCACACCCCAAAACGCCCTTAAATCCACACCAAAAGTATCCAGGGTTATAGTCGACCCTTGCGCACACGCTGGTACCGGAACCGGGCCGGTGCGAGCCCGTTAACGGCCCCGTTTAACGGTTCTCGCCCTTCCCGCGGCAGCAGACGCCTAGTCCTGGGTTATTCTTTCGAAAGGTGGACACGGACCGGTCCGGGAGAGTCTCCCGGACACGTAGATGTGCGTGTCCGCGCGGTGGCTCATTTCCCCGCGGAGTTATTATCTCCGGAGTCCCCAGTCCGGAGGACTTATCCCCGGCGTGGATGAGTTCTCCCCGGCCTGACTGAGTTGGGGACCGGGCTGGAGTTGTCCAACCCGGCCTGTAACACTGTCCTGTATTCGGTGTCCAGTGGCGGGGCTTCCTGGAGCTTCCTGGAGCTTCCTGGAGCTTTATTTCGGGGTAAAACCGTGTATAATTATGCTCGGCGGAGGCGGGGGTTAAGCGGTTAGGACCGTCGCCAGGACTAAGCGCCAGCCGGAGCGAGGCAAAAGCGCACCCCAAAACGCCCTTAAATCCACACCAAAAGTATCCAGGGTTATAGAGTCGACCCTTGCGCACACGCTGGTACCGGAACCGGGCCGGTGCGAGCCCGTTAACGGCCCCGTTTAACGGTTCTCGCCCTTCCCGCGGCAGCAGACGCCTAGTCCTGGGTTATTCTTTCGAAAGGTGGACACGGACCGGTCCGGGAGAGTCTCCCGGACACGTAGATGTGCGTGTCCGCGCGGTGGCTCATTTCCCCGCGGAGTTATTATCTCCGGAGTCCCAAGTCTGGAGGACTTATCCCCGGCGTGGATGAGTTCTCCCCGGCCTGACTGAGTTGGGGACCGGGCTGCA
This sequence comes from Proterorhinus semilunaris, assembly GCA_021464625.1. Classification (NCBI taxonomy): domain Eukaryota; kingdom Metazoa; phylum Chordata; class Actinopteri; order Gobiiformes; family Gobiidae; genus Proterorhinus; species Proterorhinus semilunaris. The sequence goes on from CM038345.1 coordinate 9,030,157, forward strand.
GGTGTCCAACCCGGCCCGTAACACTGTCCTGGAGTCGGTGTCCAGTGGCGGGGCTTCCTGGAGCTTCCTGGAGCTTGCTAGAGCTTTATTTCGGGCCAAAACCGTGGATAAATGCGCTCGGCGAAGGCGGGGGTTAAGAGGTTAAGACAGGCGCTCGGCTTCAGCACCTCGGACAGCCCAGGAACAAACCAACCCCCCCCCCCAAAAACGACTTTCAATCCACACTAAAAGTATCCAGGGTTATAGAGCCGAGCCTCCCGAACACGCCTGTGCTGGAATTGGGCCGGTGGGACACCGTTAAAGGCCCCTTTTAACGGTTCAAAGTTCCGTAGCGCTAGGTTCTCGCCCTTCCCGCGGCAGCAGACGCCGAGTCCTGGGTTATTCTTTCAAAAGGTGGACACGGGCCGGTCCGGGAGAGTCCCCCGGTCACGCTGATGTGCGTGTCCGCGCGGTGGCTCGCACCCCCGCGGAGTTATAGGCGTACAACACCCGCGGAGAAAAAAAATGCCAAAAAATAGAAAAACGCTTTTAATCCCGGAAAGAGTGGTACCGGCGGGTAGAGGGTGACCGCCCGGACCCGTGGATGTGCAAATCTCAAAAGTCGATTCCGCGACCCTGATACTCAAAGAGTATCAGGGTCACGGATCTGGTTTTTGCAAGTGTTTTCAGCGCGGAAGCCCGGGACGATCTCCGGGCATTTGACGCTGCTCCGGGCGGATTGGCTATACACCCCCAGAGCCAAGGGACAGTCGGGCGGTTTTTGGGAATGACGTTTTTCAAAATCGAAAATGGTCAGAATCCTGGTTCTTTTTGATCCGGGATCCCAGCTCGACCTGTGGGCATGCAAAATCCGCCACCTCCGGGCCTCTGGCTGGTTCTATTCCAGCGCGGTCGGCTCCGGAGCACTGCGGACATGAGCGCACTCGGGCCGGGGCTGAACGGAGCCCCGCCGCCCGGTCCTTTCGGAAGCGAGACCGAGACGACCCGTCTGACCCAGGGGCCTTACGACGGCCGCCCCCCGCCACGGTAGAGCCGGCCCGCGGGCCCTCTCCGTTCCAGAGCGGGGGTATTTGCGGCCGTTTAACGCATTTTCTCGAAACCTCCGCACAGAGACTCCCACGCCCGGGGAGCTCGCCTCCAGGAGAGCGTACGCTTCGCCTCCACGGCCCCGCGTGCCCAACCACGGGGCGCGGGGCCCCGTTTTCGGCCCACGGCCAGCCCTGGCCACGGCCGACGCGGTTCTTCCCGAACCGCGGCCACTCTGGGCTACCTGGTTGATCCTGTCAGTAACATATGCTTGTCTCAAAGATTAAGCCATGCAAGTCTAAGTACACACGGCCGGTACAGTGAAACTGCGAATGGCTCATTAAATCAGTTATGGTTCCTTTGATCGCTCTACCGTTACTTGGATAACTGTGGCAATTCTAGAGCTAATACATGCCAACGAGCGCTGACCTCCGGGGATGCGTGCATTTATCAGACCCAAAACCCATGCGGGGTCGCCCCTCGGGGCTCCCCGCGCGCTTTGGTGACTCTAGATAACCTCGAGCCGATCACTGGCCCTCGTGGCGGAGACAACTCTGCCCTATCAACTTTCGATGGTACTTTCTGTGCCTACCATGGTGACCACGGGTAACAGGGAATCAGGGTTCGATTCCGGAGAGGGAACATGAGAAATGGCAACTACATCCAAGGAAGGCAACTGGCGACCACATCCAAGGAAGGAATATTGAGGGCCTGTAATTGAAGCGGTAATTCAAACTACAATAGCGTATATTAAAGTTGTTTCGTACGTAGCAGAGCAGCTCCTTCGCTGCGCTCTATTGAAAGTCAGGCCCTTGATCCAAGCTTTTGTCGGCCGGCCTCCGGGTCCCTCCCTCCTCCCCTGGGTAGAGAGTACCAGGGGAGGTGTGGGAGTTGGTTTTACCCAGGTTTCTATGTTTTATGTGTATGACAGAGTATCAGGGTCACTTGGAAAAGTTTCTAAGTGCTGAGCCACTTAGAAAAAATGTCCAAAGAGTATCAGGGTAACATGGAAAAGTTTCTAAGTGGCTCAGCACTTAGAAATTTTTCCAAGTGACCCTGATACTCTTTGGACATTTTTTCTAAGTGGCTCAGCACTTAGAAAAAATGTCCAAAGTGGCTCAGAGTATCAGGGTCACGGACTTCCTCCGGGCCGGGTCTTGGGGTGTAGTCCGAGGAGGGGTGCTTAAGAGTGGGTACCCGGGTCCGAAAGGTGCGCCGGGTGTCCCCGGAGGTCCATAGGAGCCATGCGGCCGAGGTTGTGCAGGTAGGCGGTGTTGGGGGAGCCCTTAGCGGGGTAGGGTTAGTGGATGAGAGCGGTGGTGGGTGTTGTTCCGGTGCTGTGGTTGTGTGTATGGGCCTGTAGGTGTTGGGACTGGGTTGAAGTTTTTGGGGGGCCTGGCTGGAGGTGTTAGACCCGGACGAAGGCGTCATGGAAGCAGGCTGGAGGTGTTTGACCAGGCCTGGAGCTGTCATGACTGGGGGCTGGGCTGGAGCTGTTGGTTAGGTGATGCATTTTCAGGTTTAATTCCTGATTTCAACCACTGGCCTCTGGCCTATCTCGCTCATGGTTGCATTGCAGGTCGGGATCCCATCCCTGACTGGGCTGTAGGTCTCAGACCCAGCTGCCTGGAGCTGTTGGTTAGGTGCTGGAGGTGGTAGACCCAGCTTGGAGCTGCCCTGACTGGGCTGTAGGTCTCAGACCCAGCTGCCTGGAGCTTTTGGTTAGGTGCTGGAGGTGGTAGACCCGGCTTGGAGCTGTCATGACCGGGCTGTAGGTCTTAGACAAGGCCTGGAGCTGTCATAACCGGGCTGGAGCTGTTGGTTAGGTGCTGGAGGTGGTGGACCCGGCTTGGAGCTGTCATGACCGGGCTGTAGGTCTTAGACAAGGCCTGGAGCTGTCATAACCGGGCTGGAGCTGTTGGTTAGGTGCTGGAGGTGGTGGACCCGGCTTGGAGCTTCCCTGACTGGGCTGTAGGTCTTAGACAAGGCCTGGAGCTGTCATGACCGGGCTGGAGCTGTTGGTTAGGTGCTGGAGGTGGTAGACCCGGCTTGGAGCTGTCATGACCGGGCTGGAGGTCTTAGACAAGGCCTGGAGCTGTACTGACCGGGCTGGAGCTGTTGGTTAGGTGCTGGAGGTGGTAGACCCGGCTTGGAGCTGTCATGACCGGGCTGTAGGTCTTAGACAAGGCCTGGAGCTGTCATAACCGGGCTGGAGCTGTTGGTTAGGTGCTGGAGGTGGTGGACCCGGCTTGGAGCTTCCCTGACTGGGCTGTAGGTCTTAGACAAGGCCTGGAGCTGTCATGACCGGGCTGGAGCTGTTGGTTAGGTGCTGGAGGTGGTAGACCCGGCTTGGAGCTGTCATGACCGGGCTGGAGGTCTTAGACAAGGCCTGGAGCTGTACTGACCGGGCTGGAGCTGTTGGTTAGGTGCTGGAGGTGGTAGACCCAGCTTGGAGCTGCCCTGACTGGGCTGTAGGTCTCAGACCCAGCTGCCTGGAGCTTTTGGTTAGGTGCTGGAGGTGGTAGACCCGGCTTGGAGCTGTCATGACCGGGCTGGAGGTCTTAGACAAGGCCTGGAGCTGTCATGACCGGGCTGGAGCTGTTGGTTAGGTGCTGGAGGTGGTAGACCCAGCTTGGAGCTGCCCTGACTGGGCTGTAGGTCTCAGACCCAGCTGCCTGGAGCTGTTGGTTAGGTGCTGGAGGTGGTGGACCCGGCTTGGAGCTGTCATGACCGGGCTGTAGGTCTTAGACAAGGCCTGGAGCTGTCATAACCGGGCTGGAGCTGTTGGTTAGGTGCTGGAGGTGGTAGACCCGGCTTGGAGCTTCCCTGACTGGGCTGGAGGTCTGTAAGCCCTGGAGCCTGGCACACTGGGCCGCTTTATCTACCATTTAGACCCGCATTCAGTCTCTGCGGAGGAGATGTCCTCTTTGTGAAGAGTCTGTGTTCAGTGGAGGAGCTTGGCAGAGCTTTATTTCGGGCTAAAACCGTGGTTAATGCGCTCAGCGAAGGCGGGGGTTAAGCGGTTAAGGCCGGCGCTCGGCTTCAGCACCTCGGTCTTTGACTGCAAATGAGGCGTGGCACTGGCATAGAGTCCGTGTCCAGTGGAGGAGCTTGACAGAGCTTTATTTCGGGCCAAAACCGGGGATAAATGCGCTCGGCGAAGGCGGGGGTTAAGAGGTTAAGGCCGGCGCTCGGCTTCAGCACCTCGGACAGCCCAGGAACAAACCAAACCCCCACCCCCAAAAACGACTTTCAATCCACGCTAAAAGTATCCAGGGTTATAGAGCCGAGCCTCCCGAACACGCCTGTGCTGGAATTGGGCCGCTGGGACACCGTTAAAGGCCCCTTTTAACGGTTCAAAGTTCCGTAGCGCTAGGTTCTCGCCCTTCCCGCGGCAGCAGACGCCGAGTCCTGGGTTATTCTTTCAAAAGGTGGACACAGGCCGGTCCGGGAGAGTCCCCCGGTCACGCTGATGTGCGTGTCCGCGCGGTGGCTCGCACCCCCGCGGAGTTATAGGCGTACAACACCCGCGGAGAAAAAAAATGCCAAAAAATAGAAAAACGCCTTTAATCCCTGAAAGAGTGGTACCGGCGGGTAGAGGGTGACCGCCCGGACCCGTGGAGGTGCGAATCTCAAAAGTCGATTCCGCGACTGTCCCTTGGCTCTGGGGGTGAATAGCAAATCCGCCCAAAGCAGCGTCAAATGCCCGGATTTGACGCTGCTTCGGGCGGATTTTTAAAACGGCTCTAAAGGGTAGTAATCGATTTTCAAACACAACCAAAAGGGGTCAGGGTTATAGAGCCGAGCCTCCCGCACACGCCTGTGCCAGAATTGGGCCGCTGGGACACCGTTAAAGGCCCCTTTTAACGGTTCAAAGTTCCGTAGCGCTAGGTTCTCGCCCTTCCCGCGGCAGCAGACGCCGAGTCCTGGGTTATTCTTTCAAAAGGTGGACACGGGCCGGTCCGGGAGAGTCCCCCGGTCACGCTGATGTGCGTGTCCGCGCGGTGGCTCGCACCCCCGCGGAGTTATAGGCGTACAGCACCCACGGAGAAAAAAAATGCCCAAAAATAGAAAAACGCTTTTAATCCCGGAAAGAGTGGTACCGGTGGGTAGCGGGGGACCGCCCGGACCCGTGGAGGTGCGAATCTCAAAAGTCGATTCCGCGACCCTGGGTCACGGATCTGGTTTTTGTGACCCTGATACTCTTTGAGTATCATGGTCACGGATCTGGTTTTTGCACTAAGTGTTTTCAGCGCGGAAGCCCGGGACGCTCTCCGGGCATTTGACGCTGCTCCGGGCGGATTGGCTATACACCCCCAGAGCCAAGGGACAGTCGGGCGGTTTTTGAGG